>JAEIFV010000283.1:0-366661 GCA_018904265.1 Lordiphosa collinella | reverse complement strand
AAAGAAGTCTGATTTATAAGATTTTAGATCTCGCATTTAAGCCTCCTCATGTTTTAAGCAACTTACTGCCTTGATTAATTGTAATTCCCTCTGAAAAATATACTTTTATAATTTGCATTTCAATTAGTTTGCTTCTGATTTTTCTTTCGCTTTTGTTATCTGTTCTAGTTGCGTCAAGCTCTCTCTCTCTTTCATTCCCTCCCTCCTTTCGGTCGCCTTTTATCATATGAGATAGGAATTCTTTTAGCGATAGTTTCCCATTTAAAAATTTAAGCCTTTAGGCGTTGAGTTTTAATTACTGACCCATTTTTTATGTGGTTGCCTCCCACTGGCTTCCTACATACACTCACAGAGAATCACACGGCACGGTTGCCGCACTTCACTGTGTGAAGCTTTAAAGTGCATAAAACGCTTTAAAGAGCGAATGTAAATATAAACAATATAAAGTGGAAATGCACTTGTTGTTGTTGGTGTATATAGTCCAAAAGTAAATGCAATTATGCAAATTTACATAAACATAACCCAGTAACTAGGCAAGTCTCTCTCGCTCTCCCTCCCTCTCTCTCTCTTGTTCACTCTTACAGAAAATAGTTGACCCCATTTTTTGGGCTATGCACACTTTTACTGCAACTTTTTTTTTATGATTTTTGTATACACATTAACGGGACAGAGAAGATTGTTGGGGCGCCGCCTGGCGGGCGGTATCTGCACTTACTTGGCCCACCCACCCACTGCACTGCATTTTGCATGCATGGCAACTCAGTCGCTACTTTGCGTTTTTAGATGATGACGATCATCATCATCATCATGAGGATGGGTTGGTGGCCTACATTTTTGCTTTGGCTTTTGTTTTGTGTAGTGCGGCAGGTGGAAAAGCATTTCAACATTTTGCATTTGCGAATGCATTTTCTTTTATACACAATAACAAGCAGTTTTTCATATTTTTCCACGTCCTTGTGCTAAAAACAGCAACAACAGCAGCAACCCAGAGAAGAGGAAACAAAAATCGATAAAGCAATTAATGCAAAAAGGGCCAGGCGAACGGCACCACCCCTGTCCCTGTGTATACCAAAATAAACAAGCAGAAGCGACGACTAGTCGTCTGTGGTGCCCACCCCACTTGGTTCCCACCCATCAACCCCAACCACCCGCAACTTATGTGCACACAGCACAAAAAAAAAAAAATTGCCTTTCACAGTGTGTTTATTACTTGGATTTTCTCTCTCTCTCTCTCTCTGCTGCCACTTCAACCCTCCTCGGTTGCCAGGCGGTCTGCTTTTTAGTTGTTGTTGGGATGGGTGGGTGGGTGGTTGGTTGGTTGGTTTGCTAGTTGTGTTGTGTTGAAAGAGCAAACGATATACACATAGGCTTAGCTTTAATGAACACAATTGTGTGTGTGTGTGTGCATGTGAATTTAATATATTTAAATTCATTTTTTTGCTTGACTTCATCATCTCCGACATGCCACTCAACGTCTTTCCCTTGACTGGACTGTTTAAGTTTCTAATTTAATGTCTGATTTGATATGGAAAAAGAAAGAAAGCGATGAGTGGAAGAATATGACTTTTGATTTGTCATTTTAAGACCTAAGCACAGGTCGAAATAATAAGATAAGACTGAATACATATTTCTCTGTGTTCAGGGCCTCGAAATTTCAATATACCATAAAAGGGACTAAACCAATATCAAAGCATTTGCAGAATCTCCTTAAGTATGGACTACTACAAGGCTACTTTCATTAGCCTAGGTTAAGATTTGCCGTGCGATCCGAAGTCTCAGATAGGCTTTTGGCATTTTTGGTGTTGCCTTGCAGTAAGAATACTGGAAACATTACTTACTGACGAAATAGTCTAGAACAGAGAGCATACATACACACAGACACAGCACAAAGAGATCAAATGTCAAATTTAATTGTACCCGTTACTCGTAGAGTAAAAAGGGTAAACTGAAGTCGTGCAAATTGTAGGTAACAGGCAGAAGGAAGCATCTCCGACCCCATAAAGTATATATATTCTTAATCAGCATCAACAGCCGAGTCGAAATAGCCATGTCCGTCTGTCTGTATGAGCACCTAGATCTCGGAGACTAGAAGAGCTAGAGCGTCCAAATTTTTTATGTACAGGCCTGTTCCGGTTTCCACATATTTCTTCGATTTCAAATGAAAACAAAATCGAACGATTTGGTTTTAGCTGTTCTGGTACTCGAAAGATTTGCAATTCGAATGTTTTATTTCCAAATTGTTTCCGTTGACTACACTTTCACCTTAATCAACTGGTGAATCAAAACAATCCAATAAATAATCACTCAAAATAGTTGATAGTAGTTGAATATAGGTGTTCGTGATGTCGTTTCTATTTTTAAGGGTGTTTAATGAACATTTTACCAGCGTTTCATAAACAAGTGAAAACCAGAACAGCTTGAACAAAATATGTGAATTCGATTTGGATGGCACATTGCAAAATTGAAGCTATTCATACAAATTATTAATTTTTTTAATAAAAATAGGGGAAAGTTAACTTCGGCTCGGCCGAAGTTTTGTATACCCTTGCAGCTTCCATTGAAAACTAAGACTACTTTTTGGACCTTACTTTTCTATGGGATCTATACTACATAGATGTCTGATTTCGACCAAACTTGGAAATTTGGAGGCGATCCCATTTAAAACAAAAAAGTTTTTCTCACTAGAACTTTTTTTTCGACTTATCATTCATAATGCAGCTATATGCTATAGTCATCCGATATTGATAAAACTTTGTTGTAGTAGTGTAAAAAATGAGAAATGTGTTATTTTTAGTACTATTAAAATAAGAAAATCAAAAACCGCCGAAGGTTAAGGACGTTTTAATTAGAAACAAAAAAGTATTTCTCAACTAGAAATAGCTTTTTTCGATCCGATCTTTCAATATGCAGTAAGTATGGGCAAAATTTTTTTATCGTTTTTTCATATTATAGCTATTTTGGTCTATCGTTCTCAGGACAAATTCAGAGCCCCTAAGACCCAAAGTGAAATCATGGGACTAGAACGGAGATAGTAAACTAAGAAATACGTAACTATTAAAAAAACTTTAAAAGGAGGCGTTTCCATTAGAAAGCAAAAAAGTTTTTCTCACTAGAACTAGTTTTTCGACCGATCGTTCCTATGGCAGCTATATGCTATAGTCATCCGATCCGGCCGGTTCCGACAAATGTGCAGCGTATGTGTACCAAAAGACTTCGTGCAAAGTTTGGTGAGGATAGCTTTAAAACTGACGGAGGAGATAGCATAGAAACAGACAGACGGACGGACGGACAGACGGACAAGGCTAAATGAACTCAGCTCTTCATGCTGATCAAGAATATATATACTTTATGTGATCGGAGATGCTTCCTTCTATGCGTTACAAACATCCGGACAATTTTATAATACCCTCTGCAAGGGTATAACAATTATTTTCAAGGGAATGTATCTAAATACACTAAACAAAATCGCATTTACTTTTGAATTCATCGGCTCTAAGCAATGTGAATTCAAATCGAGTAAATCTATCGAATTGTGAAGACCGGAACAGGTAACCAAATCGAATTCGAGCAAATTTAGTGAAAGTGAAAACCGGAACTGTCCTGGTAGACTTCTATTATCCCTACGCAGATCAAGTTTATTTCAACTTTTGGCCACGCCCCCTCCCGCCCCCACAATAAAAAACAAAGTTGAATAACTCTTACACAGAAACAAAAAAAAAGGCGAGATAAATTCAATTTTTTTTTTGAGTAGATCCTGGCACGAGCTTAAAAATTCAATCTCGATTTACGGGATAAATGGCAAAGTTATAAAAAAATGTTGCATACATTTTGGAGCCACATGATCGTTTGCTTACATAATGTTGAAATGTTCTTAGATGTTAATTCTCTGTTAACTAACATAAGGAAACAAAAGGGAACATATACAAAATTAATTCCCCTGAGTAACGAGTGTATAATGAAGTCGGGCTGGACCGACTTTAACTTACGCTCTCGTTTTTGTTTGTTGTCTTCTCCCACTCTGACTTCTATGCTTGTGGCAAAGACAAAAAAATAGGGGAAAGTTAACTTCGGCTCGGCCGAAGTTTTGTATACCCTTGCAGCTTCCATTGAGAACAAAAAGGTTTTTCTAACTAAGACTACTTTTTGGACCTTACTTTTCTATCGGATCTATACTATATAGATGTCTAATTTCGACCAAACTTGGTGAAATCTTGGAAAAGCATAATACACTGTTAATTACGAGGCGTTAATTTGGAGGCGATCCCATTTAAAACTAAAAAGTTTTTCTCACTAGAACTTCTTTTTCGAACGATCATTCATACTGCAGCTATATGCTATAGTTATCCGATTTTGATAAAACCTTGTAGAAATATGTTAAAAGTATATGAAATAAGAATATGCCAATAAAAAGGATGTTTTCATTAAAAACAAAAAAATTTTTCTCATTAGAACTAGTTTTTCGACCGATCGTTCCTATGGGAGCTATATGTTATAGTCATCCGATTTAAAACCAACTTTGTAGAATTGTGTAAAAGTATATAAAATAAGTGTATGCCAATGATAAGGACGTTTTCATTAAAAACAAAAAAGTTTTTCTCACTAGAACTAGTTTTTCGACCGATCGTTCATATGGCAGCTATATGCTATAGTCATCCGATTTCGACCAAACTTAGTGAAATCATGGGAAAGGATAGTAAACTACGAAACACGTACTATGGAGGCGTTTCCATTAAAAACAAAAAAGTTTTTCTCACTAAAACTAGTGTTTTGACCGATCGTTCCTAAGGCAGCTATATGCTATAGTCATCCGATCCGGCCGGTTCGGAAATGTGCAGCGTATACAAGGTGTGTTCAAAAAGTATCGCGAATTTTGAATTTTCGCGGGTTACGTATATTCGAATTTCGATTTTTTTGTGGCGTTATGTTGGTACTCATGTCTCTCACTTATGCCGACAAGCTCGGCCATTTTGAATGTTCACTTAATTGTTGACAGCTGCTTTGCTTGCACGTGTTTTGGATCGTCTTCGATTTTTACCTATTCAAAAAAATGGATCAAAGAACACGTATCAAATTTTGTGTGAAAAAACGAAATTAAGTGCGCGGATGCATTCCGAATGTTGACTGTGGCATACGGAGAAGCTACCTTGGAGAAGATGTGAACGACGAAGAGCGTGCCGGACGCCCGAGCACTTCAACAACAGACGAAAAAATTAATGAAGTGGAGAAAATGGTATTGGCCAATCGTCGAGTCACCGTTAGAGAAGTTGCTGAGGACCTAAACATATCGATTGGCTCGTGCCATTCGATTTTTATCAATGATTTGGGCATGAGACGGGTAGCCAAAATTGCTCAATTGCTCGCGACCAAAAACAGCATCGCATGAACATTGCTAATGAGATGTTAAACTCTGTCCGCGACGACCCAAATTTGCTCCAGAGGGTCATAACTGGTGACGAATCGTGGGTTTATGGTTATGACGTGGAAACCAAAGCTCAATCATCTCAATGGAAGCTGCCTCACGAACCAAAACCGAAAAAAGCGCGCCAAGTTCGGTCGAATGTGAAAGTTTTGCTGACAGTTTTCTTCGATTGCAGGGGCGTGGTGCATCATGAGTTCTTGCCACAGGGAAGAACGGTCAATAAGGAATATTACCTGCATGTTATGCGCAATTTGCGCGAAGCAATCCGCCAGAAACCCCCGGATTTGTGGAAGAACAAATTTTTTGCACACGATAAGCCCTGCTCACATCGTTGCTTGTGCGCGACTTTTGGCCAAAAACAACACACTAATGATGCGCAGCCCCGTATTCCCAGATCTGGCCCCTGTGACTTTTCTTGTTCCCTAAACTGAAGAGGCCCATGAAAAGACGACGTTACGCTACGCTTGACGAGATAAAGACGGCATCGAAGGAGGAGCTGAACAAGATAAAAAAAAAGATTTTTGAAGTGCTTCGAAGATTGGAAAAACCGTTGGCACAAGTGTATAATATCTCATGGGGATTACTTTGAAGGGGACAAAATAGATATTCATGAATAAATAAATAATTTTTGAAAAAACACAAAATTCGCGATACTTTTTGAACACACCTCGTATGTACCAGAAGACATCGTGCAAAGTTTGGTGAGGATAGCTTTAAAACTGACGGAGGAGATAGCATAGAAACAGACAGACGGACGGACGGACAGACGGACAAGGCTAAATCAACTCAGCTCGTCATGCTGATCAAGAATATATATACTTTATGTGGTCGGAGATGCTTCCTTTAATGCGTTACAAACATCCGCACAATTTTATAATACCCTTTGCAAGGGTATAAAAACAGGAGATATGCCTGATAGGTAGATCTTCAACGCAGATTTGGATTGATATAGACCGCAAAGATCTTAACGTATACCATTTTGACTTAGACTTCAAGAGGGTCTTTTACGTATTGGGGAATGCATTTTGATTTATTTGGGGGTCTATTGACTGCCGCTTCCAGATAAACGATCCATTGGGGGTGTGTAGATGCTTTAATCTTAGAGTGGCAATTGCTGGGCAGCTGCAGATGAAGTGTTCCAGAGTTTCTAGGCAGTTACTAGATAATATGCATATAAGCATAAGTGTGTTCTTGTATTCTATTTTTGGAATGTCTATGCAAAATACTTCTTTGCACACCATTCTCAGTGCGTTATCTTGACTTTTGTGTGGTGTGACAGCATTTTCTTTGGAAATAAGTATATGTGCAAGCTTAGTTTTATGTGCATTTAGCGGTGAGCGTCCCGATAATTAAATATATTTTGCTTCAAATATTTTATAGCTTCAATAAAAAATCGGAAGTTAACTAGTAAATGCATTTATAACATGAAACAATTGGTCCAGGATCGCTCTTCAGCTTAATAATAGGGCTCAAGGAAAGTGGCACTTAAATTGATGTTTGAGTTTTAACTGAAAACAATAACGTTTTATATGCTTCCCGAGTGTGCCTATACCAAAACAACTTTTACAACATCTGAATGCTCGTTCGTAGTTTGCTGACAGACACAAATTTTGGCCAACTGATTTCCACAATGAGGGTTTTCCTATGAAAAACAGCTTAATTTTGACGGTCCAGATGGCTGACATAAATATTGAAGCGAATTACGGCAACCAGGGGAATCCCGGCATAAGCGGAACTAGAGCTGGAAACTATCGATCTATCGAATCTTTGTCACTATCGAGTTTTTCTTTTTACACTTTGCAATTTTCGCAATATTTTGGACAATGTAATCTACAGCTTCCATTTACCAATGCCTGCATTGTAATTTAAGCATTATAGCTCAATTTACACGACCTGATCGCTCAGCTGAGTTATTCTGACCTGAGTGTCAAAAGATTCAGCTGAGCAACTTAGTTCAGCATTTACACATGGCTGAGAAGCTTAGTTGACTCAGTTTCAAAACCATTGGTTCATTGAGCGTTCTTCTGTGCGGTCAGTTTAATTTGAGCCGGTTCTATTACACCTGAGCGCTCAGCTGAGCAGGCTCAGACTCCTGTTTACACGGGCTGACAGATACTCAGATACAAAACTCACCTGAGAGGTAAGGTCGTGTATATTGGGCTTAAACGCTTTCATAAATACTCATAAGGTAACTTTTCAAATTTCGCGATTTTTAGACCTGAGGCCTTCGCGGGCAAGCGTCCAACCAGTGCCCAAAGTTTCATCGCATTTGGAAGAGCGGCTTATTTTTTGAAATTTCGTGGTATTGGACGATTCCCGCCCATTTCTTCAAAATTAAAACCTTTTCGGCAAGCGTCCCCACTTCCCAAAGATTTTCGCCATTTCTTCTACTTGGAAACCTTCCCGGGCAAGCATCGAACTATTCCCCTAAGTTTTACCAAAACCGTAAATTTTGCAATTTTCGCGGTTTTTGGTACATTTTCCGCAAATTTCTTCAACTAAGAAACCTTCCGTGTCCCCAAAGTTTCAGTGCAATCGAATAAACGATATAATTTTGCAAATTTCGCGGTTTTTGGACTATTTTTCGGGCATTTTTTAACTTAGAAGCCTTCCCAGGCAAGCACCAACCATTTCCCAAAGTTTCATCGCACATTTTATTTTCATTTCATTGAAAATTAATTAGAGAATAGAAGTTTTTACATTCTGTGTAATTTATGCATTAGTTTCATAGCAGGTTGGCCAGGGTTCACCATAAAAACTAAAATCTCCAATTTAAACTCCTTTAACTTTCCTTGGCTATCTCATGCCTTGTTGGCCGACTTCACCTTGATGCTTTCTCTACTCTGGCGGTTGAAGAGTCTTTGTTACTTTTTATCCAACATAACTCATCTCGGCTTACCACCAGTTTCAGCTACAGCTTCTCTCATCCATGTTAGGCATCATAATTCATGCAATTTAATCGTTTTTATTTTTTCCTACTTACTTTCTGGGTACCTTTCTTTCTTTTCTGCTCGTCTTTTCACATAAAGTTGGTTTTTTTTTTTTTATTTCAATTTACATTTTTTACCATATTTCATGTGCTCAACCCAACGCCCCTTTTTGTTGGTACCCAACACAAATGTTAGACAGATTTTGTTACAGTGCTTTTTGCCACTTACCCGGAAATGCGCGTCGCACCCTTTCCACGCTCGCACACACATCCCCTCTTGGCTGGCAACCCTTGTGGCAGGTTCTTCTTTTGCACAAAATTGTTGCTTTGTTCTCTCACCCCCGCGCACCAAGCATAGTTTGGTTGTGTATGTGTTTTTCTCATATAAATTTCCACAGTAGCTGCTTCTGCTATAAGTTTGTAGTTTGGGCTACCACCCACCTTGCTTCGCCACGACCCCCGCCCAGGAAGGATGTTTCAATTTCTATTTTGTTTTATATTTCTCTTCCTGTTTTTATCGGTCGTTTGGTCTTCTGCAAATGACACAAAAATCCACCCTCTCCACCCTCCTCGCGGGCTTTGGAAACTTTTGAAAATTGGCAACGTTGCTTTTGCTGCTTTTGTCTTTTTGGTGTAGGTTTTGGTTAATACAGTAATTTTCTTTTCTATTAGTTTTATTTAAAGCTTCTTGCAGCACATTTTCATTGTACGGAATAATGTTTGCACCATTAGCTGGTCGTCATGCATTGATTCAAATCGATTCTTCTTGGTAACGCAATCAATCACACATGTTATTAAAGTACCCAGAGAATGCTTATTTGGGTGAAACTTAAATCAATTATGTGTAAAGTCTGAAAATTAACACATAAGAGTTGAAATAAAATATGAAGCAGCGGAATTTGTGTGAGTCTTAGTTACAATACATTTTTATACCCTTGCAGAGGCTATTATAAATTGTCCGTATGTTACAAACATTGAACGCATTGAAGGAAGAATCTTTGACTACACTAAGTATATATATTCTTGATCAGCATGACGAGCTGAGTTGATTTAGCCGTGTCCGTCTGTCTCTATGCTATCTCCTCCGTCAGTTTAAAAGTCTTTTAGTACAGATACACTACAATTGTCGGAACCGGCCGGATCGGATGACTATAGCATATAGCTGCAGTATGAATGATCCGTCGAAAAAGAAGTTCCAGCGAGACAAAAAAAAAGGTAACTCTCCCCTATTTTTAAACCCTGTTCTCATTAAAAATGGGGAAAAGGGGGGATCATGAAGTTGTGCAAATGTATGTAACAGGGAGAAGGAAACAGCGTTAAAAGCCGAGTCAATATAGCCATGTCCGTCTGTTTATATGAACGCCTTGATCTCAGTGACTATAAGGGATAGAGCCACAAATTTTTGCATGTAGGTTAGCTTAGGTTAGGTTGCGATGGCTGAGAGTGACAAGTCACTCTGCCACTTAGGCCACATGGGCCCGTTGCGATACCATATCTTCCTTGTTAAGCCCTTTTAGACCCTAGGGTGATCTTCGATACTGAACCATTTTGTGGACAGAATAAATTTAAGCAGAGCTGGGATCTCTATGTCGGATGTCTCCGACAGGTTGAGTAGGAGAGGTTGACCAAGAAACCTAAGTCTTCTCCTACTTAAAGCGGGGCAATGACACAGAAGGTGCAGTATCGTTTCCTCCTCTTCCTCAAATCTGCAGCTTCTACAGAAATCGAAATATTGTACGCCTAGGCGTGCTGCGTGTCTGCCTATAAGACAATGACCCGTCAAGGCCCCTACCAGAAGTGATATGTGTTCCCTTCTGTAACTTAAAAGTTTTTTGGGGGGTTTTTTTTGTATCAAAAATTAAAGAGCGCCACACTGTTAAGCTCCGCTGCGTTAGTGTTCGCGCGCGTCGTTGCTCGGAAAAGAGAGAAATTTTGCGCTGCTCTCACACACCAATGCAAAAAGTAAATGTATTTCGCCTGCCTCTGGTTTAAGTCAAATGTTGGCCACTTTAGTCTCGATACCGCACAGGTGGAAAGGTCTTTCCACCGGTCCGTGGCGAGACGTAGTGTTTTTTGTAAAGCATTCCATGTATGATCCGGTGTCCAGGCACCCATATTAGGCGAATACTGAAGTGACTGCCAATCTCGTTCAGGGAGTGGCAGAATTCAGTGACCGTTTTAGCATTATTTGTGTGGGAGTCAAGTGCCTTAAGGGCTGCTTGACTGTGAGTATATAAATACGTTTCCTTCCTTTATAGAGAGTGTGCTAAGGTAGATGGCAGCTTCCTGGATGGCCACCACTTCCGCTTGGTACACACTACAATGATCAGGGAGACGGAACGACAGACTAAGGTCTAGGTTGGGTGAGAAACACCCCCATCTACTTTAGATATTGATGGCGTTGGCTCTGCTGTGGGGAGGTTATCCCACTCGTTACAGCATGGGATATAGACGTCGTATAATTTGTCGAACGTTGTCTGAGGTACACAGTAGTCCGTATTTAACGGTATACCCGCTTGGTTATTGAGTATAGTGGAGTGCCCCGTTCCAGGTGTCGGATTCTCGTAGTCTTAGGGCTGTTGCGCTAGCCATCAGCCTTGCTACTAGGTCGAGTGGTACGAGATGAAATATGGTGTTAAGCGCTTCCGTGGGTGTTGTTCGGAGGGCGCCACTCATGCTTATTTCAGCGCTTCTCTGTACTCTGTTCATGTTGTTCAGTAGGTTGTAGGTTGCTTTATACCATACCCATATCAAGTTTGTTTTCGATTTGGAAAATTGCGCCGAGCAGTCGGTTTCAAATCTCTCAAAATTTGTCATCTAATCTAGTAGCCTTATATTTTTGAGACACTTCACATGTGAGGGCACGCAGTTGTAGTTCGAAATGAAACCGTTTATACGATCATCTCTAGAGATTTCTGGGACACCCCGATGAAACATTTTTGCTCTATGAAGCGGGGGATACAGCATCGTCAGCTGTCAAAGGAAGGAGTCTGGGCACTCGACTTAAGCTGCCTCTCTTGTTATTGTTTAATTCATTTCAGGATACAGACCGGTTCTGTCGAAAACCAAACCGCGAACACAACCATCGTTTGTTCCCAAAAACCGCAAAAGATCGGTTCGGTTAGGTTCGTTTCATCGACCAGCGCTGAGGACGTAACGATTACCTTAAAGTAGGTTCATTTAATCAACTATTCGAAAAGGCCCGTCACCTTTCTAGCGTTAAGTTTTTCCCACAACCTCTTAAAGAAAAGCAAGCTGTCGGGTTTAAACACTAAAACGATTATCTAATTTTCAGTTTTAAATATTTCAGTCATCATTCTGCGTTGTTTCCATAAATTGTGAGACCTTGCTGAATAATCTGAAAAGTCTAACTAGATCAAGCGATTACTACGGCATAGGCCAATTTACTTTGATGGAGCTCCTTAGAAAGGAAGAGAATACACTTTAAACAACCTCCTGGGCAAAAACAAGGTGTATGAGAAAAGTAATGAACCACAGCCTTATAAGGTTCCAGAAACAAAATCCAATAAGAAAATAATACCCTCAGGATCCCGATAGGGCTATACATGGGCCACTGCAGACTGCGGGGTCACTTGTACAAGTTTGGAATAACAAACTCCCACTTAGATCGATACTGTAAAGAGAAGGAGGAGTTCTCTGAACATATATAAGCACACTGCGTAGCTCTAGCGAGGCGCAGACTCTTTTACATCCCAAAAAGACTTTGTAACGACATTGATACTCGTTGTTCTCGACTTTAGAATGGTCAGGCACCAATAAAATATCCGATATTTTTCATCTTCTTTGAGAACCCAATAGATATGCGACATTTTTAAGTTTCTTACGATATCGTTTGTATTCCTGATCTTCAAAATAATCTGGAAACCTGTGGACTTTGTCGGCATATCCGACATATATGTAAAAGATACTTAAAGGAGTTTAGCTGAAGCATAAAAATTCTTATTAGAAATCAAATGCTCGCCAATTAAGAGTGAACCACCGAACCGAAACCGCGATTTGGGTTGTTCCATAACCAAACCGGTGCACAGTGGTCCAAATACCAAAAATTTTGGCAGAAACTCAATGTTTATACCCGTTACTCGTAAAGGCTAGCAAACACTAATTGGCCTGAGTAACGGGTATATCGAAGTCAGGCAGGACCGACTTTAACTTACGCTGTAATGCAAAAACAATTTTTTCCCAATAGTGTATTAGCTAGAGCAGTCAAAAATCATTGTGGTACAATTGAAGATGAAACACTACGAATTTAGGCAGCCGTGGAAGTCAGCTGTTTGTTTACCACAAGCTTTGACTAACAAGCTGACTTGCAAATAAGACCACATTTCATATCAGAATAAAAATAAAACTACGTCGAATTTTGAAGTAAATCAAAATGGAAAACAAAGTTGAAGTTATGTATATTATAAGTATTATTATGCATTACTTGTTTTAAGTGATTTGTCTTTGTTTAAATGTGTTTTTGTTAAGTGATGTTTTTAGCAATTCTAACCTCAAGCTTGTTGTGTTTCGTGGAGTAAAAGTATGTTGGATTGACGTGGATTAACGTAACTATGAACACTATATAATTCTTCAATATGTATATAATGCGAGGATATTAATCCTTTTGCCCTTTCGAATCGCTTTTAAAAATCGTTAAAAATCAAATTAGGCAAGGAAAAAACGTTTATTTACTGACCAAATGAAGAGTTAAAAAGTTCATTAATGTTATAGTGGGGGGTGGAGTTGTTTTTATTAATTTGTTTTGCAAATCGGATGGATCGGTTATACATATGTCAGCTATATAAAATAATGGTCTAAAACGAACGAATGAGATGTCTTGGGGGCCCAAAATATGTGTATAAACCAAATTTGGGGCACATACCTCTATAATTGGAGTTTCTGCCAAAGTTTTTAGACCAAAATTTGGACCACTGTGCGGTGGTTTAAATCTTTCATGAACTTTTCGACTTTTTGGAACATAAAGACCAAACTTTGGTTTATAGAATGACGTATTAAAGTTGGGTTCACTACGTTAATACAATTGAAAGAATTGTTAATGATTCATTGTTAATTAACATCCGTTTTAAGTGTGATCCCTTAAATCACAGAAGGAATGGATAATCACAAAAGGAATGGAAATTGTTCTTGGTAGTGGAATTTAAATTAAAAGTGTAAATTATTGTCTTGGATACTATATCTTTCTTGTTAAACCCTATTAGACCCTAGGGTGTTCTTCGACACTGAACCATTGTGGACAGAATAAATTTAAGTAGAGCTGGGATCTCTATGTCGGATGTCTCCGAAAGGTTGAGTAGGAGGGGTTGACCAAGAAACCTAAGTCTTCTCCTACTTTAAGCGGGGCAATGACACAGAAGGTGCTGTATCGTTTCCTCCTCTTCCTCAAATCTGCCCTCTCTAACAAACAACTAATAAAATATAATAATATTAACCATTTAGAATTCAAAAGAAACCTACAAACAATATAATTTAGTTTTTATTTTTAGACCTTGAGAGGAAACTAGTTAGATTTCAGGGCCAGCTGGTTAGGATTACCTCATCAAAAAAGTTCTCTCGCAAGTTCAAAGCAAAATTTAATATGCCTTAAGTTGAAATTGTGCATTACATAATAATGCTGAAATCCAAACTAAAAAGACTGAGTGTGCCCGTCGAAACAACAACAACAACAACAAACCAGAACTTGTTGCCATTTCCTTATTTAAGGTGACACTTGTTAACTTTGCATTGAAATTGAGACGCTGAGCGTTGTCTCTTTCGCTCGCTCGCTCCCTCTCTCTCTCTCTTTCTGACTCTTTGAATAGAAATGAACACCTGCGTGTTTTTTGTGGGTCTGTTTGTGGCGTACGTGACTGGTAGTCAATGCAGTTATGCTGCTATTACGTAGTATATGCGCTCACACACTCACACACACACAACACGCACTTAACTAACACCTGTCCAACAGGCAACATGAACAGCCAAAACTTGGTCTAACGCATCTCAGTTCCATCCACCACCTACGACCAACCAGCTGCCTTTTGTTTCATTTTCCCAATTGTTCCACTCCTCTCAATGCTGCTCTGCTGCTGCGTCACGTTTCTCAAATTAAAATGTTTGAAATTCTGATTGGGAATAATGCGCTTTGTCTGTGTGCGTTGTTGCCATATTTCACGCAGCTTCAATTAAAACAGGTTTTTTGGGCTCTCTTGCTGCTGGCTGTCTCTGCTTATGGTTTCGGCATTCTTTCTTTTATATTTTTTTATTGTTATTTTTTAAATATGTTCACTGACCTTTGCCGAGCTACCAGTTTTGGTATTTGGTGTAAATTGTTGATACACATATTCAAATCTGATACATGGCATATTTGTTGTATTTTCTCTTTGTTTACCACAACTCACGCAATGACCTTCAACTTGATTTTTAATTAAGTGCGGTTCAATGAACTGAAATTGTCAACGTCTGGTCGTTTCGTCAAGTGGGTGTGTGCGTGCGTGAGTTAAAATGTTTCTCTTTATTTTGGTTAAATATCTTTGTTTGATTTTTGATGAGTGCTGCCGAGCTATTTTTGGATATCACACAACAAGTGTGTGTGCGCATATCAAAATTATTTTGCTTGCTTTTGTGAGAAATGGAAGCAAAGAAATTTTGAATTTTATTTTTCTGGCCTGCTTTTGTGCATTTTAATGGGAATTTGCATTTAAATTACACTGATATGAGAATATCAAGGCTTTTGCCGGGTTGCCGCGTTTCTCTGCAATGTTGCCAGGTTGTCGCATTTCTCTTTAGGGCAAGGATTTTTACACCACTTTGCTAATTTGTTATTGGAAGTGGAATTTAAATTGAAAGTGAAAATTATTGTCTTGGAAAGAAGCGTTTTGAAAATCATATTCAAATTGGGGATGTTAGGAGAAGGTGGAAATTAAGCCAAAATCAAGTTGTAAAATGATCATACAGTCCCAACATATTTATAGACTTCTTTCAACCTCAAAGAAAAAGGCTTTTGAAAAGGAAGTTATGAATCACAAGAAAGAAAGTCAGTCAAGTCCGACTATAACATACCAATCTTCTTGAGTTTGGCTCTTACATCCGTAACGGTTTTTTGGAAAACAGCAAACTGATGTGGTTTTTACTCACTTCAGCAAAGCTTTCGATTCCGTTAATCACCTTCTGCTTTTGAATAAACTTTCATTAATAGGGTTCCCTGACCTACTCCTTAAATGGATCTCTGTGTATTTGTCTAATCGGACTCAGCGAGTCCTATTTAATTCCACTTCATCTAAATTGATAACTGTTTCTTCTGGTGTTCCTCAGGGGAGTCATCTTGGCCCATTGCTCTTTGGCCTGTTTATCAATGATCTTCCCCAGGTAATCACCGAATCGCATGTTTTAATGTACGCAGATGATGTAAAAATATTTCTATCTTTTAATAGCAGAGATTCTTATAACTTGTTACAGATTAATTTTGTTAGCCTACAATCTTGGTGCCAAATCAATCTGCTGCATTTAAACCATTCGAAGTGCAAGTGCATGACATTTCACCGGAATAATCCTCACTGGTTCTCTTACTCTATTGGGCATAACAACCTTGAACGCATTCAAACTGTTACAGATCTGGGTGTTCTTTTCAACCACAAATTGTGCTTTAATGACCATATCGGCATTACCGTAAAAAAATCTAAGGGTGTATTGGCTTTTATTAAGCGCTGGTCAAAGGAATTCGATGATCCTTACTTCACCAAACTATTATTTACTTCTCTTGTTCGCCCAATTCTTGAATATTGCTCTTGTGTTTGGTCTCCTCAGTACGATAAATATCAGGTCCTTATTGAAAGTGTTCAGAAACAATTTCTTTTATTTGCATTGCGCGGCTTAAACTGGGATCCTCATCGCCTACTACCATCTTATGTTGACCGGCTACAATTAATAAATTTGCCAACTTTAAAGAACCGAAGGACTTGTCATGGCGTAATATTCGTCCACAAGCTGATTTATGGAGATGTGGATTCGACTTTCCTACTAAGTCAGCTCCGATTTGCTGTTCCATCAAGATTCACGCGATCGTATCAACCTCTTGCGCTACACATCTGTAGAACTAACTTCGCCCTACATGATCCTTTTCGTGTAATATGTTCAAATTATAATAATTTGCATCATTTGTTGTCAACTGATTGTTCATTGTATAATAATACGTGTAATATTTTATTGTTTTTGTCCTCTCCACTCTCTTGAATCTGTCTTCTCCGTCCACTTGATGTGAGCCGGGGCATATCAATAAAAAACTCCCCTAACCTGGACGGGGAAGTAGATCAATATTTTGTATCCCTTTAAATTTGAATGTTGACAGATAATTGTTAACTATATTTATACAAATAAACAAATAAATAAACTCTGTACCTGTGAAGTGCTGCCCATCACCGTTGCGACCGGTGCTGCCCATAATTGTTTGTTTTCCTTATAACTCGACAACCGTTCATCCGATCTTTACCACTCCTTTGACGGATCGATAAACAATCCTAATTACTAAATATGTCCAGAACGAACGAACCTTCTATCTATAAAACTGTGGGAGATATGACGTTTTTACCACCTTGCGGGGGCGGGAGGGGGCGTGGCAAAAATTGAAAATAAACTTGGTCTGCCTGCAAGTATGATAAGTATATGTCGAACGGGCAGACAGACGGACATGGCTATATCGACTAGGCTGTTGATACTGTTTAAGAATATATATACATAAAAGGTTCGGAGGTGTTTTCTTCTGGATATAACCTTGCAGAGGGTACTATATTTTTTTTTAATTTATTACATTAGATAGCTTATATAATAAAAAATCAAATAACATTAGAGTGCTAGCTGCCAGGGCCTACGACTCTATGGTTACTAAAAGATAGTTAAATTTTCATAGTTAAGTTTAGGGAGCGTATGTATTCGTAAACAGAGTGAATATTTTCGGATGTGGGCTTTAAAAGAAGATCAGAGGGTTTTGTGATGTTAAAGAAGACGTTTGTTTTACTGGCCGTGTCCGGACAGCTGTCTAAGATGTGGTCGATGGAGAGGATATCGCCGCTGGAGCAGCGTTGTGCCAAGCTACCAGATAAAAGGTGTTCATGTGTCAGTTGCGTGTGACCAATATGGAGGCGAACAAATATTGTCCATAGGTGTTTTGGGCAGTTTACTGGATACGATGTACCAGTACCATCCTGGTTAAGCGATTTGTATCTGTGTTGGAATGTGATCCAGTCTTCGATATGTTTGCTTGCAATAATTCTCTTGACGTGTCTTTGAAGGTCTTTGTCAGCCTGTGGGTTATGTAGTATTGTTGGAGCGTTGGTCATAGTGTTAGCAGCTGTGTCGGCATCTCCATTACCGGATATGCCTTGATGGCTGGGTACCCAGCACAGTGAAAGTTTTTTCGGGTGTTAAATGCATAAGTTCCGGATTTCTGCGATTATGTTGTTATGACAGTTTAGATTTTTAACTGCTGTTATTGTAGAAAGGCTGTCGGTGCAGATTGTAAATGTCCCTTTGTTTAGGTGTGCGTAAGTGCAGGCCTTCAGTACAGCCGTTGCCTCTGCGGTGAATACAGAGCAGTGTTCAGGAAGAATTCCCCCAGCGATGATGCAGTTGCTGCTGTCGACTACGGCAAACCCAGTGTTACCGTTGTTCTTAGAGGCGTCCGTGTATAGCCATTTTGTTCCTTCTGTTGTTACCAGCACCTCTTGGAAGAGTTTCCTGAAGATGGAACTGTCAGTGGACTCTTTTTTGTATTGATGAAGTGTTAGGTTGAAAGATGAGTTTCGTAGTTTCCACGGTGGGTAACATAGTTTCCGTCTTGTCTTAGAAGGGAGAGTGAAGTTGTGCAACTTCCACCTCGACGCACAGCGACGAATTTTGGATGTGACCTTGTATTTGCGTTTTGTTTTTAAAGCATTTACAAAGTTTTTCTGCGCAGCTTGGGAATGCGTTGATGCTGCCACGAACTGCTGTGTGATAGGACACTTGGACTTTATTTAAATTTGAATCGGAACTCCATCCGAATATCCGGAGCCCATAGTCCAACTTCGAAAGAATGAGGGATCTAGTCTGCCTTCTAAGTTTTATCTGAGTTGAGAACAATGTTGCTTAAAATTAAATTTAGAGTCAAAAACAATTCCAAGTATTTTAAGTTCTGTTACGTTTTCAATGATGATATTTTGATACGATAGGCTGCTGGTGTTGGCATTAGTAACTTGCATTTATTGGTAGAGAGCGTGGCACCCGACAAGTTTCCCCAGTCGTGTATGTCTTTTAATATTCTTGAGAAGGTACTGTTCACATTGTTTAGATCTTTGAGCTTGGTATAAATTATAGCATCGTCTGCGTAAATGGCCAGCTGGATATTTTTGTGACTTAAGACTATTCTATTTAATTTTTCGAATGCAATGATAAATAGCACGACTGATAGAGGGGAACCTTGTGGGATGCCATTATGCAGTAAGTTTCTGTCCGAGTCTTTGTGCACTGCAAAATATGAGTTTGATAACTTTAAAATGGATTGAGTTTTTCAACATTTTTTTATTGTGGGTCGCGAGGGGCCGTGGCCAAAATTTGAAATAAACTTCATCTGCGTACAGACTATAGGAGTCTACATACAAAACTTGATTGCTCTAGCTCTTCTTGTTTCCGAGATATAGTTGTTCATACAGACAGACATGGCTATATCGACTCGGCTGTTGATGCTGATCATCTCCGACCACATAAAGTATATAAATTCTTGATCAGCAAGACGAGCTGAGTCGATTGACCTTTGTCCATTCGTCTGTCTGTGTCTACGCAAACTAGTCCCTCAGTTTTGAAGCTATCGAGCTAAAATTATGCACTGCACATATGTCGAAACCGCGAAAATCGGAAATTTTCTTTTTTTAAGTTTTTATACCCTTGCAGAGGGTACTATAAAATTGTACGGATGTTTGTAACGCATAGAAGGAAGCATCTCTCGTCAACATGACGAGCTGAGTTGATTTAGTCCTGTCCGTCTGTCTGTTTCTACGTCATCTCCTCCGTCAGTTTGAAAGCTATCTTCACCAAACTTTGCACGAAGTTTTTATACTCTGTACCTGAGGTACACAGAGTATATTAAGTTTGTGCAAAAGTATGTAACAGCCAGTGGTATGCATTTCCGAGTCGAATTAGCCATGTCCGTCTGTCTGTCCGTATGAACGCACAGTTCTCAGAGATGGTAAGAGATAAAGGTAAAGATCGGATGAACAATAGTCGAGTTATTAGGAAAACCAACAATTATGCTGGGCAGCACCAGCCGTAAGGGTGATGGACAACACTTCACATACCTTAACACCTCCTTTGGGAAGTACATAGTATATTTTAGTCGGGCTTGATCGATTTTCTGACTTGTTTAAATTAAAGATGTCAAAGAAATCACAAAGTTAAACTGCATAGGGGTCGGGTTTAAAGTGTCAAGAGTGGACTGTGAAGAGTGGAGTGGCTCAAAATTGCTACCCTGGTATAAGCTTGCAACCATTTAACAAGAAATTCCTCTCTAAGCTCTTATCCGATTTTTTATACAATTTAAAGTCCAAGTGCAGCACATCAGGGCCGACTTAGTTTTGGCTTTAACGCCATCCAACCAGACACAAACACACCCACATGATCTTATTCTGTGTTTGTATGCGACTGTTGGTTTGTTTTGTCTATTTGTGTGTTCAGAGAGCAAAAGAGAGAGAGAACGTGTTTTCCAACTGACATCAACAGCCGCAACCGCAGCAGCAGCAGTGTCTATACATAGCCACAGAAACCTGCAATATATATTTCCATGCCCTTAGGCTAAAAACGTTGGCCGTGTGTTGCTCATCGTCGTTTGTTCTGCGCTCTCTGCCAACATTGTTGTTGCTGTTGTCGCGCGACTTCAACAGCATGGCCAACGACCTTTATCACACACACACATTCAAACTCGCTCACATGGTTGCTCTTCTTCTTCTTTAAAACTTCACTTCAACTCGTTCGCCAGACGATTTTAGCTTTTTTGTCTGTTCGTTGGCTACGTTCATTCGCCGCTGTGCGTGACTCGCCCCCCGGTCCACCCCACTCACTCCTGGAGCGTCTGCAATTTAATAATTTTGAGTTGGCCTCTCGTTCAGGCCCGCACACACACACACACACAAAAACACATAGATACAGGCAACCTGTCTGGCCCGTAGTAATGTACATACATACATATACAAGATTGTCGCCTCTATTTTATTTCAATTTCCAATTAAAGTGTAAGCAAATGCTTAACTTCCTCTATGACTAGCTCTCTTACAGTTTACCGTTAGCACACACAACAGTTGCGGTTGTTGTTCAGGTTGTTGTTGGCGGTTTCTGTTCTCAGAATGTTCCGCACGCACGCAGTGGCGCCCTCTAGCGAAACAAAATATAAATATGTATAATAACGCAATTTTATTTGTGCATATTGCCTGAACTTGGTACCGCTTTTTATGAATCACGCGGCGTTGTTAAAGCTGAAAAGCAGGTCAACGTCGTCGTCGCTAAATGCGAAACAGCAGCAACAACAAATGGCCAAGCCAGAAAATTCGCCATAAACATGCAAAGTTTATTTGACACAGATTTCTCAGTTCCAAATGTATTTTTATATAGGTGCGCGCATGTGAATGTGTGTGTGTGTGTGTGTGTGCTAATGTTTCTCAGTTTTATTTTCTTACTTTTTCGATTGTGTAATAGTTGATAAGTATTGATTGCTAGCTTATCAATTACGGAAGTATTGGCCAATTTGTATTGCTTACCTGGTATCAAATTCCAAACACACAACTTTTGCATGGGGAAACTGTTTAAGTTAAACCCAAACACGGAACTCTTGGCATATGCCGGCCTTCAGTTGTAGGGGAATTTCATTTGAAATATTTTTCATTTGAATTGTTCAGAAGTGTTAAAGTAAGTTACCTTTTCCCTTACTTAAACCGTTTTTCCCATTATTCAAATGGATTACTCATATATTTATTAACATTGGGAATATTACCAAGAGGAATTAAATTTGTCAACAATTTTATTCAGAACCAGGGATGCAAACCTGCTCTAAGCCGAACCGAACCGCTTTTTCCAACTGTTGAACCGAGCCGGCTTCCTCTCTGAAATGTTGAACCGAACCGAAAACCCAAAAAAAACGGTTCGGTTCAGTTCTTTGATGAGTTTTAACACGTGAACTGCTTTCCTTTATAACATACTCTGTACCTGTGAAGTGCTGCCCTTCATCGTTGCGACCGGTGCTGCCCATAATTGTTTGTTTTCCTTATAACTTGACAACCGTTCATCTGATCTTTACCATTCCTTTGGCGGATCGATGTTAACCACTGTTAACCATGTTTGCCACTGAAAATACTGGCAAATTTTTGCCTTTTGATCAAAATCTGCCATCTAAACAAACAAACAAAAAGTTTCACCATCAAATTATTGCCTGGCAAATGGAAAGTAAGAAATTATGCACAATTGTGCGCTCATAATAACACAAATACTCAAAGACCAAGCGTACGAGTTGAGTAATTTTGTATTGAAATTGCAATTGGTTTTTTTGTTCAATCAATAATTTGCTACCTGCAAAAATTATACTAACTTTAATAAAATTTTAAAAGAAAACAGCAAACCCTTTTGCACAGAAAGAGAGAGCGAGAAAGTGGAGTAATTTTGTGGAAAAATACTTAACATTTGCTATGCAAATTGTCTGTCTAATAAGACGTCAAAGTGGAACATCTGGTCTTGGTTTTTGCAAAGTAATCAAAGGGGTGGAAATGATGGTGGATGAATTGCTCATGGTTAATTCATATTTAATTGGTATTTTGAGTGATGGAAATTGTGACTATATTTAAAATGTGAAACCCGCAGAGCTATTATAAATATTAAGGGTACTTACTAGACCTGACCATCTTATGAATGATACATTCACAAATTCACATAAATTCATAAATGTTGAAGGACCGTCATGCCTGGTCTTCCTCACAAAGTAAGACTATTCTACTGTTCCTGTCTCTAACTTGATAAATTTACCATCACTTTGTGGTAACCAAACCTTATCGGCGGTGTCCCAGAAATCTATTCCAACCAAATTCCAACCCAAAACCAATTCTCGGTGTCCTAGAAATCTCTTTCGTTTGGTTTCAAACCTCTCGTATAGTGTTGGGAGATTTTGGCAAACCAGCCAATACACAAACCAGCCAATAAACTAACCAACCCATAGCGACTTCACGAACCAACGCAATATATCACTGTTTCCTAAGTAGCACCATAATCTTATACACACTCCTTTCGAACTCGACTTTCGAGCTAGCCTTTCGAAGAAAACGAAATCTCTCAAAGTTCTGGGACACCGACGGATTCTCTGGCGATTTGCAAGCCAACCGAAGCCAAAATTTCTAGAGATTTTCAGGACACCCCAGTATTTTATTTGGTATGTGAACATTGGTATTACCAATGCAGGCGCTGATCAAAATTTCTGAATCAAAGACAATTGGGTCTTTTGTGAAGAAGGTGGGAAGATATGCATCATGTCGGGATGATTTTTTCGCATGTCAGCAACAAATTTTGCATGCCAGCTTCCATGCAAAACAATTTCAAGTGCTTTCTTGCCGACTTAATATTAAAAACAAAACATAATTTTAAAGTGCACGACAAATTTCTCTGACACTGCTTTATTTTATTAGGAACGTGTGGGATAGAAACATTTTGCTTCAAGATGTTAGATGTTGCACAGTGGAAATAGGCTATAAGAGTGTGTGGTGAGTGGTTTAGTGTGGTTAGGTAAAGAAAAAGGATTTTGTGTCTGAATACGAAATCTTTAACGGAATGAATGCTATACACCGTAAACAACTGTCAAGGAGTGAGCAGAGGAGCAAATGATCTTATCGAGCAACGATCCAAGGCACACAAGCAAATAAATAATGTGCTCATTACTCTACAACAGTTTATACTACAATACTGTTTACAAAGGTAAAACATTTTTGTTCATTTTTCAGGGATCTTCTATTTAGTGTTAGTTTCATAAGTTTTTTCTATTATTTTCTATTTATCGACCTAAAACTAGCTTTCAGACCGATTATTCCAATTCACTATGGTCCCAAAATTGATTTGATTGGCATTCAAATTAAGAAAAGTCGTGTTTTTATCTAAAATACTGTGCTCCAACGGGCATAGAAAACCAAACTTTATATATGAAATCAAGTACTAAAAGAATTGCCAAGCCGCGAAAGTGAGCTGTTCATTTAACTGAAGACGTGGCTTTGTTTGGTTTAAAACTTGAAAATATGGAAAATGTTATACAAGGTATTGGGCGCATTCAGCAGGTAAATCCGATTTTCGATTACTGATTTACGATTGCTTATGATTCTCTGCTGAATAACACTGATTGATAAGTTTAAAAATACATTACAACGATGAAAAATTTAGGTAACATTTTTGTGGGCTTTTAACGCTGTAAGTTTGTCAGTTCATTTCGTTATGGGGTAAACAATTGGCCGTACAATAGGTTAATGGTCTCACCAATCGTACCTTTTGAATGATTCCATCTCAGCAATCATGTTTGTCAAATTTATCAATCGCAATCGGCAATCACTGTATTCAATAGGTAAAATCGATAATCATAAATCAGTAATCGGAAATCGGATTTATCTTTTGAATACGCCCATTGTTAGCTTTTTGTCCCAAGGCTTGTGTCTCTGTTGTGTGCTATTTTTTCTATACTTTAATTGGTTAATTGGTTCCAAATGTGACCCAATCTGTAAAATCGCATTTAAAAAAAGACATAAACATCAAAATTGCTTTAAGTCGAATAAATAAAAATAATAATTGGCTTGACACAACCCAAAGGGCCAAAGACGAGCTTCTCTTAATTTCTTGGCTTGTGTGCTTCTAATTTTCGCATAATAGAAAGGGACACCGTTTAACGCCGACTCCGAACGG
This sequence comes from Lordiphosa collinella, assembly GCA_018904265.1. NCBI lineage: Eukaryota > Metazoa > Arthropoda > Insecta > Diptera > Drosophilidae > Lordiphosa > Lordiphosa collinella. The sequence continues at coordinate 342,377 of JAEIFV010000283.1, read as the reverse complement.
AAGCTTTTTCATGTCTAGTTACTTCAAGGCTGGCGCCAACAGCTACTGAAGGTGACCGGGTGTGTCAGTTTTTCAAAGAAAAAACTTTTTCTTTAGATGTCCCGAGGCAGGATCGAACCCATAACACCTCTTGCACAGCGGACGCACACACTAGCCGCTGAGGCACACCCGGCCCCGGATTTAAGTCTGATAAATCGGTTATATAACAGCTATGTAAACACTATTTAAACAGAACCAAATTTGGTAAGTGGTCTCGTCTAAGGTGCTTAAAGAATGTATACAATACAAATTTTAGTTCGATTGCATAAAAATAAACAATTTTGATACAAGTTGGCCAGATCGGTTATATGCCATCTATATAAAATAGTATCGCAAATCTAGCCAAATTTGGTAAGTCGCCTTAGTGGCCCTAAATATGCGTACAAAACAAATTTTAGGACTATTGATTAGGGAACATCTGGAACAAATTATACATTGAAACAACCAAATCTAGACTAAAAACGAGAATTTCCCAATATAAATTGGAATACAAACTCAGACATCAAACAACGATACAAAAAACGGTGCTCGCAACACACTGTTTGGAGAGTGGACGCTCACCAATTTTGAGGCAAAAGCAGTCCTACAACAAGAATCTAACAACAGTAAGCGCTTCACTCTCGAGATGCTGCAAATGTATAATAATTACACCAACAGAAAAGACACTGAAAACTGTGCCCACATTTACAGACACCTATTGACCACATAAAAGCTCAGTATAAAACTCCAAGCCAGACGGTATAGACGTGTAAAATAATGTACGTAAATATGTGCAGTTCTTTTTTTTTATTCTTGTTTCAAATGCAGTGATTAATACCGGAACCGAAACCGTTAACCGAAATAAACCTTTCAAATCACGTACCGGAACCGCAACCGATACAAAAATTAGTTGGGAACCGAATTCCTTTTACCGTTATTATTGAAGCCGATAAAACCGGAACAAAACCGAAACGTTGGTACCGGTACGGTTTCGGTTTTTTACCTTTGCAGAGCGCATCGTAATTTTGGTCAGATATTTGTAAGGCAAAGAAGGAATGATAAGACGTCCTTCACACGATATCAAATTTTCTTGTCACTTTTCTAAGAAGGCGTAAAACGTCTACCAAAAAAAAATCTTAACATTTTTAATTTTTGGACGCGGATACGAATCTCTGCAAAAAATCATGTTTATCATTTGTACACTGCAATTGGGAAAACAAAAATGTTTAAGGCAGGACGCCAAAAAATTTTTTGTAATTACTCTAAAATTTTACAAATATCTATGCTCAAATTCGGTTGCTGATCAATCATCTTAAATGATTGTTTTAATCCGAAAGTGCCGACGCAGTTGATGCATATGTGATGCTGCATGAAACAAAATTTGTTGATAAAACTCATCATCAGTTTTGTCAACAAATAAGCATTGTATTCCATTAACATTTCTTGTTTGAGATTTCAAGAGTTGTGCTTTCCGTTCTAGCTGCGCAGACTAGTGTGGAACGCCAATTCTCTGGCGTGAAATTTATAATGAATCCGCTTAGAAGTCGTATGGACCTAAAAACATTAAATGCAATTATGTTTCTGCGATTAAACCACAAGAGTGATATGTTATATAAATAAGACTTGGACATATAAAAGACAAAATGAAAATCGAGCAGCAAATGCTCTTATGAGAATTGAAATGGGTGAGAGCGAGTCGCAGGTGTTGAATTTTAGGCACAATAAATTGGCAATAGATACAAGATTGACTCTAGACAGCAATTTGTTTTCGTTACTGTATTTGATTACTTATTTACGTTCAGTAATACAATGTAATCATAAGGTCTTAAATGTCAACTGCGTAAAATAATACTGAATGTAAAAAAGTGATTATAATTTTACTTTAAATGTCAAACGGCTGAAACTTTTATGTTGAATATTGTTTCTTTACTTTACAAGGGAATAAACTGATTTGGAAATATCTCAGACGGCCGTCGCTGGCATGGAGTGGCTGCTCTTTGGATAGACATTTCAGGATCAAGATCGCTGATGAGTAAGGATTTGGTCCCTCATGAAACGCGTCCGATCAACCTGAAGCCTCCTTTGTTGTGGTGTGTGCCTCTGTTTAAAGTTATGCCAATATCATAACAAGACCTCGAGCCAGTAAAAACTGCAAGTTAACAGTATAAAGGTCATTAAAATAGTCATAAAAGCATTTCAAAAAAAATTTACTTATACCAGTACGAACCGGTTTACCGAAATAAAAAACTGTGTACCTTATCGAAACCGAAAACCGAAAGGAATTAAAAACCGAAATAGAACCTATTAGCGAAACATTCATTTCGGGTCGTACCGGTCCCGAAAATCTTTTCGGTATTAATCCCTGTACAAATGTAAAATTATATATTAAATTGTACCTCGAGCCAGCTAAACACAGCATTCTACAAGTTAGAAAGGTCGTTTACTAACATATATCTTAATAATTAGAGTTTATCACAAAAATATAAGATATACAGGCATGTTCTCAATTCCACTTCCACTGCAACTTTTCGAACCGGAATTGATTCAGTTTCTCGCAACACAAAATCGAAAACTTTTTCGTTTTAAAAAGTTACGCTTGATGGGCGGGTGGTGAAATAAAAACTAATGGGCAAATTACGCATTCGTACAGTTGCCAAATGTACATTAAGTCAATTTTCGTTAACTCTGTATTGAGTTTAGAACTTATTTATGTAATTTCACTTGCATTCAAGTCTTTAACTGAATTAATCATATATATTTTTTTGTTAAATGTCTCGAGAAATTGTCAATTTCTGCCAAAACGAAAAGTAAAACGTAAAAGTCAGCCTCTCTTATTTCCGACTGTTCCATTTTCGATCGTTTCGCTCAATTCTCTCGTGCCGATTTCGTTTTTCCCGTGGCTTGTCAAAAGTAAAACGAATGCAATTTCATTCGGAATTGAGAACTGCAATACCAAACCGATCCGGAATTGCGTTCGGTTTACTTTTCAAAACATAGCGGAATTGAGAACATGTCCGATATTCAGAGCATATCTTTATCTTATAGGCTAATTCCACTGACAAATATACATATGTACATTTTGATGTTTGGTGATTTCACTGGAAATGTACATTCTCAACCGACAGCATGGCATAACAAGCAGGCCTTTGTTTAGTTTTCTAATTTTGTACACAAAAACAAACAATTACACAATAAAAAAATGTATATAGGAGGCCTTGTCAACTATGTACTCATGGACAAAATCAAAGGTGTGAATTATTTTTTTAATATCGATTTAAATCTATATAAACATATCATTTAATATGGAAGCTATACTTTTTTAGTATATGGTCACACTGTTTCGGTACGAATTGGGTGAATTCCCGGAATTAATTTGCTTTCTGGGAAAAATGTGGATTGTTTTATTGGTTAGACTGCAAACTCGGCTGGTCAATAAAATAGGTGTATGAAGCAAAACACTAACCTTTAGTTTATAAATACAATTATTTGGTTGCAGAATGTAAGGTATTAGGAAAATATAACTAAACGGGGAGTTGATAACCATTAAAATTGTATTAGATGGGCCGTGGTCGCCACTGCAGTGCGGAGGAGAGAAGGCTCATTCGACGACTCCGAGATGAAGGAAAAACGTATAAATCCATTGTCATGTTAATGAAACGTTCTCAAAACTTCGTAACCAATGCCTTAAAACCGGAAAAAATAGCTGAAACTCGGGGAGCAACTAGAAAATCATAATCTAAGAAAGACGATCGCATGGTTCAGTTGGTTAAACGCGACCCGTTCAAGTCTTTCAGGACGATTGCCAATGAAATTGGGAATATTGTATTATCAAGGACCGTTCGGCGACGATTGGCAATAGCAAACCTACCAGGTAGGATTGCTCGCAGGGTTCCTTTGATTCGGTCGGCAAAATTACAGATGAGGAACAAATTTGCATTAGATCGTTGAGCCTGGTGCGGACCGGAGGGTAAGAATAAATGGAGTAATATCCTCTGAAGTGACGAAAACCAAAATAAATTTATTTGAAAATGATGTCAAAATGAATGTTCGTCGTCCGAAAGTCAAAGAATTTGATCCCAAGTACACATATAAAACTGTGAAACATGGAGGTGGTAGCCTAATGGTATGGGGCTGCTTTTCATGGTATGATGTTGGTCCGATTCATCGCATTGACGGAATAATGGACAGATTCGTACCTACCATATGCCGAGGATAATATGCCACTTTTATGGAAGTTCCAGCAAGATAACGACCCGAAGCTCGCCTCACGAGTAGTAAAGGATTTGTTCCGAGAGCAAAATGTGGATATTCTTGAGTGGCCAAGTCAATCTCCGGACCTCAATCCCATCGAGAATCTCTGGGGTGAGCTCAAAAGAGTGGTCGGAAAGACTTTTTGTCAAAATAAAAATCAACTTTGGGATATTGTCCAAAGAGCATGGTACAACATTCCAATTGGAACTTGTCGCAAGTTAATATCCTCCATGCCAAGATTTGCTGCCAGATATTTAGTTTAATATAAAACAAGACCAAAAATATTGAAATATTGATTTAATTTATACATTAATCTTCTTACACCTATTAATGTGTCCAACCAAAATTGGCGGATTTAAGGAAATTTTTAGGTAAGCTGTATATTAAAGGGTTTCTGAAACTGTTTTTACTTTTTGTTTAAAGACAATTTAATATAAGTTTTTAAAAAACTTTCATTTGTTGAGATTAGAGAAGAAATGAATTGGAAATAACAAAGTTAAAAAAAAGAAGCACACCTATCATTTTGTTGATGAGTTTATGTACATTTTCTCGAATGTACATATATGTATCAGTGGAATCAGGCTATTACTAGATTGTTCGGGTATATAATCCTTACACCCTTACAGTCGGGCTTGACTGACTTTCTTCCTTGCTCGAACTGAATTCGCACTATATTTTCTCTGAGTGATACAATTATTTGCATTTTACTCCGAATCAAGAAGCGGGCCAAAGGGCCACTACACGCCCATTGCAGAGGTTGAGAAAAGAGCAGTGTTTGTAAGAATTTTCCTCTTATAGTCCATTCATTCATTTTCATTTCTTCTGCCTTTCGTACGACAATGCACTTCTGATTCTAGTGGATTTGAGTTCTTTTTGATTAATCAACTTGGTAATTTGCATTCATTGTTCCCCTAGCTATTTGTACCTGACCTACACAACATAACACATGCAAAACACTGTTTCGCCTATACTCCAACCATCGCTGTCTCTGTCACTGCATTTTTGCAACGGATATTACGCAACACATGGCAAGTGAATGAGAGAAACCCACCAACAGCAGAAACAGCAGCAGTCTCAGCTAATAAATAATGCAAATGCAACAGGAGGAGGAGGAGGGTGTGGAAGGCTGAAGTTGGAGGAGAATGACGGGCGGCAATTGAACTTTTGCTGCAACAACTTTCTTAAGTCAAATCCAAACAGCTGTTGCTCTGGAGTGCAATAACTTTTCGCTTGTTGCCCCGCCATCACATTTATTATTATCGCTTTATTTTTATCGCATAAATAAAAGTGCAAAAGCGTAAAAAAAGGGCTTGTCAACAACAAAAAGAGTCGTCGGAATGAATGAGCGAGCGAGTGAGTGAGTGAGCTCGCGCGTGCAGTCAATGCCAAAGAGAGCATGCTTTCGGCAAAGTGAGTGCAAAAGGTTTAAGGACAACTGCGGCCACTTTAAGAAGGAACTTGGAACTGACTATGTCTGGCCTTTAACAGCAGGGAGGGGAAGTTTTATATTTATGATGTCTAAACACGCGACTCGTATTTTATTACACATAACATTTCGTTTTGTTTTTGCACACCGTCACGAGACGTGAGACCCAACCAAAACACACCCATAAAAGGCAAGAACAAAAGGGGGCTAAACCCTAGTTTTTACCGTTTAATGGTGTTAACAGCTTTTTGACAAAAGTGGGCGTGGTGTCTGCAGACAGTATTTGCAGGAATCTTTGGTGGTCAGGCGGCTGGGGAGGAGGGCTAAAGTAGGTGATACAATTGCTGATTTTAAGGGGCAGATATGACCATGTAAAGTGAAGTTAAGTGCAGTGTAAACGCACTCAGCTGATATTACTTAATTTGACCACTTTATCTGGAATAAATTAATAACTTAAGTATTTTGATAAGGAAACTTAAGAATGAAAAACAAAAATGATTTTATGGGACTTGCCTAATTCATCATCAATGGTCAGGAAAAAGACATGGGAATTTCAATTAGAAAACCATAAATATAAATTTTCACATTAACTCGTTATCCTTCACCCTTTTGTATTATCAAAGGAATAAAAAATTGCAGTGAATCCCTTTTCCATTTGAAGACAAGGTTTGTTTGTTGCCCTTTCCAGAAAAATAAAGATTTATAGAAAAGCCTAAAAGGGTTTCAAGATAAAGCAAATAAAAATATTTGTTTTTTTTTTGTTCCAAACAAAAAGAATAAGCAGAAATAAAAACATTGTAAGCAAAGTTTTTTGTGTGGGAGTTGTGAGGTTTAAAGGGGTTTTTGAATGGGGTGTGTGTGCGTGTGTTTAAGTGTATGTGGGCTAGGCACATGTCTATTATAGTTTTTGTGTGGGTTGTAGACGACTTTGTGTCAGTTTTTAAAAGGTTTTTAGTATTTACATACATTTGGTAGATAAAGATAAATAAATAACCAGTTTATAGCAGCAGAAACACTTCGTAAGAGTTAAAAATATCAAAAATTTGAATAAATGGAATGCAAAAGCTGTTTACTATGAGTCACCTAGAACCTTAACAATCGGACCTGTTCCGAATTCTGAAAAAGAATGGAACTGTCGGGTATCGAGTTGATTTCTGTTCTGAATTTCGCAAATCGATAAGAATTGTCGTTTTCAAAACGTGTGCTGTAGAGTCAGCGGAATTAAAAGTAATTGCTATTTAAAGTCCTAAAATAAATCCTAAACTGTTGGATATAAAATCAGCTTTCGAATCCGTATGGCACAATGGACTTATTTTTAAGATGTCAGCACTTAACTTTCCCACAGAACTAGTTAAAGTTATTCAAAGCTTTCTTAGTAAGCGATTGTTCTTGGTGTACATTGGACGTGCTCATTCCGATGCAATTGATATCCCTGCAGGATGCCCGCAGGGTTCCTGCCTTTCCTCCCTTCTCTATAACATTTATACGTCGGACTTTCCGCACTTACCATCAGAAATAGAACTCAACCTGCAGGAGGCATTTGACACCCTCCAATCCTTCTTCACTAGGTGGAAAATACAGGTTAACACTGACAAAACTCAAGCCATATTCTTCTCTAGAAAAAGATTACCCAGATATCTTCCAAATAATCATATAGATCTGGATGGTACTGACATTCCCTGGGAAAAAAAGTCCGCTACCTAGGAGTTATCCTAGACACTAAAATGAACTTCAAGGACCATATAGGGTTTACAATCGACAAAGTTAACACTCTAACCAGAATACTGTATCCCTTCATTAATAGGAACTCACGATTGTCTATTGAAAATAAGTTATACTTGTTCAAATCCATATTCCAGGCAGTTATTTTCTATGGAGCCCCAGTGTGGTCTGATGTAGCCAATTGTCATATCAAGAGATTGCAAATTGCCCAAAACAAACTTCTTAAAATGATCTACAAGCTCCCGTGGCATCAATGCACCTCCGATTTACACCACAAAGCCAATGTGGAACTTATACCAGACAGGCTAATCCGCCTGACAGATAACTTCAATGATAGATGTAGATTCTCAACTTATAACCACATAAACCAAATTATTATGTTAATATAGATATAAGTAGTATTAAGTTTTTATCTTAAGAAGGATGGGTTTTTTTTCTTTTTCTTCTTTAAATTTTTCCCTAAATATTATAATAAGTAATGAAATGTAAAACAATAATATATCCCACACCTATAACATAGCAGAATAGGTCCCTAAGCCTGAACTCTTACGATATATATTAGAAGCATACACATGTAATATCAAAAGGATGCAATAAATTGAATTGAAAAATTGAAATTAGTTGAACATTTTTAAAATCGTTTAACATTATTACTTAGGGCCGATTTCACATCTTCTAGATAGCTGCTATGTGTCAGATAAACTCACATTTTACACTGTTATATGTTAGTTTATGTGACAGATAGTGCACAACTATTAATTTGCAAAAATTTTCTAATAAACAGAAAAAAGTTTTCTGAAAATAAGAAAAAATTTGCCAAAAAAGAAAAAAACTTTTCTAAAAACTAGAAAAGGCCAGATTTTTCTGATAATTAGGGCGCATTTTTCTAAAAAAAAAATTCTTAAAAATAGGGCAAAATTAACCTTTAATTTTAGAAAATAGTAGCCCTTAAAGAGACTACTGTAATTTCTTAAAAACAGAAAAATTTTCTGGAACTAATTTTCTTGAAAATATGGCGATAGTAGCCATTGCTTTTAGAAAAAAGGCGTTAGATTTCAGAAATTTTTGCTCCAGTGCAAAAATATAAGTAGCCCATTCAGACGTTCCACTTCAACGCTGTGAAATAGCCTAACCGTCTAAGCGGCCGCCGTCGTTGCGCGCGACTAAGGTCTTGGGTTCTAATCCCAGTCAGTCCCTGAAAATTTTTATTTATTTAATAAAAATTAATCAAAGCAGGGTCGTTTTTCGAACGAAGCGGACCTGGAGCTGGACCCGGTGGTGGACTTGGACCTGGACCGGTGGTGGCGAACTGGATCTGGACCCGGTGGTGGATCTGGACCACCTCACCTGGTGGTGGATCTGGACCTCCCGGTGGTGGATCTGGACCACCCATCCGGTGGAGGATCTGGACATGGTAGGTGGATCTGAACCGGTGGTGGATCTGGACCCACCCGGTAGTGGATCTGCACCTCCCGGTGGAGGAACTGAACCACCCGGTGGAGGATGTGGAACCGGTGGTGGATCTGGACCACCTGGTCACCCGGTGGTTGGACCTGGACCGGTGGTGGATTTGGACCTGAACCGGTGGTGGACGTGGACCAGGAGGTGGCCATGGGGGTGGACCTGGACCCGGTGGTGGACCTGAACCGGTGGTCTTAAACAATTTTTTCTGCTTTTAAGAAAATACCTTTCTATTATTAAGAAAAACTTGTCTCTATATTAGAAAAAAAATTTCTTATTTTAAGAAAATAGATTCTATGTTTCAGAAAGAGATTCTAGTTCTAAGAAAAGTAGCCCTTTGGTTAAGAAAAGCTTCCCATAATATTTAGAAATTATTTTTCTAAATTTTAGGGTGAGTCGCCTTAGGACGGATTTCAAAGGCGAATTTCTAATTTTAAGGGTTAATTTGGGACTTTTGTTTTATGAGTGTAGGAGATGTGAAATCGGCCCTTAGAGACTGATTAAAGTTGAAGTATAGTATAAAATAATTATTTAAAAACAACTATAAAATATAGCATAGAAAACAAAACCGAGCGGACGTGACCAAAAAGAGCTGTTCTGAATTCCACTTTAAATTTTAGTTGATGTCGACCTTCAATCGATGGCTGCTAGGGTTGCTTTATATGAATTTATGTAATCAGACAGCACTTTTTATACCCTTGCAGAGGGTATTATAAAATTGTCCAGATGTTTGTAAAACATAGAAGGAAGCATCTTCGACCACTTGAAGTATATATGTAAAAGGTGATTTTTTAGCTATTATCTTTTGGCAACACTGGTTTAAACAGCTCACGCACGTTTTGGGTTTTGTTTCACTGTCAAACATCTTCAGTTTGGTCTATAATTTAACCATGAATCGTCTTACAAACGAACAACGCTTGCAAATTATTGAATTTTATTATAAAAATGTGTGCTCTGTTAAGAAAGTTCAACGCGCGCTTCTTCCATTTTATGGTCAGTTTAATCGACCCACTGAAGCGGCTATTCTGGCTATTTTGACTAAATTTCGCACCAAATTTACATTGTTGGACATTAAACCACCAACACGCTTACGTAGAGTGCGAACTGAAGAAAATATCGCAGCTGTATCGGCCAGTGTTAATGATCCACTTCCACTTTTTACCGAAAAATTGTGTTCAGCGACGAAGCTCATTTTTGGCGCAATGGGTACGTAAATAAGCAGAATTGTCGATTTTGGAGTGGATATCAGCCAGAAGCATTGCAAGAGCTACCAATGCATCCAGAAAAAGTCACAGTTTGGTTCGGTTTATGGGCTGGTGGCATCATTTGACCGTACTTCTTCAAAGATAATGCAAATCGTAACGTAACTGTGAATGGTGAGCGCTACCGTGAGATGATATCCAACTTTTTTTTGCCCAAAATGCAAGAGCTTGACTTGCATGGCATGTGGTTTCAACGAGACGGTGCCACATGCCACACAGCACGCGCAACAATGGACTTATTGAGATGCGAGTTCGGTGAACATTTTATTTTACGTTCGGGACCGGTCAACTGGCCGCCTAGATTGTGCGATTTACCGCCTTTAGACTATTTTTTGTGGGGCTATGTTAGAGCTCATGTCTATACAGACAAGCCCGCTTCAATTGACGCATTGGAAGACAACATTGAAGCATTTATTCGTGAGATACCGGCCGAAATGTTGGAAAGAGTATGCCAAAATTGGACTAAGCGGATGGACCATTTGAGGCGCAGTCACGGTCAACATTTGCATGAAATAATCTTCAAACATTAAATTATATTGACCGTACTATCGATTCAAATAAAGATTTCATGCATTTTTCTGAATTTTATTTTTTTTTTTTTTAAACTTTCCTATAGCTCTTAAAAAATCACCCTTTTTAAAGGTTTTAGAGCTATGATTTCTAGGAAATCCATTTTGAAGGTGTGCGAAAAATAATATTCCGATTTTCGAAAACGGCCACGGGTCTTGATAAAAATATAAAATAAATTAAGAATGAACCACTGAACCGAACCGAAACCGCAACCCTGATAGTTGTTTACAGATCAGATCAGACCTGAATATGCACTTTACAAGCGTTTTTTTTAATCCCTGGGTATATTCAATCTTCGGCAGATGAAGTTGCCTTTACCTTCTAGGTAATGACGGACTATGCCTGAGTTCAGAATAAAGCAGGCATGTTCCCGTTTACAGGTGGAATTAAAAAGTAAAACGATCGTAATTCCGAAACGTTTTAATTTCGGTGTTCCTGAAATCGAATTGTCTTTTCGAATGAGTGTTCGAATCGTTTTCGAATTTCAATTCAGCCATTAGACAGCCTTAACAATATCGATCAGCACTGCGCATGCGCTGATGCGGAATTGCGAACAGCTCGGTTTCAATTCGATCGATCTTTCGTTCGCTTCCACGCAATTGCCGAGGTACAAGCATAAAAAATGATTTTAAATAAAATTGTACGCATGAAATATCAATGAGTACTTCAAAATCTCTACAATCTTAGACATGTTACAATAAAAATATTTGCAAGATGAAAAAATCACCGTTGCCAAGAAAATTGTCATTTACTTTTCATTCCACTGACTCTTAGGCAAAACTTTTGAAACCGAGTAACTTGATCGTTTTTCGGACACGGGAACAGGTACCAATTCCGATTCCGCATGATCTGATCGAAATCAAAACGGAACGCCTGAAAGATAATCTTAATTGTTTTACTTCTCAAGTTAAGCAGGCTTATTAGTCAGATTAGTATACCTCTTAACTAGGGTATCAAAATAAAATTTAAATTATTAACAGGACCCACCACCCAGCAAACATTTGTGCTGGTACTCCCAAACAGTTTTAGTTGAAAATGCAATTGCAACAGTCATCAGTAGCAAGTCACACCAGTAATACGAGTAAGTTAACTCAAGACCTGGCACAACAAAATTCGTATTCGCACTCGCATTGAAAAAACTTAAATGCATCAAAACGGGGAAAAAGCTGCCTGCACACACAGCAGGATTCTCGATATAACGGTACAACCGACACACACCAAATTTAAATGCTGCAAAAATTTTGTGGGCAAAAGATTAAAGCGTCCTGTGTATATGTTGCTGTACATACATATATATAAAGCAATTTCTGTGAGTGGGGCGAGGGTGGGTGGGGATGGTAGCTTTGGGGTTAAAATGCCATAAATAACGAAACAGGCGGCAGTCAGCACATAAAATACAAGGGGATACATAGAAGAGCCGGCCGGGGCATATACACACACACCCATACATAAAGCTTAGCTTTGTGAGCGCCATTTTGGGTGGAAGAGAGAGAGAGTGAGAGAGCGCCGCCAAAAAAGGCAATGCGAGAGCAAAAATCGATAAAATCAAGGGCAGACAATGCTCTGCCTGCTTCTGCTTCTGTTGGCTTTTGCTGTGTTGAGTTAGCAGAGGCAGGAGCAGCAGAAGGAGAGGCGACATCAACTTTAGGCGCACGTGAGGCTGCTCCTGCCACGGTGGGTGGGTATCTGGTGGCAGCATTATTGTGAAAGTTTTTCTTTCTGTGTGTCTGTGTGTGTGTGAGGCAGTAAAATGAAATGAGAAAAGCATGAAAAATAATCATTGTGTGTGTGTGTGTGTAAATGTTGGATCGTCCTTTCGCAGGAAAACTTTTTGGGGCGGTGCCTGGCAAGCAAAATATTTTCTAACTGCAGAGAAAAAAGTCTTCAGGGGTTGTATATATATAGGGTACTCCAGACCCTAGCCCTTATTTGGGCGCAGTCAGCAACAGCAAAGGAGTCAAACAGCCAGCCATCATCCAACAGCTCCTGTTTTCTCTTGATTTTATTTTCGGCTCACATTTATATTTTCCTTTTGCCCCCCTTTTTGCAGGAGGGGATATCGGCAGGCGCGCCCATATAATTTAATGTGCGGAGTAATAGAAAATGGCGTCTACATTTAAATTTTTGCCACCCATTTGGGGATTGGCTTTTTGTTTCATCAAACTTTTTGTATTAAATTAATGTGAAAAATGTCAAAATTTTGGTTAGAGGGTTTTTGGCTGGCTAATGGGATGGCAGTTACTACTAGGGCGTGGCTTTGCGCGTTTTTTAAAGCTTTAAGTTGAGCGAGCAAAGGAAAATGGGGTGAGCATGAAAAACTTGAGAAAGATTCTTTAATTGATTTTATTTCAAGTTTGTAACGTTGGTTTAAGTCACGTAGAAGCCGTTAATCTGGTTTAAGTGAAAGCTAGTGAACACTTTTGGAACTTTTTAGTAACTTTAAATGCATCTGTTTATAGAATATTGTTCATTTTGAGCAAGCTGCAACATTTGTAAGCAGACATGAGCTTCGTAGGGTCATCAATCAACTTTTGGACCAAAAACTGAAAACCACTAGAGAAAGACTTGAGAAAGAATACTAAGAAGAGTTTAATTGATAAAAAGTTGGTCAGTACCACGGAATTCAATCTGTTCTAAGACATTGTAACAGCCCCAGTGAACTTTTGGGTCGTTTAAATGAGTTCATCACACAAGAAATCATGAAAAAATTCACTATCCTTTACATAAACTTACATAAACTACAAATAACAGAGAAAAATGTAAGTTTATCTGACTACTGAAAACTATCCTTTAGAAATCGGCCCTTATAATTGAATAAGTTATCTCTGTCGGCAATTCAAATGGTTCCTATTATGAAAAAAGGGAAAAAGGGTATACTAAAGTCGTGCAAATGCATCCGAAAGCATCTTCGAGTCGTTTTAACCATTTCCGTCATTCTGAATGAATGAACATTTCAATCTCAGAGACTAAAAGAGCTTAGGTTAGGTTGCGACAGCTGACAGCTGACAGCGACAAGTCACTGCGATGTCATATGTATTCCCTGTTAACCCTTTTAACCCTGAGGAGATTCCTCGTTACACAATCATTGTGTGGACAGATCGAATCTAAGTAGTGCTGGATCTTCTTCAGACGTCACTGTAAGTGCCGACTGTCTAGGCGTGCTGCCTGTCTGTCAATAAGACATTGGCCCGTCAATGTCCCCACCAGAAGCGATTTTCGTTCTCCTTTGTTACGTAAAAGCGTTTACGTAGGCTTTAAATTAAATGTTGGACATGTAAGCTTAAGCCTTGCTATCGCGTAGGAGGAAAGTATTTTCCATCGATACATTGCGAGACGAATTTCTTCAGCCATTGTGTGAAGCTTGTGGTTTTTGCTGAAAAAAGCTCGATTGTGGTACCTAATTTGGCCGGTTTGTCCGCAGACTAATTTTCTTCTATGTTGCGATGTCCAGGCATCTGGACATCATGACGGAAGAACAGTGAAAAATCAGAACTAGGGCAGAACAACAATGGCACCTCTCGCCTGGTTGTTACATCTCCCGATCACTCTGGCCAAGATACTCACTTAAACATATAAACATATATAAACAAGGTGATACATATGCCGGAAAATCGATTGCCCAAAATCGTTACGAAACACGAAACACTACTCCGCTCTAAATCGCAGTTCTTTTCGACATGGGTAGCACTTGCTGAAAAGCACAATATCAGTTGGAATGAAAGTGAAGTCCACAATTGGCCCAATATGCAACAAGCAATGATCCAAAGGGTTGAAGTAGAAGCCAGAGCAAACTACGAACAGAAAGCAATCCAAAGTAGCACCCGAAACACATACAAATTATTGAACCACAACTTAAACGAACAAAATTATTTTAACGACATTTATGACTCCTTCAGCGTATCAGTAATATTAAAGGCACGAGTTGAACTGCTCGCCTTAAATTTTATGCCACATATACCGACAGCAAACAAAGAATGTTCTCTGTGTAACTTCAGGTTAGAGAAGACGTATTCCAATTTATCGCAATATGCCCCATTCTTAGCGAACTCAGGCGGTTACACTGGAAAAAGGCATCTCTAACTAAGGAAGAATTCTTGGCGGCTCTAAACGGTGAAGACTTGCACATTCTAGCTGATTTCTTAAAGTAAACTCTGAAAGGGACCAGCACTGTCACTTAAGAGGAACGATGTGGTATCTCTCGACGAGCGGGGCAGCTGCATGTAGTACTCGAAAGTGGCAGGCATCCTTTAAGTGAGCTGAGTTTGGCAGACGGATATATTTCATGCCAAAAAACTTTTTATATCTTTATACCTACCTAAAATACCCTTGCAGAGGGTATTATAAAATTGTGCGGATGTTTGTAACGCATTGAAGGAAGCATCTCGAAAAAGAAGTTCTAGTTAGAAAAACTTTATTGTTTTAAATGGGATCGCCTCCAAATTTCGTAATTAACAGTGTATTATGCTTTTCAATGATTTTACCAAGTTTGGTCGAAATCAGACATCCATATAGTACCGATCCCATAGAAAAGTAAGGTCCATGAAGTAGTTTTAGTTTGAAAAACTTTTTTGTTTTCAATGGAAGCTGCAAGGGTATACAAAACTTCGGCCGAGCCGAAGTTAACTTTCCCCTATTTTTCTTTTATAAAAAATGTTTAAAATAAAGATACTTAAAACAACTTCCCAATCTCTACACTTAAGCAAGAACAGGATTAGAACTATGATAGGAGACTTTATGGGGCACTGCTCCATTCGTCAGATGGCCAACAGTATGCGCGTGCCCCACTTTGACTTTTCGTAGTTATGGGAATGAGGAGAACATAGAAAGCATTCCAACGCCTTCCTTGCGACTACCACGCACTTCTTAGTTCTTAGGAAACGAACCCAGAATTTGGGTAAACCAGCTGGCAAATGTGCCTCTAGAAGACCTGGCTCTTTTTGTGGAATCCTTAAAATCGCTTAAATAGAGGAATTGCTCAGAACCTGACCGTCAAGACCCACTTACCCCGCACGCAATCCAAAGATCTTTTTGATGAAAATCGTTAATCACTTATCGGCTTAATTTTGCTTGCTAGTGTCACGCTGCACTGTTCCTTGAGTTTTAAAGAAGTCAAGGAAATTGTGTGCCAAAAACTAAAGGTGCCTTGAGAAATATACCCGTACTAGCTCCGAAATCGACATGAAAAAAATCTGTCTTTTAGCTATAGAGATGTTATCAATAATCTGTTTTTAATATTGTTTCAAAAGATGACTCCACCTAAACCCACATAACTTGATTGTTTTGGCTCCGATTGAAAAGTTCTCAAATTGAAAAAAAAAAAACTAACCAAAAGTTTGGTTTTCAAACAAAAATGTCTCAAAATGTCAATAAAGTCATTTTTGTCTGAAAGCGAAACTATAGGCCAGGTTTCTTATTTTTAAATTGCCTTAAAACTTTTCAATAATAATGCTGAAACAAAATGTTAAGAGAATTTAAGTGGAGGCAACTTTTGGAAAAATCTAAAAAACGGTTTATCGATAATATCTCGATAGCTATTCGACAGATTTTTTTTCATGTCGATTTTCGTGCTCAGCGGGCCAAAAGACTTTAGAAGGTGAATTGGGGGAAGATCGACTTCCACTTTTAGATTAAAAATCTAAAAAGAGATTAATGCCTTTTATATGCAATAAAACCATTAATATTAGTCGAATAAAATATTGAACCCCATTTGGGAAAGGTCAGATTGCATAGAATTCGTGAGTGTTTTTTATTTTCAGAGTTGCTTCAAATAGTTTTATGGCTTAGTAATAACAAAAATGTTTTTTTTTTAACTTTAGGGCTCGTGAGCGACCTCTAAACATTCATCAATCTGCGAAAAACTCTATATTTTTTAGTTTTACATCAAATCGAATGGTTTTGGGCTATGAGAGCTAGAATTTGCGTCAAAAAATTTTTCTCATATATATGGGAGCCACCCTAATATATACCTATAATATATGCAATATAGTTTAAAAAAAAAGGTAGTACTTTCAGTTTTTCTATTACATCTTTTATTTAATAGAAAACAGAAGATATTATTCGGGCCTGTTCCAAATTACGGTTCGGGTTTTGTGTAAACGTTGTTTTTCTAATTTAAAGTTCACAGATTTATATGAAAAGTAAGAAAAATGTCTGTGGCTACTAGATCAGGTCGTCTCTTTCGACGAATTGAATCCACTTGGCTTTGAGCAATAGGTTTCAACTGCTTAAGCAATTCCAATTTTCCTCAAACCTGATCTTGTAACCGTTTATATGCTTGTCACCTTCCATATAACATTTTAAAATTGAAACTCTAAATGCAAACGTTTACACGACTCGGAATTCAGAACAAGGCAGATTATTTTTTATTCAAACATAAGGTGAGTACTGAGAACGTTCGAATTTCCTTCAAGAAATTTACTAGACATTCCTTTTTTGCGTGAAGGAGGCCCAAAAGAATACTCTTCGACCGCTGAAGGCACACCACCTACAACATCCGAAGCCAGCTCTGGTGACAATTTTCAAAATACTTTTGACAATTGCTTTGTTTCTGAGTTTCAAACAACAAAATCAGGCAAGGAAAAATTTCTTTAAGTAATTTTTATATATCACCCAAATACACATGTGCACAGAAATCTCTAATTAAACCGCTTGTCTTCATATGTGAAGTGTCTTTAAAATGTTCGGTTACTAGATTAGACGACAAAAGTTGAGAAATTTGAAACCGACTGACCCTAAGCCAGGTACGGTTTTCCTTTTTCATAATCTAGTAGCAGACGTTACTTTGTCACTTTTCATATAGGTTCTCCTGGTTTAGTTGAAAATACAATCGTTTTTACGAAAGTCTCTAGAGATTTCTGGGACACCCCCCAAAGATACTGCTGAAGGACTTATCACACTATCAAAATCGGCATACATATCATATTCTTTTCTTGCTTCTGAAGCATTATTTACTTGAAATGTTTTCTAAAAGAGTGAAAAAAGAAAAGAAGAGGTTCATTACACAGTAATCCTTACGCTTTTTTACAGTTTTACTATAAAACGAGAGCATAAGTTAAAGTCGGTCCAGCCCGACTTCGATATACTCGTTACTCAGGGGAATTAATCTTGTGTATCCTTCCCTTATGTTAGTTAACAGCGCATTAACATTAATGTGAACATTTCAACATTATGTAAGGAAACAGCGCATGCGACGCTAAAAAGTAAGCAACGTTTTTTTTATAGCTTTTATAACTCTGCCGTTTATTATCCGATCTTTATGAAAATTTCAAAGAAAATTTTAAAATATGAGTTTGATAACTTTAAAATTGTTGGAGTTATTCAACACTTTTTATTGTGTGAGGCGTGGCCTAAATTTGAAATAAACCTGATCTGCCTGCATGCAAAATATGGTTATTCTAGCTCTTCTAGTCTCCAAGATCTAGGTGTTCATACAGACAGACGGACATGGCCTAATCGACTCGTCTGTTGATGCTGATCAAGAATATATACTTTATGGGGTCGGAGATGCTTTCTTTCTGCCTGTTACATACATTTGCACGACTTTAGTTTACCCTTTTTACTCTTCGAGTAACGGGTATAAACATAATAGACCAACAAAAATTGGTCAAACATAGCAAAACATACAATATCTGCCTATCGGATTAATTGGAATGCCTGTACGAATATTTTTCAGGGTCTCACCGATACTGTTAGGCGTGAGAAAGGTAGTTGGATAGCACCCGCCAACTTCACCCGTTCATCCACCTAAAAAATTTCTGCCTCAAACAGTATTGAGCTCAGAAGACATAAAGTCCATATCTTGGGCAGTATTTTCCATATTTTCAATTTATTTTCCTTTTTATGCATAAGCCTCAGCACAAGTGCAAAGTCGATCAGCATTTGCCGTCGATTTTCAAAAAGCTTTACTTTTTTTGAATAAGGTACAGATTTTTCTCAAGTTTGTGCAAGTTGTACATTGAACACAATTATAACAATAATGTGATTTTTGGGCCCTCTTCTGGTCAAAAAAAATTTTCGTCGTTTGTTTTCAAATTTTTTTTTGTTTAGATATTCAAAAATAATATCCCAAAGGATTTTTCGAAATTCGGAAAACTTACGGAGATATAGCCATTTTAGTGACCCAAGGAAACCCAAATTTCCCAGCAATTGCAAACTTTAAACGCGGTTTTCTAAAAACCACGTTTTCTTACAGGTTCGCAGCTTTTCTCATGTTCTACTAAACCGATTTTGATGATGTAGGGCTTAATGAAAGCCGAACTAATGTGGCTATGGTCGGAACCTCGATCATTGGGAACAAAATTTTTTTTACTATTTTTTTGTTCGTTGGACTGCAAAAAAAATTGTCAAAAATGGATTTCTCATTTTCATATCGCCGCCATTCTTACAAATTCAATTTTTTTCCTCATGATTCTGTTTCAGGCCATAAAGGCATTCATGCCAAACAATTTCGGTTTGTTTTCCGATTATGGTGACTCGGCAGAACATCAATTATCTTTTAAAGACACTACTTTGGAGGCCGATAACTTTTTAAACAGCCTTCGCATTCAAACATTTTTACTTTTGTATTATTTTTAATGAATCGTGCAACAATATTCAAAAAACCCAATTACAAAATCTTTTCCCGATGTTTTTCCACAAGTTTTTATAAAAACAAAAAGGTAAAATTCAGCCGCCCAAACCAGAAGAGGGCCTTTAATTATAAAGGGATGAAAAATTTGACTTTATGCCAAATTTTCGTGCATTCTGGCCAAGTTTAGTTTAAGATATTATGGTAACTTTTCCCTGGCGGGCTTTTCCAGTGCTGGAGGGATTTAAGAATGAGCCTTTTGCTTGAAGGCACAACAGATGCACCAATGCAATCCAATTTCGCAGAGGCCCGCGTGTTTTTCAGACAAGAATTTAATGAATCTGATGAATACTTCGAAAATATATGACCTTAACAGATCATTTGAAGAAGTCCAAACGGTTAAAATGGCTTTAGGGCTACTTGTACACTGAAAAGTTTCGGTAAACCGAAGATATCTTTTCGATACCTTTATTAAGCTTGTTAAGTTTGTGTACCGAATTGCTTTCATTTTTCATTTGTTGACTCCTAAGGCTGATAAATTGGGGAAAAGTCAAGTAATCGAATTTGAGATTGTCCATCCGATTCCAAAAATGTTTGCCTTAAGCAAACACCGCTAAAATTTAGCCGCGTTTAATAAAATACAACTCGCTTTAATCTGATCCATTTTACCTGGCAGAAGTCTTGACATCTTAAAGTAAGCTTGATTTATTTGAAAAAAAATTCACCATCACCATTCAACCATCAAAAACTATAGCTACTTAGTGGAGCTATCCTAATCCTGGGCATTAGTAAAGCCCGACGTGTAACAGTAATAACTGACACATGCACATGCACTTGCGCGTGTGTGACTGTGCGTGTGTGTATCTTTGAGATATGTTTTTAGATGGAAAGACTTAGCTGCTGTCGCTGCCGTTATGCTAAAATGCCATAAACATAAACAAGAAGCTCTTCCCCCTCCCAGCCTGCCTGCTTCCGCTCTTGAGAAACTGAGAAAATCGATAGCAATTTACGTGAGTCTCTTTATGTATGTATGTGCACGTACGTACGTACGTACAACATCTTATGTATTATGTATTTGTTGTACATGCGCAAAATTCCACAGGCAACAGCAAAAAGAGACTTTTTTTTTTGTAGACAAAACAAAACACTAACAGCAAAAGAAGTCGTCAGAACCACCCACTTAGACAAAAGCATCAAATGCCGCCTACGCTACCTACCTACCTTCTACTCCTGCTCCTCCTCCAATTTCCAGCCAGAGCTGTCATTATTTTCATTTTCAACTTTTTCTTCTTCTACCGACCTCATTCACATACATACATCCCCCGCCCGCTTGTGTCGCTTCCTCTGAGCCTCAGCTGGCAACGCACATTTTGATAACGTTTTTTTGATAAAAATGCGGCAACAACGCCCCAAGCTGCTGCTCAAGTTGCCAACGTTTGGAGACGGAACGTGCCAGGTCAGTGGGTGGCTTGGGTTGGCACTTTGTCTGCCTCATGCTGCCTGCCGCCTTTGCTTGGAATTTGTGTGAGAGTTTGTGTGTGTGTGTGTAACTAGTTTTTGCGCCCATTTTTACTTGGGCATTCTGGTTGCCACTTGGCGCAGTTGCCACATTTCATCAGCCTTCGTTCATTGACAATGAAGATAGATTGACAAAGTTTTCCTTAATTGTTGTTTTCTTGCTAATCTTTTTGACATTTGATTAAAGCCTCAAGCCGAGTTGGACTAACGTTTTGATTAAGCTTAAAGCTTCTCTACATTCACTTTGATAAGAGATTGGAAACCACTGTTTAAAGTAAAGGTGACTAAGCTAGGATCAAACACACACAACTTCTTATATTTTGGTATGGTAGTCTGGTATCACAATATTGTTCATTTCTTTTAAATATTGCCAAACAGATAAATCGCAGATCTAACTCTATCGATAGGTAATTAAAAGATTCAAAAACATTTCGAAACCAGTTTAAAGGAAGAAAAATAAGCTTTAACTGCTCAAGAAGCGCGTAAAGTTCTTAAAATTGCTATCAATTTCGCAGTCTGCTGATAAAGTTAAGGTATTGGATGGAGTAAGCGAAAGATTTCAGCTGTACAACTAACACTTGACTTAACGATTAGCGATCGGTCGTCCCAAAGACGATGTTTAAAAATATCGTGGGAAATTGTGTGCGGCCTTTTTTTTTTTTTTTTCTTGCTCGTGAACTTTAGTTACATCAGTCTGAACAGACTCTTTTCATCGTGTTAAAAATGTCGATTGTCCAGAAAGGTGTTGCGGAGCTAATTTTTTTCTTGAAGGTGCTGCGGTCGTCGTGCGTCGGGCTTGGTGTCGCTCTTCGCTGCGTGGTTCAACGGTTCGTGTGGGGAGAAGACGTGGAAGCCAAAAAGTTTGAAGACGCGTTCGTTTGGTGGGTGCCTTGAGTCGCGGCGTGTAATGTTGACCTTCGCCGTTTAGCTTGGGAAAGATCCGGTGGCGGGTGGGGAGACGATGGAAACAAACCGTTCTCGAGGAAAATTCTCGGTGCGGGGTTCGGAAAGTGGCGTCGTGGAGAGGGGGGAGTACCCGGCTCTACTGGTGCGTGTGTCGCTGTGGTTGTGCGTCGGCGGGGGCGAAGACGGCGGTGCTGCGCGCACGGTGGCGGCGGCCGTTGCTGGCACCTGTCTCGGGGCGGGGGCTTCAGGGGTCGGTTTTTAACTAAGACAATTTTATGGCGCTGATGTCAAATGGAAACAATGGCCAATACTATTTAATCCCAAAATTTTTTACTTTCCCAAAAGAATTTGTGTTTACACGCAAAAAAAAAATATATGAAAATATAGGAATATAGAATGAAGCAGGGAGACAAACAGGTTCTGAACAGAACCGAAATTATCTCTTGAAATTGTCCAGCGACCTCTATGCCTGTCATCAGTTAACATTCCTTCTTTGGAAGTTGCTTATCGATTTGTGTGCGTATTCCATTTTCTTTACGGGACGATATTCTCATTATTTTGACCTGCGACTTCCGCTCAATCTAACTTTAGCCAGGAGCAAATGTTCTCTACGAATTTAACTTCAAAATTGTAGAAAAATCACATATTCACTTTAGATAGTTTGGATACCAGGCCATAAAGGGCTTAAAGCAAATGAAGAGGCTGACAAAGTTGCTAAAAAGGCTACTTTGGAATGGTTGTTAATTGATGTCTACTTCAACACGGGTGAAGCTTACAGAAGCATCAAGACAAGAAAGAAAGTCGGTCATTCCCGACTATATCATACTCTGTACCTGTGAAGTACTGCCCATCGCCGTTGCGCCCTGTGCTGCCCATAATTGTATGTTTTCCTAATAACTCGACATCCGTTCATCCGATCTTTATCATTCCTTTGGCGGATCGATAAAGAATCCCATTAACTAAATATGTCCAGAAGGAACGAACCTTCTATCTATTAAACTGTGGGAGATATGACGTTTTTTTTTCAATTTGCAAGTATAAGAAGCATAAGTCCCATACATGTCAAACCTCTATCTCTTATCATTTCTGAGATCTGTGCGTTCTTACGGACAGACAGACGGACAGACCGACAGACGGACATGGCTATATCGACTCGGCTGTTGATGCTGATCAAGAATATATATACTGTTACATACTTTTCCACAAACTTATTATACTCTATGTACCTTTGGTACAGAGTATAAAAAGAGTGTACTCTAACTGGAACGATCACTATAAAGAGGTCTCAGTTTCAAAGGAGTCAGACATTTATACCCAAGTCACAATAAAGCCTTGGCACTCCCATCTTAAATGGAATCTTAAATGGGATGCATACACAATAAAATTGATCAACAGACTTCTAACAAATCATTCTTATGAAAGGTGTATCTTTACACAATCAAAGCAAAGCCTGATTATATTTGTAGAGATTGCAATAAAGTTGATGATGCTAACCATGTAGTTTTTGAATGCTCGAGCTTTGCCTCTTTGAGAAGAAAATTTAAACTTAAAACAATTACTAATGACAAAAGAGTTACTTTATTTCAGAGAATTAGCTGCTTTTATCAAAAGCAGCGGCGTTGAAACTTAATGGTAGTTTGTTGCATGTTAAAGTAAGATACTAATTTTAAAGTATCATTAATACCCACCAGCTTGTCTCATTATCTGAAAGTCGAACCGACTTATGTTTAGCCGTTTTATGGCTAAAATATCATCGTTGACATAAAATACGGTCATATTATTTTTAACCAGAGCTAGCAAATAATAATTGACCGTTTTTCGTTGTCCAAAAATAACAGTTATTTACGGACCCTTTGAGCAAAAAGTCAGAGATGAACCGTTCACATCGGCTCATGAACGAATCGCTCAGTGCTCAACGAACAACCATGGATTTGTTTACATTTTGCTCTGCTCATTCACTGAGCAAATCGTCGCGAGCGAAGAAGAAAAAGTTGTTGTTGTTGTTGACGGCTGGTCGGGGTTGATCCATGTTCGTGGGGAGTATGAAAAAAGAAAGATGTAGGATAAAATGTAAGGGGGATGTTGAGGCTAGTCCATGTCCAATTCGAGGAAAGAGGCTGCCTTGATTGGATGGGTCCACAGATCTAGTGGTGTGAGGGTGTTGGGGTTAAGAGGATAACTGAAAAGGTGTTGAGTGTTGTGTGGGCTGCTGCCACATTTGGGGCATTCGTCGGAAACCTCTGGGTTTATCCGTGCGAGGTAGCTATTCAAAAACCGGCTGCTTCCTGATCGTAGCTGGGATAGGGTGGTCCTGGTGGTTCTTGGGAGTGTTTCCTCGGCCTTGTTGATGGGTGGGGGTCTACCTCCAAGAACTATGTTATCCTGGTACCATGTGGGTATGTGCTATCTTTTTTGCCTCTGCACTGGATGCTTGGGTGTGCGGGGTGGCTCCTAGGAATTTCTCGATGTTAGCTAGTTCCGTGCGAAGATCCAATCGCACTGGAACTGCTCTTTGGGACATATCCGTAGCTATGCAGGCATTATTAGGGAGGGCTTCGTTGAGGCATCCTATGAGATATTGCTGCGTGAGTAGCTGGTTGTGGCTTTTGACTGGCAGTATCTCCGTTTCTTGGTGTAAGTGGTCTGGGTTGGTCATAATATGACAGCCCGTGGCCACTCTTAATGCTGCATTTTGTGCTGGCTGAAGATTACGCCATTGTGTCTCACTTAATGTTGGGGACCAGATTGGTGCGGCGTAGTTTAAGATAGATCTGCCAATTGCTTAATAGGTTGTTGCTATTGTCTCCTTATCTTTGCCCCAGGTGCTGCCTGAAATGGCTTTGACGACTTTATTACGGCTTCTCACTTTTTTTATAGTATTCTCCTAGCAAAAGTCTAGCAAAAGTGAAAAGAGGATCAAAAGTGACGCCTAGGATTTTAGGGTATTTAATGGTGGGGATGAATTGTTCGTTTATGTGAATGTCAAGGGACAGGTTTACTTCCTTTGTCCATGTTGTCAGTAGGGTTGCAGTGGATTTAGGAGCGGATAAACTGAGTTTCCTACTTGCAAAGAAGTTTGACAATTTTGGAAGGTAAGCGTTTAATTGTGTTTCTAGTGTTTTTATGTCCCTCCCAGTGGTGATGACAGTGCAGTCATCTGCATAGGTGACAAGTTTGACGTCATTTTGTGGGTGGAGATTTTTGCCACGTAGAAATTGAAGAGGAGTGGGGATAAAACGCCTCCTTGGGGGACTCCTTACTTTATGGTCCTAGTCTTCGATTTCGAGCCTCTGAACTCGACCTGGGCTTGACGACCAGACAAGTAATTTGTCAGCCATCTTTTAATGCCGTTCGGCAGACTACTGCACGAAAGATCCTCGAGCAAAGTGGTGTGGTTCACCATATCGAAAGCTTTGGTGAGGTCTAGGGCAACCAGGATTGACCTTTCGTGGGGTCTTTTGCTGTTGAGTCCTGTAGCGATTAGTTTCAGAACTCGTGGCTGTGTGAGGATGTGTTGCAGTTTGAGCAGTACGCGAAATCATTCAGCGTGATCTGCAGGACGTAGCGACCAATAACCTAAACATTGGCGATCTTTTCCATGCTGCATGGTGTCCAAGAGTGTGCAGTACTTCATAAAACTCAAGGATCGGATTTTACGTCTAACCAGCGAGATTCAGGCCAAAAATAAGAACGATGAACTGAATGGGGTTATTGCCAAAATGCTGAAAAAGTTTGTGAATGAGGATGACTGTCTGTTCAAAAGAAAACGGCTCTTAGAAATAAATAAATAAAAAACCGGACTACTAGTTGAGTTTTTCTAACTTACAAATGCCCATATAACAGGAGTAGAACAACTTGACCTTTTTATAAGTGCCGGCTTGGGATTCTCCTGGGTGTGACTCCTCGATCGCAACGCTGGTCGTCGCAAATAAATGTAAAAAGTGCAATTGTTGCTGTTCTATTGATATTAGTAAAATAATGCCTGCTTAATTCATTTCGATTGCTTCGAAAAGGTAAACAAACAGACCAAATCAGGTGTTGTGGACTTGAAAGTGAACGATGAACGCAATAGAAATCGTGCAATCGATGGCAGAAATCGAAGAGTTGAAAATCGGCTATAAATCAGAGGTGCCCAGAGTCAGCTTACTTACGGCCACGTAGACACCAATACAAATGAAGAAAACATTTCTGAAGCAACAAAAACCACAAGAAATAGAAGGAGAAATCAGATGATTTTTGTCAGGTGATGAATGTGCTCTCGCCAACAACCAAATCTACGTTTAAGACAAGCCATAAATAATTGTTGTTGCCTTTAATTTTGCTGGAGGCTTAGGAGTGAAAGAGAAGAGGTTAGTGTTGCAAATGTGATATGCATGAATCTTTATGTGCGCAGGAATGTCTATGCGTAAATCAAATCTAATCTAAATTCATCAACTCAATGTGGTTGAAATTTTAACAGTGAAATTGTATATAAAAACTTGGTAAGATAAGCATATACTAAAAAGTTTGATATTTTATTTCCAATTAATTGTTTAATTTAATTTTTATTGCCATCTTCTTACCCATACGAATCAATCACAAATGAGGCCTCACATAAATAAAGCGAGCCAAAAATAGGCTTTGTGGGAACAGCCTGTCTAAAATTCTACATGCCAGTCCCAACCTGACGTTTCAAAACCTTGGCTATATCAGTCAATCACGCCATTTGATTAAAGATAGAAGGGGTGTAGAAATGGAGCTCCAACTTTGCTGTTTTTTTTTGTATCCTGGTGGCGGTGGTACGTGTTGCAATATTTTGTGGCATTTTCAATGAAGCACAAAACGAAAAGAAAGTATCCTTTTACATATATATTGCTGTAAATTGACTTTTTACTTTACGTGCACAAGAAAAATACATGGAACAATCACCCAGAGAAAGACCAAATGTCTAAGTGTCTAAGCCAGACCTGAAAATACCCTAAGAATGGACTCCGTATGCTGAAAATATGTATAAGGAAAACACTTTCTAGTAGGTCAGCCATACTGTGTACTTCCCTAAACGAAAAAAGGGTTAGTTTTAGATGCTAAAAGTAGTGCCTTCTTTATGATTTATGAGGTTCTTTTTAGTTAGTTTTAGTCCTATCTGAAAAAAGAGTATAATCTAAGTTTATCCAAGACATAGCAGCTAAGAAATCGGATATATAACTTTAAAATGAAATCTTAAACTTTTTTTTAAATTTGTCTACAATTATTCTTATAATTTTCAGCAGGCTTTTTACCAAACGCATATACCCTGCCTGCCCTCCCTAGTATTCAGACCAAGCTGGAGATAAAAAAGTTTTGTTTTTTGACAGACAGCAACAAAAGCCACTACATTAGTATTTTTGCTTATTTTTTATGTCTTTTTTTTCCTAGAAAGGGTCGAATTTGGTGGTGTTCTTCTATCCACTATAGAGTTTTTTCCCACTCCTTTGACTGACAGCGACACCAGTTTGTCTGGGCTACGTTTTCAAATGTGTCGTCTCGGATGTTTCTGCAGCTGCCACAACACAATAAGAAAAACTGGAGCAGAAAAAAGGTTTCCAATTTTCTGTCTGAAAAATGAGTTTAATTTTTGCGAAACGAACAACGAGGTAGGTGCACCACGTGTAAAAGAATTTTATATTGATTTATGTGTCAAACAGAGAGAGGGAGAGAGAGAAAAGGTGAGCGAGCACTGTTTTAAAGCTTAAATTTTGTACAAGGCGGCGTCAGGCGAGTCATGCGTGGCCCATAAAATTTGGGTTGGGGAGGTCAATGGGTTGCAAGCAACAACAACAACAACGGCCCTGGTTTATACGATTTTAAGCGAAGCCCATTAAATGACGAATCAGCATGAAAAATGCACAAGAGCTCAACAAGAGAAGAGAGGAATGGGGAGGTGGGGGGTTGGAACAGGCACAACCTCAATTTGTAGCGAATGGCATTGATTGGAGCTGATTGAATGAATGAATGACTCGGCAATAACAACAACAACCACAAATAAATATACATACACACATACATCGATTTCCATTTAACAAAAATGCTTGCAAAAGAACAATTGCACTGAAGCAAAGAACGTGGAAATATTAAACTACTTAAAGATCATCGATATTTCCGCGCATAGCTGTATATATAAAAGGTTTCTTCCTGAATGATCTATAC
Organism: Lordiphosa collinella; assembly: GCA_018904265.1. Taxonomy (NCBI): domain Eukaryota; kingdom Metazoa; phylum Arthropoda; class Insecta; order Diptera; family Drosophilidae; genus Lordiphosa; species Lordiphosa collinella. The sequence continues at coordinate 314,512 of JAEIFV010000283.1, read as the reverse complement.
GATAAGAGATAAAGAGCGGAGATTTGCAAAACTCCACTACAAATCTAAATACAAATACAAATGTGATTTGTAACATCTTTAATTTCGGTACAAAAGGTTTTTGTAGGAGTAACATTTGATTTGAGCGTCACGCATCACGCGTTACGCTGAAATGGCATATTTTGTGGTTTTGTTGTTAAGCGTTTGAGTGTATTGGGAGTGCGCGGTGGGAGTTGGGTGGCCAACTTAGAATGGATCACAGAGTATCGAGTACTGAGTATCGAGTACTTAGTATAAAGTACTAAGTATCGACTTGAGTAAAACACTGAGTATTAAGTACTTAATATGGAGTACTAAGTATCAAGTACTTAGAATCGAGTACTGAATGTCGAATATTGAGTATAGAGTACTTGTTATCGAGCACTTGGTATCGAGTACTTAGAATCGAGAACTGAGTATCGAATACTTAGAATCGAGTAATAAGTATTGAGTACTTGGTATCGAGTACTGAGAATCGAGTACTGAGAATCGAGTACTAAGTATCATATACTTAGTAAAGAGCTTTTAGAATCGAATACTGAGTCTGAGTATAAAGTAATTAGTATCGAGTACTGAGTATCGAGTTCTGAGTATAATAACACATACACAAGTATGTGAAAGGCGAAGCATATCATTTACAAGATGTTTCACATCAAGGCCACATCAAGGCCTATTTGCCACACTCACACTTTTTTATACACTTGAAAAGTGTATTATAATTTTGCCCAGAACTTTGGAACGCATAGAAGGAATCATCTCCGACCACATAAAGTATATGTATTCTTAATCAGCATGACGAGTTGAGTCGATTGAGCTTTGTCCGTCCTTCCATCTGTCTGTTTCTCCGCAAACTAGTCTCTCAGTTTTGAAGCTATCGAGCTGAAATTTGCACAGAGATTTTTTTTAGCTGCACTCTGCACATATGTCGGAGCGGCGAAAATCGGATAGTCACTTGTAGCTGCCATACAATTTTTTTTTTAATTTTTTATATTATAAATTAAGTCATTGGCAAAAGTTTCAAGTGTATTTAAATTTCGGCACAGACGAAGTTAGCTTTGCTTTCTCTCTAGACTTTAATTTTTCCGATTTTCTTAAATCCACATTCAAGGTCGAAAAATGGCGGTCAGAGTACTTTCTCTGCAAAATTATAGGTCAAACCTATATATTTTTGACGATATAAAGAAAGTCTGATAAGGAAGCATTAATTATGAAGGTGGATTACACCGAGGTTATGGTCGAGAAGTCCTATACGAAGTTGACCTTTCGTTACCGTTGATGAATCCTGGATTTAGTATTGCATGCCACAGATGAAGAGACAGCCGAAGCCATAAGCTTCAGAGAAGGTAAAGACAGTTCCTATCGGCTAAGACCCAAAGATGCAAGCTTGAAAGTCACAGGATTGAATACTATCGATGGAAAATACTGCCGGATAAGACAGTTTTTCTGGGCTGCAAGCCTTAAAACTCATTACGAAACTCTCAGCGCTATAGCTTTCTAACGACATCGAATATTGAAAAATCCTTTTAATCTACATTAGTTAAAGATGCGAGTTATGAAAAAAGTAATTATTTTTCGATTTTTTAAAACCATTACACGGGTCAACCCCCTTAATTTTTGAAAAGTTAGGTTTCGATGATTAAATTCAAGACCAATAAATTTGTGTAATATCGAAAATAAGGTTCATAATCTTTTCATATTTGGAAAGCCTTTGCACTTAGATTTGGTACGATGATTACTTAACAGATTCGAAGACTCAAATAATTTAGGATTGGCCATATTCGACGGTCCCCATCTGACAACACTATAACTTTTGACAGCGATATCAGATCGTCTAATTAAATAGCTCGTTTGAAGCGTCAGTACAAGTAGATTATTAAAATGAGTCAGATTGAAGAGGGAAACGCTCTCAGATTGTTGAAATTTAGCTATGTTCTAGGCTCGAAAACCGGAACCGAAAACTGCATTTCTAGCTATTTTCAAAAAATTATTCGCCGTTTTCTAGCTATTTCGAATGAAACAGACTGGAATTGTAGCTGTATTTAAAATGAATTTGCCATTTTATATCTAATTTTAATCTGCAATAAAATTCTGATATTGATGATTATAAAAAAACTATACCATCAGAAATTTTTCAAAAATCGATTTAAAATTGTAACCATACATGTATTTCAATAACATTGGAATTGGTAATAGTTCTGAATTCTAAGAATCGGTTCAATGAAAATTTGAGGTTAAAAGCCGAATAACACAATCGGTTTTTGAAACCGGGAGCATTTATCAATTTCGATTTCGTATGATTTGATCGAATTTGAGATATGAGAATATAATTCGCGTTGCCTGATTTTAAGGACTGCATTCAAAATTAGTTAAACTATCCAATGAAAGAGTATGGTACATAATGCAAATCTCCACCTTCGATGTATTTACAGATCGCTGTTTGACTACAAATCAAACAGGCTACCAAACCGATTCTCAAAAATCGCTGCTAAGGAAAAGGATAGGATGGGTGAAGAGTTTAAACGATTTAAGTGGCAATTTTAATTGTGACTAGAGCTTACCGTTGACCAGCATGGAGTGGCAGAATAAGGCACAGTTGCTGAAAAAGCTTCTTGAAGCGCAAGAATACCAAACTATGTGGATCAGATCGATGAGAAGAGCACATAGGTGCTATAGGTATTTGGACCATGGCCTGGGAACCAGCTAATCAATCGCAAAAATCGGACAAAATTATGTGGATTTTTGAAGCAAGATGTGATATGATAGTGTTGAAAAAACATTGGCGAAATGTGCAATTCACCTTAAACAGCATAAAAGAATGCGAAGCATACGAAATAGTTGCCAGGCTAAATGGGGAAGATGATGAAGGCTGGGAAAAATAAGAAAACTATGTCACAAATCAAGTAAGGTTTTCATTGTTAAATTAATCCCTTTTCTATGCTGGGTCATTATTTATGTTATGAACCTCGAAATTTCGCTTTTAAATCTCGCTTTCTTTCCTCCAAAAATGTATATATAGAAAATGTATGTAGAGCTTATGCATTCTCTACAATATGTATCCATCAGATATAAAAATAGTTGCAGTTTTTGGAGGTCTGCCTGTGTGCCGCTCGCCTACTTTAAGGCGGAAACACAATGCCATAAATAATTTGTACAAACGGCAAGTAGAAAATGTGTAAGAGGAGTTGGGAGGGAAGGGGACAGAGCCTGCTGTAAAATGTTGTTGACTGTTTAGAATTTGAGAAAACTTAAATTTAGCTGCTGCTGCTGCTGCCAAGTAGAAACTACAAAAGTTCAAACGAAAATAGCCATCAAAAGGGAAAATTACTTTTAAATTTTGTTTTCCCCAATTTTCTCTCCGTTTCTCCCAATCGATGTGTGTTTTTTGACAGTTGAATGAACTCAAACAGGCATTTATTATAAAACAAGAAAAAAAATATAAAAAAAATAAATAAATAAAAGCAGCCAAACAACAAAGGCAGAAGCAGCAGCAGCAGCATTAAAGATAAACGAAGTGAGCAAAGCAGAGCAATCGAGCGGGCAAGCCAGAGAGCAGAGCACAGAAGAGAGCAAGTCAAGCCACAAAAAGTAATTTTGTGCTGTAGCTAGAAAAAAGAAATAAAAACAGAGACCCAAACTGCGTGCAGCCAGACGGCAAATGAAGTTTACGTGAAGTTGGCCTGGACAGATACAAACGAATGAATGCATGCAAGTCAGTCCATGTATTACCGGGTAGGGGGTGCTAGGGGGGGGACATTAGAGACAGCTACAAAATGTGTTGTGGTGGGTGTCTCTCTTTCTCTCTTGGTCTATAAAGACAGCTGCCTAGAACTAGACTTTTAGCCTATCTCTTTCTATCTGCCTTCTTCGATACGTTTTGTTTTGTCTTTTTTTATGGGCTCACATGGGTGTATTTTGCTTTTGTTGTGAGCTTTTTTTTTATCTATGCATGCTGCTCAACTACTAAGGTCGTTTTTGTATTTTGTACTCTGCAGTACATTACACACGGTTGCCGATTTTCAGTGCCTATGCATTTTCACTCTCTATTGGAGGAGAAGGGAGAATTTTCATATATTTTTCAATAATTTTGGTTCATTGATCTGATTATGTATTGAGTATAGTAAAGTAAAATGGCTTGTCTAGTTGACACAGCCCCAAGGCTTGTCACGTTGACACAGCCCCAAAGGGCCAAAGCCGAGCTTCTCTCAATCTCTTGGCTTGTGCGCTTCTAATTTTCGCACAAGAGAAAGGGACCTACAGTTTAACGCCGAAATCGAACGGCAGCTTGAGAAGCTTTTCATGGCTAATTACTACAAAGCTGGCGCCAACAGCAGAGAGGGGTGACCGGGTTTAAAGTTTATTCAAAGAAAAAACTTTTCATTATATGTTCCGAGGCGGGATCGAACCCACGACCTCCTGCACAGCGGTCGCGCACACTAGCTGTGCAAAATTTCAGCTCGATAACTTCAAAACAGAGACTAGTAGTGTTTGGAAAAGGAGGCTCATTTCACTGAACATTTTTACTTGTTCTTTTTTCCAAAGAGATTCAACTCACTCAAGTTGCTCAGTTGTTCAGTTCATACCAGACGGTTGCTTAATACAGAGTTGCCATACATTGACAACAAACAGAAATGCGAAGCCCAAAAACCGCAAACCAGTCAATGGAGCAAACTTCATGAAGTTTTCGAAAAAGCTTTCGTTTGTAGGAGAGAGAGGTGTAGTGGTGTCGCTTGCTCCTCAACACCTCCTTCCTACAAGCATGAGCTTTTTGCAAAACTTTATGCAGTTTGCTTCACCGTGTAAATCAGGGGCCGGCAGCTTGCTATCTGGCGTGCATACGAAAAATCTCAAAGCAGCGCTGCTTCCACACACACGGTATAAACTGTTAAAGCTCCGCTGCGTTACGTGTTCGCGACGCAGTCGTTGCTACTGGAAAAGAGAGAATTTTTGCGCTGCTCTCACACACACCAATGCAAAAATGTGAATGTATTTCTTGCCTGCCTCTGGTGTAAATCCAGTCACTGATTAGATCACTGAGCTAGTTATTGAACAATTCACTGAACTAGTTGCTGAACTATGTATTGAACAACTCCCTGAACAACTCACAGAGCAAGAGTGACTGAACAACTCTTATTGAACAACTCACAGAAGGAGAGCGAATGAACAACTCTCACTGAACAAAAAAGAATAATTAAAGAAGAACATGTTCACTTGCTCAGTTTAGTGAACAACTCAAGTTTGCTCAATCACTCATGAAAACCCCAAAACTACAATCAAAAGAGAATTCCGTGACATCGAGATATGGTTTTACGTAAGATATTGGTTAAAAGAGAACTCCGTGACCACTCTAAGAATACAAAAAAAACGGAAAACTTGGTTTTAAACTACATAGCTATTTCGGTGCCATTAATCAAATAGATGAACAACGAAAACTAATGACTAACACTAACTAATGACTTATGTACTTCGGATTCATTTTCTCCATACCCAAAGTTCCCACTTAACACATTTTCGAAGAATATTGTAAGCCCAGTTTATATTTCAAAGCCAACGTTAGAAGTACACAAAACACATACACAAAATCCAATTAAAAGTCCAACAACAAAAATGCCCAAAGCTGAGTAAGACAGACTTTTGATTACAAGCTTAAAGACAGACAGTCCAAAAAAGGCCAATTATGGCAACTAGAGTTGAAACTTGCTTGCAAGATGGTGAACACACATGTAGAATCGGCAGACAGAGAGGCAGAGAGGGAGAGTGGGGGGAGCCAGGTATATAGACATGCGTGCCATTTGGCCATTCAGCTTGACCTGACCACAATCCAAAACACAAAGTTGGCTGTCAATTAAAAGTTGTGGCAAATTCTTGCTGCAACCCACACACACACAGACTCCAAAGTCATTTCTCTTTCTCTTTGCTTTACTGCAATATGGCCATACACAAAATTGCCGAAAGAGAAATCCATAAAAAAATACCGCGCACAAAGAAGCAAAACGAGTACAAAAAAAAAAAAAAAAACGTGGCAACTAAACAAAAATAAGTTACTTGCACACACACACACACACAAACAAACCACACGACAAAAACAAAAAGGAGACAACGGCCTCAGTCAACGTCGCTGTCGCAGCCAGCATGCAAGTTTTTCTCTTGGACTGCTGCTTCTTCTTTTGCTTTTGCATATGTCAAATACCGTTGGAAAATTGTTTATTGTATTAGTAAGTTGTTGTTGTTGTGTGTTTGTTATGGATGATGCTGCTCGTCTTCCTGGTTTTTGTGCAAAAGTAAAGTTGGCTGGGACTGGGACAGATAGATGCTTTTATACCTGGAAATATTTATGTATGTATACCGATTTCTTATCATTTAAATCAAATGGGATAGAAATTTGTTGCTCAGGTTGGTAATAAAGATATTGCCCTTGTTCAAATTAGTCGAAAAAACGAACTAGTAGATCAAAAGTGGTTCAAAGTTTATAATAAAAAAAATAGAGGAAAGTTAACTTAAGTATGCGAGTCCTGTCAAAAGAACTGGTTGGTAATAATATACGATAATCCTAGGTATAGTCCGTGATTAAACTTGCAACATGGAAAAAAAGGAAATTTTGATAGAAAATATCACACATTGCAATGAATAGTATAATCAGTAAGGTTGTAATGTAGCTGTCCAATTATTCAAAACAAATGAGACAGGGATGCAAACCGGTTCTGAACCGAACCGAACCAAATCGAACCGAACCGCTTTTTCCAGCTAATGAACCGAATCGCAAACCGAACTGGTTTCCTTTCGGAAATGCTAAACCGAACCGAAAACCATAAAGAAAAACGATTCTGTTCGGTTTAGTTCTCTGATGAGTTTTAAAGCACGAATTGCTTTCCTCTAGCCAATGATACTTATTAATTTTATTTTCCTAAGAAAATTTTAGTTCGACCCTCTACCAAGGGGACCACAATATAACGAATTGATCCTTAGGAGACATATAGCCTTTAAGGATAACTTGACACAAATTTTACAACATGTACTCATGTAAGTCTACCGCAATTGTCATCCGATCTCTTTATATACCTGTCACCAGTCTGCATTCTTTTCTTGAAAGTTGATAATTGATTTGTCGTCCTCTACTGGACAATATTCTCAATTTTCTGTAGTACTTCTTCACCTTAATTTAATCTTAGCCAGAAGAGTTTTTTCTCATAGATTAATAGGGTGTTTAAGATGCATAGTACGCATTGTCTTCTTACCGACATTCTCCGTTTTCGAAGTGCATTCTTAGAGCTTTAGACGAATTCTACAAATCAAACTTAATAAGTTTTGGACATTCTTATAAGAATCATAAAGATACTCATATGGATTATAGGAATTCGATTTTCAAAGTGTGCGAAAAGTCACTTTACGACAGAAATCATAATACAGTCGAACTTCTCTATTACGAACTTCTGTACAACGAAGTTTTCTTTATATCGAATTAATTTGCAGAACACTTCAATTTCGTTCAATATTCAAACAATTTTCTATATAACGAAGTTCATTTTTGTCCCCTTAAAATTTGAAGTTTGACTGTATTTTATAATATGCCGTTATGAACCACTGAACCGAAACGAGACCGCGGTTCAGTTGGCTCCAAAAACCATGTAATGAACCGAACTGGCGGTTCAAAAACTGTGTGAACCACTGAACCGAACCAGTACTTAAGGGTCAACCAACACAACCAACAAAAAAAAAAAAAAAAAAAATATTTTAAAAAAAATATTTAAAAAAAATAAAAATAATATATTTTTTAATATTTTATAAAAATTATTTTTTAAAAACAAAAAAAAAAAAAAAAAAAAAAAAGGGGTTTCCGAAAAAAAAAAAAAAAAAAAAAAAAAGAATATTGGTCTGTTCTGATAAAATAAAACACCCAAAAAAAAAAAAAAACAAAATTTTTTTTTTTTGGGAAAATTGTTGTTTTTTTACTAAAAAAAATAAAAAAAAAAATCCCAAAAAAAAAATTCCACCTCGCTGAAAAAAAAAAAAAAAAAACCCCCCCCAAAAAAAGCTAATATGGGAATATTAAAAAAAACACAAGTATTCTACAAATTTGTATGACTTTTCATTTTTCGCGTGGCAAAGTCAGAAATGCCATTGCATTTTATAAGAAACATGGAACCTGGGAAAATATTCCACGTGAAAAGCCCAGAAAAACCACTTTAAACGACGATAGACGGATTGCCAAAATCAGTAAAGCCGATCCGTTCTTGACTTCGACGCAAATCAGAGGTCAAATAGTGGCAGATTATGGCGTGAATGTGTCAGCTCAGACCATAAGAAGACGGCTAAATGAATTCGGGTTATATGGACGCATTGCCCAAAAAAAAAAAACCATTGCTGTCCATTAAAAATGTTAAAAAGCGCCTTCAATTCGCCACAGAGCATATTCAAAAAGGTCCCAATTTTTGGAACATGATTGTTTGGAGCGACGAATCCAAGTTTAATGTCTTTGGGAGTGATGGTAAACCATATGTACGACGTCCTCCCAACAAACAATTGGACCCCAAATACACGAAGAAGACCGTTAAACATGGTGGCGCTTCGATTATGGTCTGGGGCTGTTTCACCGCATCGGGCGTAGGTCCCCTAGTGAAGATAGAAGGCATTATGAACGGCGAAATGTGCAGGCACATCCTTATTAACAATTTATCTGGAGAATATGCCGATAATTTGCCACTTGCCTAGATATTTCAACAGGACAACGACCCGAAACACACCAGCAAGATATCAATGGCAACAATCAATGTTTTGCAATGGCCACCGCAGAGCCCCGACTTGAACCCTATAGAGAACTTGTGGGGAATTCTTAAACAAGTCGTTGGCAGTGCGCACGTCTTGTGGATTCAATGCCAAAGCGTTGCTCCGCTGTTCTTAAGCAGAAAGGTCATCCCACTCAATATTTAAGTAAATTTATTAAAAGTATAAGGAATATTGGTCAAATTTTTAACTTTTTCAACCATTTTTTTCCAGGTGGCTTAAGTATGTGAGCAGGACATTTTGGATATGGTCTCAGACTTTTTAAGTTTTTCGTTGAATATATATTTTCATAACTTGGTTATTTTTCTATTAGAACACTGATATATAGAACTAATGTGACACAAAAAATTGGAGCTGTGAAATAAAAACTTTTCTTAATTTTCGTTTAAATTCTTGGTTGAATTCTTGTGGCTTAAGTCTATGAGCACCACTGTATACTTTATGTTGTCGGAGATGCTTCCTTCCATGCGATACAACAAACATCCGTACAATTTTATAATACCCTCTGCGAGGGTATAAAAAATCGTTCACAATTGAGATTAATAGCCCACATATCTTCAAAAAAGTTGCCAGTGCCAATACTTTTCTGATTCACTGTATGTAAACAGATTTCTCATCATTAATATCAAATAGGATAGAAACTTGTTGTTCAGGTTGGTAAAATGGATATTTCCAATTTGGAACTAGATCAAAAGTGGTTCAAAATTTATAAAAAAAAAAAACTCTGATTCTTCTTATTCACGGTAAATGCACAAAATTCCAAAATGCCTAGTTACCACCACTTTCAACCATAATACATAATTATTCCAAGGTCTTCTCAGGCTTCCGCTATTTATCAAATTTGTCATTATCATTTTCATTCTCAGAGAATCAAAACCACCACAAGCATGTCGGACTCATTTCCGTTGAAGCCAAAGCCGCGAAGGCAAACACAAACACTCTACTCATATGCAGTTTTGCCTTTTATAAAATGTTCAAATCAGCGAATAAAAATATTTTAAAAAAAATCTACAAAGAAGAGTGCATTTACTTACATTTGGTATTTTATTTTATTTTTGCTTTTGCTAGTCCGTTAGCCGTCGTCTCTTACTGGCTGGCTCTCTCTCACGCTTGGGGCCTCTCTGCCTTTTTAAATGTTCGTTGTTATTGTTGTAGTTGTTGCTGGTATTGATGACATTTCGGCGAATAAAAAAAATGTTAAGCGCGGGACAAGCAGCCACGCGAACAGTAGGAGAAGGAAGACTTGCAGAAGATTTTTACTTTGATTTTTTATTACTGTTGTTGTGAAACCTCAAGTTCGGCACTGAGTACACTATTATAATTATTATTTTCTATTTCGTTGTTAAGCGCTGCAAAAGAAATACGAGAATGGAATTTATGATTTTCAAACTTTGCACATTTCAATTGCTTTTTATGGCCTTTTTTATTTTCAGCTGCTGCTTTGTATTCTTATTTCCCCTCACAGACACAACGCGCGCACACACACACACACACAGCAAGGCGCTGCTGCGGCTGCTCTTCTTATTGAAGACTTATTTTCAATTTTCTTTTATGCTTTGTGCTTCCTGATAAACTTTTCTTTTGCTTCAATTTAATTTTATGTTTTAGATTTCATTTTGAACGCACACACACAAATTCACTCACGGCACTTTATATTTCTCTTTTCTATTTTTTTCTCTCTCTCTCTCTGCTCTGCTAAAGGGAAAAACTCACGTAATTTTCAGCTTAGACTAAATTTTGCTTGTTGTTAAACACACACTGCACTTGGTTATTGATTACTTTAAGTGGTGATTATATTGTATAATTAAGTATTTATATATGTATGGATTTTCTTTATTTTTGATTCTGCTTTGGCTCTTTAAAAATTGTTACAAATACACACACACGAAACACGTCCGTTCCGTTCGAGCATAAAGAAGAAACAGAAGAAAACAGAAGAAGCAAAAGGGGGAGAAGAAAAAGAAGAGGTACTAACGCGTTTGCGAAATTCCCTAACGCCTGCAGAGCGATAAGTCGATAAATGTGTTTACGTTTTTCGCGCGTTGTAGTAATAAACTGCATTAAATTATTTATATAGAACTGACAGTAGCTGTATTTTTAGTTAACAATTTTTATTCGATTCGATAACATTTAGGCTGCGAGTGTCATAGCACTTAGCCTACCAGCACTGGCTGGGCCAAGTGTTGTAAAATTGTGCTCATATTTGCGTAACGCGTTAGACCATTTTGACGCTCTCTCTCGCTTGTTGTTGCTCCACTCTTTTGTCGCTTTGTCGCCTCATTTTCTGTTGATTTTAGCGGCGATTGGTTCGTAGGCGTTATACACGGCAGTTTGAAAAGAAAAGAAGTAAAAGAAAAATGCATAAATAATTAGTTGTTATAAGTTTAAAGTGCAAGTTTTTGGTAATGTAAAAAATTAAATAAATGAAAATAAGCGGCAGCGCGGCTAACGCCAATTCGTGTGATGCGCAGAGTAAAAGAGCAAATCGGGTGAAAATCAAAGCCAAAAATCTAATACACAAAAGTGAAAAAAGCTAAACAGAAATAGTTGTTAACACGCACACACACACATACACGCGACTTGATTGTTGTCAGAGCCAAAAACAACAAAGCAAAGGGCGTCTCAGTTGTTTAAAATTTTATGTGTGCATAAAATTCAAAAACGCTGCAGCACGACACAAAAAAAAACCTCTTAGAGCCAGGAGAGCACGGCAAGAGAACGGAAGCGGGAGCGGGGGTTGCTGCTGCTGCAACGGGGCCAAAGGTGAGTGCGTGCCGAATATTGTTGATTGTTTGCTTATTTTAGTTTACAGTTATTTATTGTTATATGTATATGTGTTGCTGCCCAGTGTGTGTGTAGTGGACCAGGGGCGGTTTGGTCCACGGGATATTAAACTCTTGGGCCACCTTCTAGGAAAAATACCGAAAATTCTAGGAATTTTAGTTATTGGTCAAAAATAAAATAAATATGAGACTAGATTTCTTATTAAGTACTAAAAATGTCGAAGAATTTTTTAGACAATAAGTCAATTGGTTCCATCATGGGCTTGCCAGAAATGGTCTGATCCTCATTCCTGTCACAAGCACTCAAAAAATGTTTATAAAGCTCCTAGATATTCAGATCCTTAACGCTCCGTGGCACAGTGCACTAGGGGCAAAATTACAGTAATTTTGGCATTACCTTAAAAATAAAGCTAGACCTCTAGAAATTTGCACACATGTTCGTTAGACTAAACTTAAATTTCGAGAAAAAAATTTAGGCGATTGGACTACGACTTCCTTCCGCCCCCATACCAACAATAATCCATTTATTTCGCAGCCCTTGTAAAAGTCGACGATTGCACTCCGGTAGCTTTTATTTTTTGGATTGTTGTATTTAATGTTTCCCTTTATAGAAAGCCGATTTACAAATCTCAGAAATTATTTAGGGTATGAACTGGATATTTGGTGTGTGGGTTGGAAATCAGTACCAAATATTTTTGTATCAATGGAACATCTTATCATCAACTGAACGAATGAACATTTCACTTCCTTGAAGATTTTGCTAGAACCTTTTAGGCGTTCAGTAAGCTCAAAGAAATGGCAGTCGCATGACCACCTTTTATTAAACCGGGATCACCAAGGTCTACTTCGGACGTAAGCTAGTCAAAGCAATACAAGATATTTCGTTTCTGACAAAATGGCACGGATTTGCGGTTCGGTTCAGATTGATTCGGAAGAGATCCCAACCGGTTTCATAGTCCTGTCTTCATTTCCTTGTAAACGTAACAGCGGCAATGAATCGAAAACAAATTTGTGTGATACTTAATGTTGATCCTTTAAGGACATGTGACGTATCAATGGAAAGGTATTGAAACATAGATCATAAATATATATCTACTTTTGTGATGCACCGCTTTGTTCAAAAGATATTTGAAGTCAATTTTAATTTTCAATTATTAAAATAAAAATTGAAAAATAATTCTTAAAAAAATTTTTTATTATAAAACTTGAAAATAAGACTTATTTCACAATTTTTAAACAAAATTTGAAATTTAATTATTATTCTTAAGTTGTATTTTTTAGGTTGAAAGATACGAATTATATTTAATTAATTTCATAAAAATTAAAAATAAAAGTTTACCCTGGTTTTGGAAACCTGACTTAACAGAAGTATGTGGGGTGTCTCCACAATCATTAAGGACACGATTTTCGCTTTAGTTTTTTTAAAACCCATAACTCTTATTTGCGATCCCTGGTTTATATACAAGAATTGTTAGTTCGATTTTATTCATTTGCTCAATATTCTTCAATTTCCTCATCTAAAGAAATGTTATTTAGACCAGTGAGTTCGAAATCCTCTTCTTCTTTATCATTATACTGATCTGCGGATTTATGATATTCTGCATTCGGAAATTCAAGAAGATCAATAACTTATTTTGGGATGTTTTTCTTTTTGTTCAGCTTATTTCTTTCTTTCAAACAAAGACTTGAAAGCAACGTATCGGAAGAGTCCAATGCTCTATTTAATACATCTGAAATATTGGCCTATCGACTACATTTCATGGCATGAGATCCTATCGCTCTTATCGCTCCAAGGGTACCAACTGGAACCATGAAATGGTTCATAATTTGGTATTCTTTACCAATATTTTGTGCACAGTAGGGGAAATTGGATACCAAGAATCGTGTTCCATATACAAATGAAATGTATAATTGATTTCGGAATCAATTATATGCTCAGAAGAAGTTGCAATTAAAATGTTTACTGTAAATTATTTTGTAATCCAAATTTAAAACAAACGAAAATATGTTTCTATTAAAAAATGCTCGTCTTGCCGTATTTCCATCATTGCCATATCCGCTTCCATTCTGTTTGGGTGAATCCACATTAAGGCCTAGCTCAGACCACAATTTCCCTTGAATACGTTTTTTACGCAATGATACGATGAGCTTTCCATCTCTTTGACGCGGTTTTTCTTTAACTCATTCCTATAAGAAATTCTTAACACAAACCCCAAAAACCGAATCCATGCATGAAGCGGACTTACTCCATATTTAAGATTCTCAGATTTTACTTTAAAAATCGGAGAGTTAAAGTCTGTTGGTTTTAGCAACTGGAACGGCTTTGCTCCACATAATAGACATGACTGGCATGAATTGGTTCCGGTTACAACGTTTAAAACTTTACCGTCAATAAGAGTCATATGAGTCTGATATTTAACAGATATTATTTTGTTTTTGTATGTGTAGAAAAATGTCTGAAGGTTTTCTATATCCTCATCCAGACTTCTTTTTCCTTTTATTATAAGGGCCGTACTTTCTTTCACCAATTCAATTTTCTAAGGACGGCAAATTCTCGCTGATTGTGGAGTCCTATTAATCCAAATAACTCGATTCAGCTGATCTATTAGTTTCAACGGAATAATTGTAAAACAATAGCGAATGATCTTAGGCGGCACTTTCGTTCGATTGAAAGCGTTGCTTGTATGTGCTCTGTCCCCCGCAAGGGGCATGATGATTGAGGGACATCATGACGGGCTTGACAACCCTGAAGACCCCAGTCGGTACTCTCAAACCAAGACTGTCGGGTCTAAAAAGAGAGAAGCCCACCGAGCTTGTCGGTACCACGGCATGAACAGCAGCCCTAGGCTGTTCACATTGCGGTTGGTCCCCTAGTGGGAGTATCGTGGTGGCTGTGCGTTGATACCCACATCGCGGGTAGAGTCTCTCTTAGAGGCTCGACGAATAAGTACGTAAATTACCTACGGTGCTATAGCCGAGATTATAGCAGAGGTTCTTAGATTGATTTCGCCCCTCACCAAGGGGGAAAAGTCACACCCGACCAGTGTGCTTTTCAATTGGCACCAGGGGACTTTGGGCTCCTGGGGCTTTTGTCTGGAGTCCCAACCAAACACTTGTACCGTTATGCCCTTTTCAGGACGTACATAGTACCGTGGCTTAAAGCCTACCTATGGCACATACCACGCAAAACAAAAATTGAGAGATCAGAATTGTTCTGTCTGTTCAGTAGATCCGTCGAAGCCATAGCTCACAATTAAAGTTCACTTTGTGGCGTTTGAGCAAATATCTAAAACTTCCTCCTGTATTGCAAGAATGCGGGCAGCTGTATGATCTAGCAAATCTTGTAATGAGACTTCTGCTTTCGTTTCATAAATTTTAATTCCGACTGGTCTGCATTTCAATTTTGATTCGGCAACTTGAAGATAAGAATATCACATCCTTGCTGCTTATTGAGTGCTTTGATATTAATCTATTGCTGCTTTGTCAATCCATTTTCAATCAAGAATGCTAATGCGTTATCAGCTTTTATTGGAATAGGATGATTCGTTTGATTTTTATACCCTGTTCCCATTAAAAATGGGAAAAGGGGAATCATGAAGTTGTGCAAAAGTATGTAATAAGTAGAAGCAGGGACCGTAACGATTATAATTTTTATGAAAAAAATTGAGAAATAATAATTATTTTTTTTTTTCATTAAAAAAATATTTTTAATTATTAAAAATGATTTTTAAAATAAAAATAAAAATAATTATTATAGCTCAATTTTTATTTAAAAATTAAACCATAATTTTTATTTTCAATTTTTATTTTAAAAATTGAAAATAACAATTACTGTTCAATTTTTATAATAAAAATTGAAAATAAAAATTGAAGTTGAATATCTTGTAAACCGAAGGAGCCTAATCATATATCGGCATATATATATGATCTACGCATTAATACCTTTCATTTGATATATAATATGTATGTACAAATGCATGCCCTGTTGGTTTTTTTCCTCCCATTAATGCAGTACCTTAGCCAGACGGTATAGGCGTGGATACGTGAATTTTTTGTTTTCCCAAAAGCTCATAATGTCCACATTTATGTCTATTAGCTTTGGCGAGTATCCATAAATTTCGGCTGTTGCCAATTTGATCTCCGGTTCGTCCTCTTCGTAGGACTCCTCACATCCAGAGCATACCTCAATAGCATTTAAAAATTCATTCAGGAGGGAGCATGTGCTCTGTGACGTCAATTCAAGGCCATTGTCCGGTTGAATCAACGACGTCTCTAAGGATGCTGATGAATCTCGATTTACATGATTCGGACTCTCCTGATAAACAAAAAAGCATAATAGTTAATTGTTATGTAAATATGTAAAGAGTCATTAATCTTACTTGCTTATTTAGAACAAGAATTTGGCGCAATGTTTTCACAATTTTTCTCGAATTTGCAACAATTTCACACTTGCATTATCATCCAAAAATGGGAATGGGAGGAATAAAACCAACAAGGCATGCATTTGTACATACATTTTATATATCAAATGAAAGGTATTAATGCGTAGATCATATATATATGCCGATATATGATTAGGCTCCTTCGGTTCAAAAGATATTCAACTTCAATTTTTATTTTCAATTTTTATTATAAAAATTGAACAGTAATTGTTATTTTCAATTTTTAAAATAAAAATTGAAAATAAAAGTTATGGATTAATTTTTATATAAAAATTGAGCTATAATAATTATTTTTTATTTTTATTTTAAAAATCATTTTTAATAATTAAAAATAACTTTATACTAAAAAATTTAAAATAAAAGTTTATCCTGTTTTCGAATTTACCGTAAAAAAATAACATATGTGTATTTTTCCCACCCTTCTGGGAGTGTTTTTTGGGCTTCAATTTTTTTAAGCTCATAACTATTATTTGCAGTCCCTGGGTAGAAGGAAGCACTTGCGACCCTATAAAGCATTAACAGCCGAGTTGATTTAGCCATGTCCGTCCGTCCGTCTGTCCGTATAAACGTGTCGATCTCAGAGACTATAAGAGATAGAGCCACAAATTTTCGCATGTAGGTAGGTGTATACCAGATTCAAATGGAGTTTGTTTCAGATTTGGAAAATTCATCCCCCTCCCCCCTTTAAGCGCAAAAAACTGTCAGAGCCACAATTTTTAAGTTAGACCCTCGAGACTTTATATATATCATGTTAGGCCCAATATCTATCTATTCTGAAAAGATCAATAAGATCGGACAAAAAACAACTCCGCAAAAGAACTCCACAAAACGTTCATAAATAGAGTGAAAATATGCATTTGAAGCAACTTTGTGCTCAAACGTAGTCGGGCTCAGCACACTAAAATCATTTAGAATCACTACTAAGTTAGTAGTACTAACCCTTCAATATACTGGACCTTGTTGCCTAGTGTTATTAATAGTTTGTAATAGTTTGACATACCCTGGCATAGCAAGTCCGCTCCTGTACGAGTACAAGAGACGCGAATGAAAAAACTTCATACTCATAAGCTACGGGTCGACTGCATTTTTGATTGTAATTTGTTATCCCCCTTTTGCCCCTCTTTCACACCCCCCTCTCTCTCTCTCTCTCTCTGTTGAGGCATTTTCACAATTAAAGTTAATAGCAACTTCAATTCAATTCATAATAATAGGGAAATGCGTTTTGTGGAATGTCAGCAACAGTCAATGAAGAGAGAGTAACTACATTACAAGAGAGATCTTGCTCGCTCTCTCTCTCTCTTTCTAGCATAATCAATTCAATTAGCTGCACTTTTGTTTGTTGTTGTACAAGTGCTGCTGCTCGTCTTAAGCAAGTTTTCATTTCGATAGCGGCTGCTGCTTGTTCCTGTTTGTCATTGTTGTTGTTGTTGGTTGGCGACAGGCACCAGCCATGACGAGAATGCCACGTTTTATGTCTGCAATTGAATTAAATTCAACAAAAATGATAAATGTAAGTGAAAAGAATAAATCGTTGACTCTCTCGCTCTTTTTAGAGGCTATTTCTGGCACAAAAATGTTTATAATATTTATTTAATTCTCCTTCTCGTTCGCTCTCTAAACTAATCTCTCTGGGTCTGACAACTGATGATTTTATTTATGAGCCTTGGGGTGTTTGCTAATGTTGTTGTTGTTGATATTTTTGCTTATGCTATTATGGTGGGCGGCTTTTTACGAATGTCAAATTGTATCTTTCATTGCAAAATTCTATTTTGTACAATTGGTTATAATAAGTGTTTGGATTTGTTGTGTTTGCCAGCAAACTGTGGTCATGGAATTTTATATATATGTATCTTAAAATTTTTTAGTTGCTAACTGCAGCAGCCGTCTCTGTTAGTTAAACAGAGAAAGAAAGAGAGACAGAGATCATCTAGATCAATATGATGTGTCTGCTTAGTGACGTCAAAAAACAGAGACGTGGGCTTAAGGGGATGTTTATTATGAGATGCGAATGTTGTCGAAAACTCATCATATTGGTAGAATCGTCCCAATTTATGTGAAGCTCAGGGCCGACAGATACAACAGAACGGTCTAGGGCAGCGATGTACAAGAAGAGCGAGGCCAAAAAGTGAGAGTGTATTGGTGTGCGATATCAAAGCGACACAGCCAAGCTTTGAACTGCCCTGCACGACGTCTGGGCATCGAATGCAAGCAAAGAGAGCGCTCGGCTCGAGTGCGTGTAAATAGCCGATTGCGCTCGGCCCCTGGGGGGCTATGGAGGAACGTCGCTGGTCTAGGGGTAGGTGATGTTCACAAGGAAATAAAAGATCCCAAACTTCACACCTCTATCTATTGGGGGAACGCAGCTCACGGGGTTATCAAGCGAAGTATCTAGGTGTAATTCTGGACTCGAAACACTCCTGGAAGAGGAACTCCGAGAAAAGGTGGAGAAAAAAGACGTTCGGTGGGTTATACGCAGCGGTTATAAGACCTATCCTTACCAATACAGCCCTGGTCTGGTTTAAGGCGGCCAACACCAAATCTCATCTTATTAACTTCCATAAGGTTCATACAGCAGCTTGGGTAATACATGATCCACCAGGTGGACGTGGACCTAATTCCGAACCTGGAACCAGTAGACACTTTTCTTAAGTATGCAGCAGCAAAAAGCGCAGTGAGACTCCGAGAACTGATACTATTGGAAGTAGGTATAACTGCTAAGGCAAAGGGAAGCGATAACTGTATACCAGCTCAGAATCGGAACGATTGACTTTGGTCCCTTTTTACGAAAAGAAATAATATAAGATTCCTTTCAAAGACTAGGGATATCTACTAGTTGAAGAGATCAGTTAAATAGTTGTTGGGATTAGCGACCTATTCTTAGTAATTAAAGAAATGGTTTTTAGTCGGCTCAAGGTCGTGTGATTTTATGTGCTTTTCATTAATCAAAACACAGAATGTTGTTTTTTTTCTTCTTTATATATTTCGAGATGCCATCGGCATTCGTCATCAGGGCTGTTTAACAATAACACAAGAAACAAAACGCAAAAAATATTTAAAACTTGACAATCACAAATCACACAATTATTACATACTGGGGGCATCAGCGTCCAATCGGTCAGCTGCGGAGTTAGAAACTAATTGCATTTACTATTATGCTCTAAGAGGTGACGATATAAGTGGGCACAATTTTAGTCTTATGTGTGTGGGTTTTTTTGTGATATGTAACATTTCGAAAGTGAAATGATTTTTGTATTGTTGTTCACTAGGGAGCTTTTTTTTTGTATGAAAAATTTAAGGTCATACTGGCGCCGACTTATTCGCTTGTTTATGGTGTATATTTACCGAGAAAACAGAAAAAAGTTCTAAAAGTTGTTTTTTGATGAACTCGACGAGGCTCCAAAGTTTTTGATATTACCCATACGCATTGTTGCCTTTCAACTTTATATATTTTTATAGTTGGCGTTGAATTCTAACAAAATGTTTTCGTACTTTCAAAATTCTAACAAAATGTTACTCTGATTTCAGCCAAAGGGGAAGATATAAAATGAAATGATTCATACTCTTAATGCCCATTGCCTAAATAGTATAAAATTTATAATCTCACTCTTAAGACTTTGATTTGAAACATATTTCATAACACTAAAAGGTACATTCGGGAATCGAGTACACAATGGTTCAAAGAAGACCAAAAACTAAGACCAAAGTTATTTGAAGAACTTCGTGGAGGACTAACATGTGGCGCTGGTCAAAGCAACTCATGTATTGTGTTGAACAGACCTTTCGATATCCATTTACCCAAACCCAAGTGTAATCCCACTTTTTCTTAAATCATAAACAGTGGTTGTCTGGCTATGAACATTTTGTGCGATCTTTTTGATTGTCTTGGGTATGTTTTAGGACCATTTTTTTCTTGCTAAATAAAAAAAAAAAAAAAAATTAAGCTTAACTTAACGTTCCTTGCCTGGGAATTCAACCAGGGATCTCGTACTCTCGTTCTTAACAAAAAAGTCGGCATCTCAACACTGTCGACCCCATGACAATATTGGGAATTTTTCTTATCAAAATCAAAATACCTTGCAAGACTTTCAAATTTAAGAACTCGACACATCTCAGCGGCGCAAAAGCACATTAAAAGATCGATGTTCTCTCTAACACTTTGAAGGCTGGCAGCCTTCAAGTATCGATTACAAGCCTGTATACTTTTACTTAAGCTTGGCCGTTTTCGTAGGCTGCCTGACTTCAAAAAAGAGTTCGATGTAATCGGAAAAGTGGGCATATAACAGAAAACACACAAACAATTCTACTTACTATTTGAGAAAATGTTGGCGAGAAAGAATGGGTTCAGTTCACAATACGATACACGATTTGGAAATTTGTATGACGACTTGTGGACTAGCTATACAACTCCACACACGTGGTGTATATACAACTTTGCACACTTTTTAGTGCTAGGTGTACGAGGTGTGTTCAAAAAGTATCGCGAATTTTGTGTTTTTTCAAAAATTATTTATTTATTCATGAATATCTATTTTGTCCCCTTCAAAGTAATCCCCATGAGATATTATACACTTGTGCCAACGGTTTTTCCAATCTTCGAAGCACTTCAAAAAATCATTTTTTTTTATCTTGTTCAGCTCCTACTTCGATGCCGTCTTTATCTCGTCAAGCGTAGCGTAACGTCGTCCTTTCATGGGTCTCTTCAGTTTAGGGAACAAGAAAAAGTCACAGGGGGCCAGATTTGGGGAATACGGTGGCAGCGGCATCATTAGTGTGTTGTTTTTGGCCAAAAAGTCGCGCACAAGCAACGATGTGTGAGCAGGGGCGTTATCGTGGTGCAAAAGCCAATTTTTGTTCTTCCACAAATCCGGGCGTTTCTGACGGATTGCTTCGCGCAAATTGCGCATAACTTGCAGGTAATATTCCTTATTGACCGTTCTTCCCTGTGGCAAGAACTCATGATGCACCACGCCCCTGCAATCGAAGAAAACTGTCAGCAAAACTTTCACATTCGACCGAACTTGGCGCGCTTTATCGGTCTTGGATTGTGCGGCAGCTTCCATTGAGATGATTGAGCTTTGGTTTCCACGTCATAACCATGAACCCACGTTTCGTCACCAGTTATGACCCTCTGGAGCAAATTTGGGTCGTCGCGGACAGAGTTTAACATCTCATTAGCAATGTTCATGCGATGCTGTTTTTGGTCGCAATTGAACAATTTTGGTACGAATTTCGCGGCGACCCGTCTCATGCCCAAATCATTGATAAAAATCGAATGGCACGAGCCAATCGATATGTTTAGGTTCTCAGCAACTTCTCTAACGGTGATTCGACGATTGGCCAATACCATTTTCTCCACTTCATTAATTTTTTCGTCTGTTGTTGAAGTGCTCGGGCGTTCGGCACGCTCTTCGTCGTTCACATCTTCTCGGCCTTCTGAGAACATTTTGTACCACCGATAAACGTTGCTTCGGTCCAAGGTAGCTTCTCCGTATGCCACAGTCAACATTCGGAATGCATCCGCGCACTTAATTTCGTTTTTCACACAAAATTTGATACAGGTTTTTTGATCCATTTTTTTGAATAGGTAAAAATCGAAGACGATCCAAAACACGTGCAAGCAAAACAGCTGTGTGGCTCCGTCTCCAGCACATGGGATTCTATATATTTAGTTACTTTTGCCTAATCATTTCTATCTTGCTCTTTGTGTTGCTGAACAAAAATTTTGGCTAAAAACCATTTTCATAAGCTTGTACAATGCATATACATATACCTATAGTACAATGCAATTAGAAACAATTTAAGAGGCATGTCCAATTTTCAACACTTTTTACCGCGATGTCGGCCGTGTGTTGCCTTCCAAGTCGTCTATAGAGTCCGGTATGTTCGCGTAAACAAGAGAAGTTGTGGGTTCAATCACCGCTATGAAGGAAAAACAAATAAAAAAGGGTTTCTTATAAAGAAAACCGGAAATATTCACGAGCTATTGGCACCAGCTGTGAAGTAACTAGCTATAAAAAAGCTTCTGAAACTTTGCAGTTCTGATTCAACGTTAAACTTTAGGTCTCTTTTTCTTGGATAAAACAGTAGATTTTCCGCCCAATGATTCTTCGTCACAAAATCAAGGTGAGATCTTCACGAAAAAATTTCCATTTGCAAATCGACTAGCTTAGGAGCTCCTCTTGTAGAGAGTCTTTGTTTTTGGTACAGTATCAATGGGGTGCTCGCTTATATCGACCCTACAATAGCCCAGGGGCCGCCAAATCACATTTTGAAGTTGAAGCAGTACAAAAACTGATTCAATTTGCTTTGCAGCAGTAGCTGCGACGCAACTAAACAAGAGTCGAACGAGCAAAGCCGAAGCAAAACTACGGTGCATCGATTGCGCTGCTTTTGAGAGTTTGCCTATGCTCAGTAGATAGCGACGCACCGGCCACTGAAAAAGACGTAGTGCAAGATAATAATTTCATTAAATGAACCACGACTATTGCAAACTAATTTCTGGCATTTATAAAAAAAAACAAATCACGCTTCCGTTGCCAGATCTAACCAACTTAAAGCAGCTGTATCCCCTCTGGTAAAATATAAGCTTAAAAATTATAGTTTGTCGGCAAAAAAAAGGGTTAAGGGTGGTTCAGAGACAACCCACTTACTATGATTCACTCTGTCCACCGCCCAGACCTATTAATCTAAAGACCTAGCGTAATACTTATATATTATTTTTGGCTTGTGCATTATGCAATATAATCAGAGCATAAAATCAAATAAACCACACCAAAACACGCAAATATTTGCATATTTAATTAATTTAATTTCAGTTTCAGATGATTTTGTTTTTGCATTTGCCTTTTCGTTTGCCAAAAAGGGAACAAAAAGTAAACCAAAAAAAATAAATGTTCTTGAACTTCTCGAACCGTTTGAAATTTGTGTTTTGGCTTTTGGGCGTGTGCCCAGAGAGGCAGATGAAGAGAACCCCAGAGAGAGAGAGAGAGAGAGGGAGAGTGGACGAGCACACGTGCTGGCGACCTGGCAACACAGACAGCGGACGCACGCACCCCACAAAAAGGGACAGCCGTTTTTGTTTTTGCTTGCTTTTATAATAAGGGAATTCTTAAAATATTACCCAAGGCGGCTAATACTGGCCCATGTGTCGACAAAATTAAGCTTTTACCTAATCTGGAGGGAACGGAATGGCGCTTGTTTAATTGTGGTAACCATAAATGTGGATCGCTATAGACGATGATTAGATTTCTGTATGCATACGTATATATACACTTACGTATTTCAGTGATGATCCAGAGGGTTATTTTTACTAATCATTTTATGATCAGAATTAATTTGTTGCTTTGAGGTTTTTGGTTTTGATGATGTTTCAGCTAGAGAAATGAGTGAGAAAGTCATAGAAGTGAGTTATTGAGGCGGACACTTGGCCTGTGTCTGTGTCACACCCAGAGTGCTTAGACGTTGCTCATCATCACTGAATTAGATCATTGGACTCATCCCGGGCATAGAAGCGCATTGACCAATTTGCGGGGTAGCGAAGGAATCGAAGCAGTTTTGTTTCCGATAGAAAAGATAAGGATCAACTAAGGGATGCATCGAAAAATAGTAGTCTTAATAGCTAAAAGAAAGTCTTCCGAGCTAAGTGCCCGATAAAGTTTATTGAAATCATCATGAAACAGTTCATCCAAGGCATAGTTATTCGCCATGAGAGCTTAAGTAATCGAAGTAGTACTACATAGTCTTTCTTACGCTTACTCTTGTGCGGTCTATAAAGGAAAACTCACTTACACATTCTCACTTACGCTGTATTTTATCCGATTGTTTTTAGGATTTTAGGCTTTCGGCAAACCCTCTTTCATATCATTCTTACTTGCGCTCGAACTCAGTTAAAATTATTCATAGGCGAAATTCATTTTCATTTTGAACTAGCATAGCTGACTCATCTCTCCCCACAGATGAATAATAACAATAACAAAAACACTTGAATAACTGACCAAATATGACACTGACCTTAAAAGCTAACGACAACAAAACACACACAAACTAGCAACTGCCCTGTCTCTGCTGGCCCACACTCAACTTAAACAACTTCCGTTGCGAAAAAAGCAAACACACAAAACATAAATTGTAAAATTGTTTCAACTTTTCACTTTCACCTCTTGGGCATGCCAAATGGGAGGGGAAATTATCTAACTTGACTGACCGATTCACTGACGACTGTGTGGAGGTGGCCTGTTCAATCAATATACTTTTTACTTTTTAATCAAAATTCATTAACCAAGACTTGCCAAAGCTCAACTTTATGTTATGATTCATCCATTATTCTGGTTCTGGCGCTGACTGCACAAGGGGTACTCGTTCCAAAGTACAAAACTTGTTTTGATTTTTCTTTGTTTACGTTTTAGTAAACAAACCAAAAGCAAAAAATGGCCAAATAAAGCATAAATATTTGTTTTATTTATGTAAAGTTTTGTTTGGTCATTTTATTTTCCGGATTCTCAGTATTTCAGACACGACATTATTTTATTGTTGTTTATTTGTTGTGTTTTAGATATTTGTATTTGCATTTTAGTCATGCGGTGATAGGCTGAGAGGCGGCGCCAGTCATTCAGCATTCGGTGTAAAGATGTTAAACAGGTGACAACGCATCAGAAGAAGCTGTTGCTTTGTTGCGGAATTATTTCTCTTGAAAATTTTTATGAAATTTCTCTAGAAAGATGAATCATGCTCAAGTGCTTTACTAAGTGGCTTACTGAATTAGAATAAAAAAAAAAACAAATGTAAAGGAAAATTTACTTACTTGAAAGCTTAAAAGTTGAGACGCAGTTTCAACTCATATGTCGTCTCAGTTGACAAATGCTTTTAACCTCCTTAACTCTCTCTCTCCCTTTTACGTCTCTTCTATTGAAAACCAAGTTATTGACCCGCCCCCCAAAAAAAGTCCATTAAACCTTGGATGATGATGAAATTTTGTGCACAACAACCATTTTGATGAGGGCTTTTTATACTCTGTACCAAAGGTACACAGAGTATATTAAGTTTGTGCAAAAGTATGTAACAGGCAGAAGGACCCTATAAAGTATATATATTCTTGATTAGCATCAATAGCCGAGTCGATCTAGTCAAGTCCGTCTGTCTGTACGTATGAACAAACAGATCTCGGAGATGGTAAGACATAGAAGTTTGACTTGTATGGGACATATGCTTGTTATACTTGCAGGCAGATCAAGTTTATTTTTAATTTTTGCCACGCCCCCTCCCGCCCCCGCAAATTGGAAAAAACGTTATAAGTATCTGCCACAGTTTTATAGATAGAAGGTTTGTTCCTTCTGAGTCGAGTTTTAAGGAAAACAAACAATTATGATGGGAAGCACCTCACAGGTACTGAGTAAATTATAGTCGAGCTTGACCAACTTTCTTACTTGTTTTGGTCTATAGTGTTGAAAAATTATGCATAAATTAACTACACAAATTTTCTTCAGCGTATTTAACGATAATTGCCATGAAGCTTAAGCAATTCTTCATTTCGTGTGCAAACAATTCGTTTGTGTGTTGCAATTATAAGACAATGAAATTTGGAAAATGGTCACATAAAATGGCAACACAAATTGTCAAGTCATTCAATGGTTTACTTGGCGTTTTTAAATCTGATTTGAAGACTGCACAATATTAGCTAAATAAAGCAGACAATTAATAAGGCATTGAAGATTCAAGTTGCTATTGTTGTACCCTTGAAGAGGGTATTATAAAATGTTCCGGATGTTTGTAACGCTTAAAAGGAAGCATCTCCGACCACATAAAGTATTTATATTCTTGATCAGCATGTCGAGCTGAGTTGATTTAGCCCTGTCCGTCTGTTCATCCGCTCGTCTGTTTCTATGCTATCTCCTTCGTCAGTTTTACAAACTTTGCACGAAGTCCTTTGGTACATATACGCTGCACATTTGTCGGAACCGGCTGGATCGGATGACTATAGCATATAGCTGTCACGATTCGTCGGAAAACTAGTTTTAGTGAGAAAAACTGTTTTGTTTTCAATTGAAACGCCTCCATACTTCGTATTTCTTAGTTTTCTATGCTTTCCCATGATTCCACAAAGTTTGGTCGAAATCATTCATCTCTATATAGGGTCGTTCACTGAGTAATTTCGTTTGATGACAACAGCTGATCTTATTGAATTTTTTCGCAGCCAACTACACACTTAACCGCTTTACCGTTATAAATTTAATGCCAAAATTGTTTTGCAAAGTTTCGTTCCGACAATTTCGACCATTTCTGATGCACCACGTCCTGGAAGGACTCTTGAAGCCGATATAGATAAAATAAAGTCGTTGGTCGATGCAAATCGTCGAATAGCAACTCGAGAGATTGCTGAAAGACTGAATTTGTCTAACGCGACCGTTCCCAAGCACATTAAACGTCTAGGATTCATTTCGAAGCTGGACATATGGTTTTCTCATGTTCTTGCAGAACGAAATTGGCACATCATACAAGTTTGATAACTCGCCAAAAGCTTTTGCAGCTTGAATGGGATATGCTACCACACTTACCATACTCTCCAGACTTGGCACTTCTGCAAAATTTTTTTGATGGGAGAACTTTCACCTTAAATCAGGAAGTCAAAAACCACTTGGACCAGTTTTTTGCCTGTTTTATGAGCGTGAAATCAATCTTTTGCCCGAAAGTTGACAAAAGGTTTTGGATCAAATTGGAAAATGTATAATTTCTTAATATGTTTTACAATCTTAAAATTTTCGACAAAAAACAGATTGGTTATGGACACAGCGAAAGACAGTTTCAGTTTCTGTTTTTGCTCAATTCTGTTGCTCTCAGAGCAAAGACCTTTTTTCGTTCCTGTTTCTCTCCTGTTTTTCACTGACACGTTTGCCGAGAGCAAACTTCCAAACTGTTTTTTGCGTATGTATGCGTGACTGTGTTTTGCGCTCGTGTGTGTCTTTGTATAACGAGCGTCGCACATACAAACAGCCTTCCAAACGCACAAAACAAAAACAAAACAAAAAACACTTGTCGCAGACACTTATTGTGTTCTGTTTATTTGCAGACAGTTGTTTAGTTAGCGCTCGCTGAAAACAGTTGCTGTCTGAGGTTGTCGGATGACCGACTCGTGTGTCTTGCTCAACCGAAAACGCGTAACAGAAAACATATGAGGTGCGGGAAAAAGTGTTGCGCTCAGTGAGAGACCGCTTGTGCGGCATTTGCTTCTGTCTTGTCACTGAGGCTGATCGCATTGAAAAATGTGTTAACAGTTTTTGGCGAGCTATGGTTAAAATTGCACTAAAAAACGAAATTACTTAGTGAACAACCCAATAGTATAGCTGTCAAAGAAAAGTAAAAAGAAAGAAAAGTAGAAAAGTCTAATACTTCTAATACAACATTTACACTAAGACTGCGATATGCGTATTATAATTATTTGTTTTATTTTTAATTGCAACAACGTCTTCTAGACACAGTTACAATATAATACAACAAGAAATTGATGAAAAGGAAAACAAAGATTAAATTGAACACCTTCTGATCCGTTGGGGTACTTTATAAGTCACAATGACCAGCTACGCCCCTGCTCGCAGCGTTGGTGATCAGAAGGGAGATCAAAAAAGTACTTAAAGCTAAGTAAGGGCAAGATTGTAAAGAATAAAAGAGCGAAAGCCTTAATTGGCCTATAAGTTAGAAGAACTTTTTTGATTTCAATGGAAGTTTCCGTAAAGTTGGCATTTATTTATTTGGTATGATTTTACACAATTCTTCAAAGTTTTGTCAGAATCGGATGACTATAGCATATAGCTGCAGTACGAATAATAAGTCGAAAAAGAAGATCTAGTGAGAAAAACCTTTTTGTTTTAAACGGAATCGCCTCCAAATTTCGTTACTGTTAGATTGTTATGCGTTTTCATGGTTCCACTAAGTTTGGTCCAAATCAGACATCCTTATAGTGTAGGTCCAAGAAGAAATCTTAGAACGAGAGCTCAAGTTAAAGTCGGTCCTGCCCGACTTTGATATAACCGTAACTCAGAGTAATTAGAGTTTAATATCCTTTCATTATGTTAATTAACAGAGCATTAACATTAATGTGACCATTTCAACATTATGTAAGCAAACAGCGCATACAGCCCAAAAAAGTATGCAGCGTTTTTATAACCTTTTTAACTCTGCCATTTATTATCCGATCTTAATGCAAATTTCAGAGATTGTAGATACTGGGCATAGACTATGCCGCAAAATATGAGCTTGATATCTTTAAAATTGTTAGAGTTATTTAACATTTTTAACTGCTGGAACGGGAGGGGTCCCAAAACGAAAATAAACATGATCTGCGTGCGGAAGCGGAAGGCATTGGAAATAAACTTGATCTGCTTACAGACAATAGGAGTCTACATAGAAAATTTGGTGGCTCTAGCTCTTCTAGTCTCCGAGATCTAGGTGTTCATACAGACAGACGGACAGACTGACACGGCTATATCGACTCGGCTGTTGATGCTGATCAAGAATATATGTACTTATGGGGTCGAAAATGCTTCCTTCTGCCTGTTACATACATTTGCACGACTTTTGTATACCCTTTTTACTCTACAAGTAACGGGTATAAAAACATTTTTGTTGTCAATGGAGGCTGCAAGGGTATACAAAACTACGGCCGAGCCGAAGTTAGCTTACCCCTAATTTTGAGAGAAGATTTCGGTTCAAACCTTAATTCGTCACATTTTTTGCCCAACTTTAATTGAAAAACAAAATTCAAAATAGTATTTAGAACAGGGGCCGGCAGCTTGCTATCTGGCGTGCATTCGAAAATTCTCAAAGCAGCGCTGCTCAAACACACATAGTATAAGCTGTACAAGCGCCGTTGCTTTCCTACGCCGCGACGCAGTCCTTGCTACTGAAATTGAAAGCAATTTTTGAGCTGCTCTCACACACACCAATGCATTGCAATGCAAAAATGTAAATGTATTTTTTGCCTCCCTCTGATTTAGAATTTCCTTACCTTTGATCAGACAAAATTAGTTTCAAGGTGGAAAAAGTTCGATCAACTGAGAATACAGTCGGTGGTACTAAGTTTCGGCTCGCGAATCGTTTCCTAAACTTGTCGAACCTAAGGGTTTGGTTCGAACCTTAATTCATAACTTCTTAGTTTCGGCGAATTTTAAAGAATTTTTAAAAAATGCTATACTTTATTTGTGTTAAGGAGGATGCTTCTAATTCAACAAGCCTTTTTATCCTTTAATCTATAGCAGTTAGACCCAGATTATTATGGCTTCCATAGCTTTGAAAATGGAAAATAGCCTCCTTTGAAGTTTTCCTTTTCAAACTCATTATATACCGAATTTATAGTTGAATTTAAACCTTTTTCCTTTGGAAATTAAATCAGTTCCTATAGTTTTAGTACCGAACCCTTTTCAAAACAGATAAGGTCCGGCTCGTATTCAGGTTGGGAAAGTCATAAGCATAAAAGGTTCGGTTTATAGTACGGTTGGAAAAACGAATCGAACCGGTTCTCAAGGGTTCGGTTTAGGATCGGCTTGCAGCTTTGCTGATAAGGCTGTTAGCGCAATTGCAGTTGTCATTGATAAGATGTACAAATCTGTAAAGGGATTGATTTAGGTCAGCGGTGGGCATGCCCTTACTCCCATTGCTCCGTGAGTTGTTTTCCAGCAACTGACGCCGCGCAGTCGAACAAAAAATTGCCTCGCTTCTTGGTGTCAGCCGGAAACCATCGCCTCGTTTCCAAGTGAGTTAAAACAACAAATCCATCGCGTTTCGGCATACGGCGCCAGATCGGCACACACTTTCTCGGCGAAACAGGTGCAGTGTCCGTCATCGAGACGACTGTAAAAACAAATACATGCAGTGTGTGTCTGGTTTGTCGACTTAAGCCTCGCTTATAAGGGTCTTTTTTTCTGCTTTTGTTAGACTGTTGTTTTGTTTTCTTTAAGTTTCATCGAAGGTAGTACTCAGCACTATTTATGGAGCCGCAAAAGGATTAGTAAAGATCGGATTATCGATAGTCAAGTAATAAGCAAGAAAAAGTTTACAGAGGCAGCGCTGCTTTCTACTACCATTGAACGTTCAGTTTCGCAGTTATAGGTTAAGCGACAATTTGCAATTCATAACTACGGATGATATTTCAACCGAATTTCGAACAATGTAAAATAAAATCTGTCTTCTCGTGCTTTTTGAAAATTTTTTTTATATTTTGCTCAAAGGACGATAGACTTTACATTCGACTCGAATACAAACCCTTTTGAAACGCCCGATTTCAGTAACTGCAAGCGACACATATAAAAATAAGCAATTCTCGGTCGCCATCTTCTCATCTCCTCTAAGGTCAAGGCTCCATAAACTTAAAGATTTATAGTCCAACAAGTAAAAGAAGACTACAAGCCAAACACCCACATGGCTAAATTCAATGGTCAGAAGAGCGTCTGCCAATGTCTAAAAATACTCGTAAACATTTCAAAAAACGTGCCATGAGTTATGGCCAATGACACCAGGGCACCCAGAGGTAGCAGCAGCAAAAAACAACAACAGCAACAGAAAAATATAACCGGAGCATCAGCAGCAGCTGGCCGGCCACATGTAGAAAGTGGCACAAACCAATTGCGCTAATAGACATAGAGAGAAAAAAGCCACACAGAGCACAAACTCTTGGCCAAATACATTAGATAACTGGCATAAAGGTAATTGCTTGTGCCTACCCGTCTACGAAACATATGTATGTACTTACGTAGTATTCCCTCTGTAAGCCACAAAAACCACTAGCAGCAGCAAAACTTGAAAATAGATTCGTTAGGTATTTTACAAGAGTTTTAAGAAGAAACGCCTAAGGTTCCTTTAAAATTTGTTAACAAAGATTTTTTATTAAGATCTAACGCTACGCTACTTCCTAATGATGATATTTTTAAAACTTCCTCAATTCCCTCTTCTCAAAACCGACTGCAGTGCTGATAACTGCACTTGAGCCAGTTTACAGGAAGTGTTTTGTTTTGAAATGGCGCAGAAACTAAATTAATATCTGGGAGCGAACAAAACAGAGCGAGAGGCAAGACAGGAAGCGTTTCCCCACCATCTCTGATTCACAATGCACCACAATATTATAAAAATCGTAAACCACACACACGCTCGTTTTACCTGACTCGTCATTTGACACAAAGTGCTGCGTTTGTTTTGCTGATTAATAATGAAGTGAATCAAATTTCTGACCATTTGTACAATAAAATCTTGGCTGAGTGTCAACGAAATCGGGCAATTGAATGAGCTTTTTTGTTTCTTGTTGTAGCCGACACCTGGTCTAATTGTCAGGTGTTTTTTGGTGTGGACAAAAGATAAGGTCAGTTGATATGGAAGCGACATAATTCTGGCGAAGGGTTCGCAATATAAGGTAAAAATAAAATAAATGGACATAGAAAACATAAAAAAGGTAAATAAAATTCTAGTTTAGTTAGAACTTATACGTATGGGAATAGTATGGCAACGCTGCGTGGTGAAGCCCTCCCAAAACAATTAAGCTAGACGGAGTAACGACGCGTTGGCAAGCCTGCCACACAAGACGGCGAGATCAATTTGAGACGAACAGGGACGCTCTTAGAAAAATCGACGAAAAGATGTCACTACGTGAAATTGGATTACAATTAAACTCACTCTTAATTTACTTATCAATAAACATGTATCTTAACTATAAACATGCAGGTGCTGTTATCTTTTGACTGGAAATACAATTAAAACATCAGTCCCACTATGGGACTCCTACGTTTGATTCAGG
Source organism: Lordiphosa collinella (assembly GCA_018904265.1). Lineage (NCBI taxonomy): Eukaryota > Metazoa > Arthropoda > Insecta > Diptera > Drosophilidae > Lordiphosa > Lordiphosa collinella. Next base: position 282,719 of record JAEIFV010000283.1, on the reverse strand, counting down.
CGGATTTCCTAGTCTTTCAATTTAATATTAACAAGTAAGGGAGCTGCAGTCGAGTGCCCCGACTACAAAATACCCTGTTCCCTTGATTTCGTGTGTTTTCCTTTACATACACACACTCTCACACATACACACACTCCAACATACACAAAACCGCATGCGGCCGCGCGGATAACTGCAATCAAGACCCCCACAAGCAAAATTGATTCGTATATAACTTCGGTGTTTATTGTCCGATCTTAGGGTCTATTTAAAATTGTGGCTCTGACAGTTTTTTGCGCTTAAAGGGGGAGGGGGAGGAATTTTCCAAATCTGAAACAAACTCGTTTTGAACGGGTATACACCTAATACATGCAAAAATTTGTGGCTCTAGCTCTATAGTCCTGAACGCTAGGGGGAGGGCTAAACGCCGGCGTGTCAGAAATTTAAAAAGTTAGTTATACTTTTGCTCAACTCGTCCCCTTTCCCATTTTCGGGGGGTTAAAGGAGAGAAGCTAACTTCGGCTCGGCCGAAGTTTATATACCCTTGAAGCTCATACAAATTTTCAGAACGCCTACTAAGACTGTTTTTCAAACCTAACTTTTCTATGGCAGCTGTTCTATACAGTCTTCCGGTTTCGACCAAACTTAGTGAGATCATGAAAAAGCATAGAAAACGTATAAATACGAAGTCTGATGCCGATTTCATTCAAAACAAACAAGTTTTTCTCACTAAAACTAGTTTTTCGACCGATCGTTTCTATGCCAGCTATATGCTATAGTTGTCCGATCCGTCCGGTTTTCATACTTGTGCAGCGTAATGGTACTACAAGTCTTCGTGGAAAGTTTCGTGAATATAGCTTTCAAACTGACGGAGGAAGTAGCATAAAAACAGACGGAGATGACTATATAAACTCAGCTCGTCATGCTGATTAAGAATATATATGTGCTCGAAAATGCTTCCTTCTATGCGATACAAACATGCGGACAATTTTAATGATACCCTCTTCATGGGTATAAAAATTTATAGAATTCGTAACGAATTCACAGTATATTAAGTTTGTGCAAAAGTATCAAACAGCAGGAGGAAGCATCTCCGACCCCATGAAGTATATACGAGTATATTCTTGATCAGCATCAACAGCCGAGTCGATATAGCCATGTCCGTCCGGCCGTCCGTCTGTCCGTATGAACAAACAGATCTCAGAGATGGTAAGAGATGGAGGTTCTACGTGTATGGAACAAAAACTTCTTTGATTTGCAGGCAGATCAAGTTTAATTTCAATTTGATGTCTTCCACAGTTTTATAGATAAAGGGTTCGATGTGCGGAAGGATTGGTAAAGATATCATGCACAATCGACAAGTTATGAGCAAAAGAATGTTCGCTGCTGCAGCGCAATAGCAGCGCTGCTTTCAGTAAGGGAGCTGTAGTAGAGTGCCCCGACTGCAAAATACCCTGTTCCCTTGATTTCGTGTGTTTTCCTTTACATACACACACTCCAACATACACAAAAACGAATGCGCGCATGCGGCCGCTCGCGATAACTGACAATGCAAGACCCCCCTCTCTCCCACAAGCAAAATTGATTCGTATATAACTTCGGTGTTTTTTGTCCGATCTTATTGATCTTTTCAGAATAGATAGATATTGGGCCTTACATGAAATATATAAGGTCTCGAGGGTCTAACTTAAAAATTGTGGCTCTGATAGTTTTTTGCGCTTGAAGGGGGGAGGGGGAGGAATTTTCCAAATCTGAAACAAACTCGATTTGAATCTGGTATACACCTACCTACATGCAAAAATGGCTAAATCGACTCGGCTGTTAATGCTGATCAAGAATATATATACTTTATAGGGTCGCAAATGCTTCTTTCTACCTGTTACATACTTTTGCACAACTTCCCCTTTTCCCATTTTCAATGGGAACAGGGTATAAAAAGGATTTGCGGAACTCAATCCGCTTACAAATTTTTATAAGGTGTACAAAGACTGGAACGGGAACAGTATGCCTGCTGGCTCAAAAAAGTTGTATAACTGGTAAGACAGGCAGATATTTCTTTTAGGGTGAGGCAAGCAGAAGGCCTATTGGTCGCCTACCGTGTAGATCTGACGGGTGTCTCCTTTTGAGCCGTCTCCGTATCCGAGTTGTCGCTAGCTCATTGACTAGACGGTTTGTGTAGGCCAGCAAGCGGTCTCTATATCTGCTGGTGTGGCGGTTGTTCTGTGAGCAGACTGGTACAATGCCGAGGTCTTTGTAGATGGTGGTGTTCCGCACGTACCAGGGAGCATCGAATTCTGCGTAAGATCTTGGATTGCTTCGTTTCGACCCTTTTGATGGAAGTGTCACAGGCAGTACCCCAGAGGCAGATACCCCAGGTCCAAGTCGGTATGATTATTGCCTTGATTAACAATATCTTGGCGCGTAGCGAGAGCCCTGATCGCGCTCTAAGGAGCCAGTCCATTTTCTTAGCCTTAACCTTGGTGACAGCTACAGCTCGCTTAATGTGGTCAGACCACGTAAGTCTCATATCCAGTAGTGTTATGCCCAGGTACCTGACTGAGTCATTCAGCTTAAGCCACGGTGTGTTGCCTCTCTTTTTTGTGAAGGTGCAAGGCTGGCTTTTTTCCGGATTGACCGCAATGTTCCAACGAGATGCCCCAGTAATAAAGCCGTCCAAAAAGGATTGAGCTGTTGTTGACGCTCTACTGGCGATGGGGCTGTAAGCCAGGAAGGCAGTGTCATCAGCATAATTGGCTGTAAGTGTGTTCTGGGCGTCTGAAACTGATAAGTCCGCGGTGAACAGGGTGTATAGAACTGGGCCAAGTACACTTCCATGGGGTAATCCATCTTCAACGCGGCGGATACTCGAGAGTTCGTCCCTCAGCTGGACCATGAAGCTGCGTCCTTCAAGAAAGGAGCACAGCAAAACAAACTGCTAAGTTGGGAGTAAAGACTTTAGCTTGAAAGGTAGGCCGTCGTGCCAAACGCGATCAAAAGCATGTCGAACGTCCAGGAAGACAGCAGAGCAGTAAAAACTATTTAAATTTTTAGATAAATTAAGATCAAACTATTCCAGTTTGATCGACTTTAAACCGGGTTTTATATCTTATTTGCCTAGTGTCAAAGTAGCCTTCCCGGCTATTTGATAGATTCGTAATTAAGTACAGAAAATCTTAAATGGACCATTTGGCAATCTATTGTCTTATCAAAATGCTAGTTAAATAAAACGCGTCTTCCGAACGTTGACAAAAATAGCGACCAAATTTATGTCAACGATCCAACAAGGGTCCGCGTTCAAACCTTCTCCAGAATTTCGTTGGTTTGCGGCCCTGATTTTGTCACACCATTATTCTCACTTTCTCTTCCTGTTTCCAGTCATTAGAGAGCGTTTCCCTAATGAAATCTTTCCATTTGTTTTAAAAAAAAAAACTTCACAATAAAAAGATGTAGTGTTTACCTATTTTCCGCTTCATTGAGTGCCCGAGTACTTGTACCTGTGACTTAGTTGGAAAAAACGCCAATTCATTTTTGGTTCCATTTGTTTAGCAGCAATTAAGAGGTTGAGAGACTGGCTTGGTCATAAACACAAATTATCTTTGTGCCTGATTCATTTACCTGTCACCCATTGTCTGAGTGTGCAATAAAGTTGATGTTGCCAAAGTCGTCTCAACATGTTGTTACTTATCTTGTTGATCGTTTTTTTTTGTTGTGTTGTGAGGGCAAATCTTGTAACCCACTAATTATGATAGATAGCGAAAATTGTCTCATTCTAAGAGACTTTCAGTAGATAAGCAAAAGTTTTGCAATTAAAATGCAATTGCTTGAAAATCAAAATACCAAACAACGTACATTATATATACATTCACATCGATAATGGGATTAAATACAGAAGCAAGAAAAATTTGTTTCTTGTTGGCTGGAAAATCGACACCCCCCACACAATATTTCAACGTTGCGGTCGTCTATTATGACAGCAGTGTTCCCCGCAAAAGTGCTTATCTAAAAAAGCAACAACGAAAATGTTGCGCAATTTTTTTATATTTTTTTTTGTTTGTTTGTTCGTTTCTGCATGAATCACAGTCGCACTTCACACTTACCTCCACCACCCCCTCCACAATGAGAACAAAGTGGTCGGTCGTCTCTCTTTTGGCATGTCACTTGGCGCACTCAGCAACACTTTAATTTCATTTTAAACACCTGCAACAATAAAAGTGGAGGTTAGCTAAATATCAGACGCAGTGTTCTTGCCTGACCTAGCCAACAAACAGACATAGAGAGAGAGAGGTTGATTTTATTGTTGTACTTTTATTATTAACTTTTATACTTGTATAAGCTAAGAAAAAACGAGTTAAGATTCAATTCAGAACATGATGTAGCACAAATTACGTTTTATAAAAGTTTCCACTCACTTGAGCCCGTACAGCTGGGACTTCTATGCAAATTAGTTTCTTAACTATCGGCATAAAATCTTTAAACGGTTATAAAGTTTTTTAATTGGAGGCAAAAATGTGATTAATAATAGAAAGATGCAGTTTACAAGTAAATTTAATTTCAAAGTTCGATAGCAGAAAATTAAAAATGTTACTTAAATAACATTTTTATTGTTTTGTTTTGAGTTAACCCCTGTTTCACTGGCACATTCTAGAGCCTATTCTCTGGGTGAGCTAAATGACCTCATTCTTTCTGTGTATTTTCCCCATAAGAGATAGATGTCCATTCGGCATATCATCTGTGACGGATGACCAAGCCAAAGGCTAAATGAGCTAGCCTTTTTCGCAAAAAGCTAGATTTTCTATCGATATGGGCATTTCCGAGAAAAGGAAATGGTCTACTCGGAGTCTATTTGCAAAGTTGGGCCAACGCAACCGGAAGAATATTGAATTTATAGGCCGGATGTGTACCTTTAAGAATATGTTAAGAACATACTCCTACCAATATCAGCTCAAATGTTCATATTCTTTGAAGAAATGTTTTGGTTTTCACAAAAAATCGTTTTTTAAATGTTATGGCCATAATAAGAAAAGGGGCTTCCTACCTATATCAACTTTTTACTTGACCAATTTTGTACACTTTAATGTTAAAATACACTTAAAAACCGTACGTAACGAAAAATGGGGGTTTTTTAATTTCACGATTAACATACAAGATTTTAATTGCAACTAACTTGCTTTTACTTGCTTGGTACATAGAGTATAATAAGTTTGTGCTAGTCGTGTCCGTCTGTCTGTCCATATGAACGCACAGATCTCAGAGACGGTAAGAGATAGAGGTTTGACATATATGGGACATATGTTTCTTATACTTGCAGGCAGATCAAGTTTATTTTCAATTTTTGCCACGCCCCCTCCCGCCCCCGCAAATTGGTAAAAACGGCATATCTCCCACAGTTTTATAGATAGAAGGTTCGTTCCTTCTGGACATATTTAGTAATCAGGATTATTTATCGATCCGTCAAAGGAATGATAAAGATCGGATGAACGGTTGTCGAGTTATAAGGAAAACAAACAATTATGGGCAGCACAGGTCGCAGCGCTGATGGGCAGCACTTCACAGGTACAGAGTATGTTTTCTTTCTTGTTTTACTCTGCACCAGAGGCACACAGAGTATATTAAGTTTGTGCAAAAGTATGTAACAGCCGATCCCATAAAGCATATATATTCTAGATCAGCATTAACAGGCGAGTCGATCTAGCCATGTCCGTCCGTTCGTCTGTCCATATGAACAAACAGATCTCAAAGATGGTAAGAGATAGAGTTTCGACGTGTATGGGACAAAAACTTCTTATACTTGCAGGCAGATCAAGTTTATTTTTAACTTTTGCCACGCCCCCTCCAGCCCCCTCAGTTTAAAAAAACGTCATATCTCTGTCAGTTTTATAAATAGAAGGTTCGAACATTCTAGACATATTTTGAAATCAAGATATTTATCGATCCGCCAAAGGAATGGTAAAGATCGGATGAACGGTTGTCGAGTTGTAAGAAAAACAAACATTTATGGGCAGCACCGGTCACCACAGTGATGGGCAGCACTTCACAGGTACAAAGTATGTTATAGTCGGGTTTGACTTTCTATTTTGTTAGACATAACTTTTTATGCTTTTTAACCCAAGATTTTGATTCGAACCCTGGTAGTTGGTTTTTCGACTTAATAATAATAATATTCTTAACTTAAATAATTGTATTTATGCTTCGATTAAGTTAATAAGCATTAAATCTTTCAGGAGCTGTTCATCTAGACTAGCTCTAAGATCAGAAAGAACAAACTTTAGTGCGGAAAATGATCGTTAAACGAATCCTTGAGTTGTTTGATACTAGTATACTAGCTATAGTTAGGACAATATTTTTAAACACTTCTTTTTTAGGGTCCTTCCAGAATTTAAAACTGGACGCTGTCGGGGACAATTGTTCTTTTCCTATGACATGCCTGTGTAAAATGGACGACTTCAATACATTGATTTTGAAACGAAGTGCAACCAGCTGCGAGTTTTTAGAGGCTGGTATACTTCTGGTGTTAAACTAGACACTTTCTCTGCAGGGATCCTATAAATTGGCTGCAGTAAATTATATATCTTTTGAAAATTCATTTTAAACATTCTGATGTCTTTTTCTCTGAATGCAAGAATCTTTAAGAGTTAGTAATCGTTCGCACATTTGTAAGGTGAGTTTCAGCCCATTACACTGTAAAATTTTCTATATGCAAGAGAAAACAAAAGTACGGACTTGACCTCAATGTTAGCCGCCAGATTTAACCCCGTATGCTGAACGTATGCCCGTATACTCTTTCATAGCCAGCGTTTTAATGTGAATCCCGTCATCTATATCGTCTGTTCAAACGGTTTCTTTCGGTATCATACTTCATCTTGTTACTTTCCATACAAGGTCATCAACGCTTAGTTCGAAATGCAATCGTTTATACAAAAATCTTTAGAGATCTACAATATTTCCCTGGATATATCGTTGGAAAAATTACTTAACATGGTGAACCGAACCTAATTTTCCGATGAGGTAGTCCGGTTCGGGTTCAAAAAGTAAAAAAAAAAAAATAAGGAGCGCTGTTCAAGGTCCGGTTCGAGTACCAAAAAAAAAAAAAACCGAACCGTTCCTGTTCTCAAGGGTTCGGTGCCTTGGTAAAAATACCTTGCCGTTCAGGAAATATTTCGCTTTAAATTCTGTAACGTACGAACAAAATTCAGCCAGATGTTTTACAATTGTGGCTCTTTAATTTAATAATGTTAGCTTTTGGGCAGGGATTAATACCGGTACCGGAACCGTTAACCGAAATAAACCGATTCAAATCACGTACCGGAACCGAATAAAAAATTTTTTTTGAGAACCGAATACCGTTTACCGTTATTATTGGAACCGATAGAACCGGAACAATACCGAAACTTTGGTACCGGTACAGTTTCGGTTTTTTGTTTACCTTTGCAGAGCGCATCGTGATTTTTTTCAGATGTTCGTAACGCAAAAAAGAAATCATAAGATCATTGAGAAATCCATTTTTGAGAACAATACTTTTCTATGAGGCATATTTTCAAGCCAATATATAGCGTAATGCTAAATTTAGTCGGTTGCTAATCAATCACACAAAGTTCCCAGAATTGTATGAGATTTCAAAAGTTGTGGAATAAAATGATTTAGACATATCTCAGAATTTACTTTCTACAATTTTTTAAAATTTGTTACTTATACCGGTACGTACCGGTATACCGAAATAAAAACTGGGTACCGTATCGAAACCGAAAACCGAAATAAATTAAAAACCGAAATATAACCTTTTACCGATTCATTCATTTCGTGTCGTACCGGTACCTGTACCGGAACTCAAAATCTTTTCGGTATTAATCCCTGCTTTTGGGTGACCCCAATGAAATAAGATTAATACATAAAGAAGCGAATGAGTCTTGCATAGGATTTCGTGAAATTGAATTATGAAATTTAAAAAAATTTACTTACGCCGAACTGCTTTAATATGCGCCGCAGAAGGCACAGCGGCTATTGACAATCTCTCCACAAAAAAATTTAAACTATTAAACAGATGCCCTAAATCGTAAATATGTATAGTTTTTTACCTCGACTTGTAAAAGCGCGATAATATCAGAAAAGTGTAACTGTAATAAAATTAAGATCACAATGGTCCAGTTATACTGAACCGATTTTGATGAAACTAAGTGAAATCGACGCAGAATTGTCACCATTTTGGTCTGACCCTCAATCGCAATTAAAAAAAATAAAAATTTCAGGGGCCGCTATATTGTCAAAAAAAAAACACAACATTTTTTTCGAGGTTCAGACCAGAATCGCATCTATCGGTGGTGACACAGAAACCTCTTCCAACCGCATTCCAACCGAAAACCAATTCTTAGATGCCACAGAAACCTCTCAACCAGCCAAATCGACTTCTCGAACCTACGCGATTTAGCACTGTTTTTGTAGTTGGACCATAATCTTATACACACACCTTTTAACTCGACTTTCGAAAAAGAAAACGAAATCTCTCGAAGTTCTGTGGCACCGACGGATTTTCTGAGAGATTTGCAAACCAACCGACGGCAAAATCTCTGAAGATTTCTGTGTCACACCCTTGTACGAGGCTTCTCATCCTTAACTTTTCTACCCGATTTATAATAGTACGAATTGAAAACACCCTTTGAGGACGAACGAATTACTCAATTGTGCTCACCAAGTCGATTTTTAAAACATTGATATTGCTCCATTTTTTATGCCTTAACCATTTTCTTGATTATACTGCAAATATTGCTGAAAAGAATGAGAATGTATGTTGATTTTAAATAAACTTACCATTTGTGTAACGTACGAAGAGCACCTAAGTCAACCATTATTTCTTTGTGAAAGCAAACAGGTCAACATTTTTTCCCTTGATGTGAAAGTACTTAACAAGTGCTATAAACCACTATGTTTAGATGAATAACATATTGCTTAAATCGCCAGATATGAGCAGAAATATGCGTACAAATGTGACGTTCGTAACGCAGGAAATGCCTATATAACAGAGAATGCCCATATAAATGTGAGTTTATCTGTCACATACCAGAGCTATCTGGGAATTGTGAAATCCGCCCTTGGTAACTTAAATTCGGCAATTTGTTAAATTTGTAATTTTTGATTGTTTCTACAAAATAAGTGGCAATCCCGCGTCAGCTAACATTGTGTGTTCCATTCAGAACAAAAGTATCTACTATCTATTTTCTATCTGTTGCTCCTGTTTCAAGCATTACAGCTTAGTTTGTTTGGCAAAAGACCTACCCCAACAGCAACTTACTTTAATAAATTATTGTATCCTCGTGTTCCATAAATAGCTTTGCTCTTTCTTCTTTCAATTCAGGTAATTTTCCATTTCAGAATTAATCGCTTTAAGCTTTTGTTCCACCATTTTTCACATTGTAAACCTTTCAGCGAAACTTTCCACGAGACGTTGACTGCGCTTTCAACCCAAATGCTCATCTGCACTTGACTGCATATACTCGTACATATATTCATGTACAACCACCTCCCCCTTTGCCCCGGACTTTGTTTTACTGTGGGGGTCTGGGGCGGAGCGCCATAATCATTTTCTTTGTGCCCCTTTCTTTTGAGTTTGTTGTAAATTTTAATCAACGTTTATTTTGTAACCTTTTTGCTTTTCTTTTTTTGTTGTGCTTTGTTATTCGCCTTGCGCCTCATTCGCTTTCTTCGTTGCGGCTCTGCTGTTTTGTTTAAGCAAGAAAATAAAGCATTGAAATTATAAAACAAACATATTAAAAGAAATTAGACAATGGCGAAGTTACCAATACTCTTTTTCAGGCATTTTTTTAGATTCATAATTGAATAACTAAAAATATAATAACCAAACAGTCCCACACGACAATCGATGTTTGTGATAGCAAAACGTAAGTTCTCGATACACGTTTTCGGATCCGTTCTCGACACTTTCTCGATAGCGTCAAAAACGGATCGAAAACTGAATCTTTTCCGTTTGAATACCGCATCTCTAAGGAAAAACGGGTTTTGAATTTCAATTTCAGAGAAACTATCGTAATAACTGATGTCCGTTTGAAATGCGCATCTCTAAGGAAAAGCGGACTTCGATATTTGGAGAAACTTACTTAATTCTCGTAGGTACGGAAACATACGAGAAATTGTCGGTTTATTTGTCATGTATCACACTACTAAAAGGGTATCAAAACAAACAAATTATAAAATCAAGTGCATTCAAATTGTTCAGGGTCATTGCACTGGACTTCAGAGCACCGACACAGCACGCGCTCAACTTGTGTCCGACGTCTATGGTTGCGTCTTAGATTTTTGTAAAAATGGAAAGTCGCAAATCTTGATAAGAGATTCAGAACAAATGCATTTGGCCATTACCCCGGCTGGTGTCAGTTATCAGCTAAAACTGGGTGCACTTGCACCCATTCTATCAAAAAGCCGGACAAAGGAGCTTCCGCATCTCTTTGCATTCCTTCATTTACATGAAGGCAAAGTTCAGTTGAGATAATTGATTATGCCAGGCATACATTTAGGTTCAATTATGCCCGAGACATTTGCTAATGAGTTCAGCTTTATGAAGACGACGTCATCTTTTGAGCACACTCATCACCATACATATCTCAGCTGACTTACACATCGCCCAGCTACTACATATTTAGCTTATCATTTGCGAAGGTCGCCACGCCTGGTTTATAAATAATAAAGAACTTTTCTAAATTATAAGTATACAAAACACACGGGCGAGCCATAATTATATGACTAAGAAACCAAGAGTAAGGTGGTTGTCAGTTGCACAGTGTCCCGTCCCCCATGCAATGTTATTTTTATATATGGGACAAGGAGATAGGTAGATATGTCATTAGAATAACGATGTGTTGTAATGCCTTTTATTGTGTGCTTAGTATGAAGATGGGGAATTTAAGTGACCCTTCTGGGAGATTATCTTAAATACAGACAGGGTAATTGGTCAAAATCAAATTGAAAAGCAGCGGGTTGATGGGGTTTTGTAACTGACACTGCAGGCCTTTATGGGCCGGCGCATGTGTGGACCCAAGCGCATTCAAACCGTCGTTAAAACTTAGGAGGAACTAGAAAATATTCCATATATTTTCCTAAGTTACTTAATATTATACCATGTTTAAGGAATCATTTGCATTAACGCAGTTCTTTGGAGTCCTGTCCCCTTTTGGTGTATCAGCAAAGTACAATTGACTTGGCATGAAGACTTTAAGAAGCACGCAAAGCTTCGTCAAAGTAGAAGAAGAACCCCTCCGAACGATTTGATAAAAAGAGAGAATTAGGCAGGTCGAAACCTGCTCCAATCCACACGAGCCATTTCAAATTCAAATTCCGGAATCTAAAGAGAACAACCCTTTTTTACGGCAAGGTGCTCATGCAAAATCTTAAATATGCAGGTGGAACTAATGTTTAGGGATGTATCAATCTCACTGTAACTCATATGACGATCTTGCATTATCAGTTTACGCACAGCATCGATGTATTCTTGCAAAACAACCGATTTTGGAGGACCTTCACAGAATTCTTCGCTGAGCAAACTATGACCACGATTAAATTCACTATACTCTAACAGCGATACGCAGTGGTTTTTGATGCTGCCTTATCGCCATAATAAGAACTGAGTTCATCAACACACTCTCTATTTTCTTGTGGGTTTTACTTATGGACTTTGGGTCGGCGGGGGGAAGGAAACCCGTACCCTCTTGGCGGTCGGCTCTCAACTGTCATCTTAGTGTACCTTGAGAACTCTTACATTTCGTGAAACGTTTTCGAAAACTAGAGATTTCCCCCGATGAGATAATCCACATCGAAAGTTTTGACAAATAATCCAACGAAAACCTTCTATTAAAATTTCCATTTAAAAACCAAACTGATTTTTTAAACGCAATACAAACAACACAAATAGCGCTTGTACATCGAAACGTTGTGAGACCATTTATGCTAAAATATGTCAAACTTCATTTGCTAAAATATGTCAAACTCAATTATTGTCATTAGAGTTACCAGTTCCCGACATATAATTAGTACCCCACGTATTAAGTAAATTTTAATTGTAATGGTCTTTGATTGTAAGTCAAACCAGTTAAACTCTCTTAAATAACTTAAATAAGAGTTAAAGCATCTCAGAAGTACAAAAAGTCCCTTGCTTAAGCCCATAAAATTTCAATGCTATTCTCAATTTGTTCTTAAAATGAGGTCTCTTTATTGAACCAAGAAATCTGGATATATCTAAGGGCCATGAACAAACCAAGGAGCCAAATGGTATTTTATTTCTATTAAGTCTATTTTTTATTCAATCCAAGAGATTTTGAACTTAAACTTAGAACGCGCTGTTCTTAAATTTTTCGGCGTATCGTCTTGGCACACTGAGCACATTTTAGATTTATAAAGGACGATTTGACGAAATTTACACTGGCAACATCTAACACCTTACATCTGTTAGCCAATGCTCTAAAAAATGTGATGTATCAAAAAATATACTAAAAGATATTAAGTTAAAATAAATTTGCATGACATTTATTTAACATTTCGGTAATTGTCTATTATATGTCCTTCTCCTCCAAAAATTAGAAGTAATTTTCCTCGATGGACCCCGAATTATTAAGGACTTACGTTCAGAAATCAATTGGCGGTCGACCATTATCTTCTTGTAAATGAAATTTGAAATTTGCGTCTTAGTCCATATAAAATATTTTTAATCGCATATGGGCATTTCTGTCGAACAAGACTTTCGTACACATTTAAAGTGGAAAAAATAGGGGATAGTTAACTTCGGCTCGGCCGAAGTTTTGTATACCCTTGCAGTTTGATTTTCTACTTTTCGGACCTTACTTTTCTGTGGGAGCTATACTATATACATAGATGTCCGGTTTCGAACAAACTTAGTGCAATCATGAAAAAGCATAACAAACTGTTAATTACGAAATTTGGAAGCGATCCCAATTAAAACAAAAAAAATTTTGTCACTAGATCTTTTCATACTGAAGTTATATGCTATAGACATCCGATTTTGACACAACTTTGTAGAATTGTGTAAAGGCATATAAAATAAATATATGCCAACGTGAGGGACTTTTCCATTAGAAACAAAAAAGTTTTTCTAAAAAGAACTAGTTTTTCGACCGATCGTTCCTATGGCAGCTTTATTCTATAGTCATCCAATTTTGACCAAACTGTAGAATCGTGTGGGAGCATATAAAACAAATACATGCCAATTTTGAGGACATTTCCATTGAAAACAAAAAAGTTTTTCTCACTAGAACTAGTTTTTCGACCGATCGTTCCTATGACAGCTATATGCTATAGTCATCCGATTTTGACAAAACTTTGTAGAATTGTGTTAAAGTATATAAAACAAAAATGAACGTGAGGGACGTTCATTAAAACAAAAATTTTTTCACAAGAATAGTTTTCGACCGTCATGGCAGCTGTGCTATAGTCGTCCGACTTTGACCAAACTTTGTAGTATAGTGTGAGAGCATATATAACAAATACATGCCAATTTTAAGGACATTTCCATTGAAAACAAAAAACTTTTTCCAACTTTGGTAGAATCATGGAAAAGCATGGAGGCGATTCCATTAAAAACAAAAAAGTTTTTCTCAAAAAAACTAGTTTTTCGGCCGATCGTTCCTATGACAGCTATATGCTATAGCCATCCGATCCGGCCGGTTCCGACAAATGTGCAACGTATATGTGCAAAAAGACTTTGTGCAAAGTTAAAACTGACGGAGGAGATAGCATAGAAACAGACGGATAAGGCTAAATGAACTCAGCTCGCCATGCTGATCAAGCAAATATATACTTTATGTGGTCGGAGATGCTTCCTTCAATGCGTTAAAAACATCCGGACAATTTTATAATACCCTCTGCAAGGGTTTAAAAAGTAAAAATAAAACAGATTTCAATTCGTCTTTTACTTTATTATAAAGCTCTTAGCCAGCACTTTAATTAGTGCTAAAGTGAAGAGCAAGTGAAATCCTGTTTCAAAAATATTGGCAAAATAATATGAATCGAATACGTGACAAAAACAAAAGTAGTTTTCGAGTTCATCTATATCGAAACCTGACACAATGCTTAAGCCCAAATATTTTTAATACCTTCTTAATGAATTGTCCTTTGAAATGTATTTGGTTTGATTTGAAAATCTTCTGAACTTTTTTCCAATAAATATATTTATGTGTGTCAATACGAGAAATGTCGAACGCGACATTTTTTACATCAAGATATTTAGGTGGTTTCTGTTTAAGGCAAAGCAAAATCTTAATAGTTAATTGCTATTACATAGTTTGTTATGGTCTCTTATGCATCGTTTTTTAACTTTTTGTACCATTAGAACAATTTTAGATATCAAAAGTCGATGAAATCCATAGGCACTTTTTAAAAAAAAAGTTCATAAAAACTATCAAAATGACTTAAAAAAAAAAAGCCGTTGGAGATCGACTTAACTTAAAAATAAAAATTTAATTTGTTTCTGTTCAAAAATTTCACTGTATATTCTTGAAACATGTTATAAATATATTCTTAAAATTTTGAAATAATTGATAAATAGTTTTTTAGGTGTGCCCCTTAAAATGCACGCCTTGAACTTTACCTCAAAAAGGAAAAGAGTTCATAACAGATCAAGTTCCGTCTTACTTTCGCGAATTCTACTGTTCCTGTCTTTATCTTGCTAAATTATTGAGCTTTTCGTGGTTATCAAATCTTGTGTGTTGTTGATATGTGGGCATGGGTATTACCGATGCAGCTGCTGCTCGAAAATTTTGAATCAATAACAATTGGGCTCTTCGCGAAGAAGGTGGGAAGATCTGCATCGTGTCGGGGAGACTTTGTCTCATATCATCAACAAGTTTATCGTGCCAGCTTCCATGCGTGGCGATTTTGAGTGGTTTTTGTTGCCGACTTAATATTAAAAACAAAAATGATAAATGCATGAAAAATATCTCTGACATTACTTTATTTTATGAGGAATGATGTGGTATTGGAACATTTTGCTTCAAGATGTTAGATGTTGCTCAGTGGAATTAGCTTGTTACTGTTCGAACAAAATATTCTGGATTTAAAAATGTGTTCTCATTTCTGTAATACTTGTTGAGGTTTTTCGATTTTAGAATGTTTCCTACTTAATTGGATTACTTCCAAGAACAAAGATATTACTTCCTAAATACGAAACGGTATGAAATTTATCCCGATCGATCTAGAATTATGATTTCGAGAGAAAAATCCTTTGCTCGACTTATGGATCTTTAAAAATTGGCAAGCTTTTATGATAAAGAATTGTCATTCATATGTTGACGCAATGCCCCATGTCCCACACGGGATTGGAACTAGATGGTTACTTTTGATTTGTTTTTCGCCAAGGGCGACTATTTGTGCATCATTGCTAAGAAGCCACATCTTCTGGAATCCTTGAAAAAGCCGGAAAACGCTGAGCGTGTTTCCTTAATGTGGTCGTCAACGCAGTTGTAGCTTTTGGACTTTCGAGTCACTGTCTCAATGCTCTGCCAACTTGAATTTTAATTAAAAATTTAGTATGTATGCCATGACACGCCATTTCTTTAAATTCACTCTCTTCCACAGTAAGTCATAGATTTAAGTTTTTGGGAACCGGAACATGTGTTTAAGGGTGTTATTAATAATCCAATTGAATGGCTTGGCAACCAACTAAACAGAAAAATTCGTTTAAATGTTTATAAACAAGTAAACAATGCATATCACTTGTCTCCCCCTCCTTCTGCTGCTTTTCATTCACCTTTCCATCATCATTGGTATGCCGCGCACGGTACTTGAGTTATATGTACAATATGTATATAGGTATGCACACGCCGTACACCACTATATGGAGGTCGGCATCTATATAAGGCTCTCCGATAGAGCTAATAGGCTACTAGCTGTAGTCACATTATCTTTAACAAAATGCGGCCGTATCAGGTGCATAGATACATATTTAGAGTACATACATACATACTCTCGATGGTTTATATATAGATTGCGATACATATCGGACTCTTGACGACGTCACTTTACGACCAAAATATTTACACCAGATCATCGATTCATGTTCATGTGTTTTCAATCTGCCAACAATTTGAAATTTTGGAATGCGATTATCCATTAATATACCAAAGAAATCGTTCCACGAAATTCTCTCAATTATTTCATTCAATCAATTGGCTATTGGGGCTTAAATTTGTGCCAGTTTTAAAATTTTTTCTACTGATTATGACTGAGAGTTATCAGCTTAGCGCGAGTTGATTCACCTATAGACTTTGTACCCTGCCTTGGATTTTGTTTTTACTTCTGTTTACTCATCAATATTTTCTTCTTCTCTTGTTCTGTCTTTGCAGTTTAGCAATATGCAATAATGGACTCGATGCCTCATGTGGCCGGTGGTCAGAATCAGAGTCGGGATCATCTAACATTGCAGCCATTTCCGCAGCTGCGTTCATCTCGCGGTTCCAGTTCCAATTTGCGTAGCAGTCGCTCACCTTCAGCCAGCCGAAGCAGCGAGCAAAGTAATTATCATTAACTAGCAACTTTAATGTGAAACTGATAACGTTGTCGTTGTTGTAGAGCTTTATATTTTTCATACATAGTTTGATTTATGTGTGCACAAGCCGTTGGCTTTTTAGCATCACCATCAGCAGCAGCATCTTATCTGGGGGGGTTGTGTTAAACATTTAGTTGTCAAGTGATTAGCTTTGATTCAATTAGAGCTTCCGTCCGCGGGAGAGGCTATAATGATACGAGATATCTTAAGTAAATTTTAATGGGCTTTAAATTATAAGGGAAATTTGATGGTTTGGATGGGATAAGGGAATGCTTTGAAATTATTCACATGGTTTTTAAAGCCAGCTGAATTGGGGTTTTGGATAAATTTATAATTTATTATAAATTTAATGAAGACCAGTTTCCGTTCTCACAAATATTCCCGATCTTCCCTCAAGTCTGCGCGGAAAGGTATTTTTTCCGAAGTTTGGAAGGTAAAGCAGTCCGAAAACGTTTCAAAAACTCCATTATTTTCTTGAATCGCCCTTAATTTCACAGTGTCTCAACTCTAAAAACCTTTCATTGAGAATATCGTCGCATCTTGCCCTGAAATCTGCTCGAAAAGCCATTTTTCAGTTTTTTGAAGTTGCGGCATATACAAAAAACATCGTTTTGTTCTAGGATCGCCCTTTAATCCACCAAATCTTAACCCTTTTAGCTCATTCTGAAGTCTAACATTCAGAAATGTCCTTAAAATTGTTCATAAAGTAATTTTTATACTCTGTTCCAGAGATACACAGAGTATAATAACTTTGTGCAAAAGTATGTAACAGGCAGAAGAAATCATTTCCGACCCTATAAAGTTCTTGATCAGCATCAATAGCTGAGTCGATCTAGTCATGTCCGTCTGTCCGTCCGTCCGTCTGTCTGTCCGTATGAACAAACAGATTTCCAAAATGGTAAGAGATAGTGGACAAAACTGAGGAAAATAGTTTTATAGATAGAAGGTACTCACAGGTACTCTGATGTTATTGTCGGACTTGACCGACTTTCTTTCTTGTTTGGACTGCAGAATTTTAAAAAACTATAAACTTAGGAGGGACATTCTGTTTGATGTAAAATAAGCTTGGGTCCGTTGGGTTCGAGCACATTTAAAGTATTAGTTCTGGTTGTCAGAGGTATTACACCCCGGTTTTTGTTTGAACCAACTCTATTTGGTCTAGCTATTCCTTAAAATATTAAAAATTATCTTAGAAAAAGCTATTTCATGCCAAAAACTTTTTTAAAAGTTAAAGCTCGCCAATAGTGTCTTTTCCCCGAACTTTTACTTCAAAATTTAAAATAAAAAGACTTCTAAAGTGAATATGAGACTTTTCGACCATTTCAAAATTAAATTCCTAGTCCATAAAGATATCACTTTAAAAGCTGTACTCCTGGCTAAAGATCGATTAAGGTAAAAAAGCTCGACAGAGTAATGAGAATATCGTCCCGTAAAGGAAATGAGATACGCAAAAAAATCGACTAGCAACTTCCAAAGAAGGAATGTTAAATTATTACAGGCATATTGAGAGGCCTGTGGACAATTGCAGGAAGTGTACGGGATCATATGTTTCAAAATGGTTGGGTGCTACATAAATCCGGAACGATAAGGACTTAATATTATTACCTTCCAAAACTTTCCAAAATTTGTACGACTCGTTTGTAAGACTCGTCATTAAACTTAACCGAACCGTTTTCATTTGTGGTTTTTGAGTCTGTTACGCATTTTCGAAGGGATGCCGGTTCGGTTCCGGTTTCGTTCGGTTCGGTTCAGAACCGGTTTGCATCCTTGATTCACTGTTTCAATAATGAATGGATAAAACGGGATCATAATAACTGAAGCATATTTTCATGCATTGATTTGTTACGATTTTCGAAGTGAATTGGCAAGGCTAGAATGCCTCGATAAGCTTATATCGAATTTTCCGATGAGGCAAAGTGCTTAGACACTGTGAAATACTGGTACAACGATATCATTTGTGGCAGTCATTCGTTATAAAACGATTGATGATTGAATTGCGAAATTCAAAAAGAGTTATTCGAGTTGAAAATAAAGCTTCATTTGGCAATCTATATATATAAAACAAAGTGGTGTTAGTAACACCACTTATAACTCAAGAACGGCTGGACGGATTTTCATGATCTTTGATTTGTTGGATTTGTACAGGCCCCGCCTAACAGAATCGCTCATAAAAAGTATTCAAATAAATGGTCCATAAAACCGGTAAAAAACAGGTGTATTCCAAGCGGTCATAAATAATCGCAAAATATGCAAAACAGGCAGACAGACGGACATGGCTAAATCGACTCGGCTGTTGATGCTGATCAAGAATATATACTTTATAGGGTCTTAGGTGCTTCCTTTTGGCTCTTAATTATATATGCACAAACTTAATAAATACACAAATGGGACACGACAATCGCTGAAGCAATTATATCTGAATCTCCAAGTCAGATACGCACATTATTTGCTATCATTTCGACATGCAGAAATCCCGATCATGAAACGAATGAGGAGATGCATGACCAGGCTTTGCTCTTGATTGAAGACATGTGTTACGTTATGTGCGGCAGTTTGATTGTCAGGTTAGGAATGTCATTTAATAGAGAATTGGAGCGTGATCTTGAATATGATCGACATGACTTACACCAATCAGTTCAATCGAAGGCAATTCATGATGGAAATGGTGGCTTATTTTTTTTTTTTTGAGTCCCCAATGGAACTGGGAAGACATTTCTCATGTCATTGATTTTGGCCACTGTTCGTGCGAGATCCGACATTGTTAGAAGGATGTCGTACAGTTCATTCGGCGTTATAATTGCCGTTATACCTTCAAACTATTGAACAACCTACATGCAACATTGCGAAACACTCGGCAATGGCCAAATATTAGCATCGGCAAAAATCATCATTTGGGACGAGTGCACAATGGCGCACAAGCTTGCATTGAAAGCAATTGGCCGAACATTAAAAGATCTGCGCAATGGCTCGAGATGTTTTGGAGGTTTTGGCAATTTCCGCTAAACACTGCCAGTCATTCCAAGATCGACTCCTGCCGATCAAATAAACTCTTGCCTCAAATCATCCAATCTGTGGAGCTATGTATAGAAACTTCAGCTGTCATGAAAGTTGCATTGCAGAACGATCCATCTGCTGAATAAAGGTAATGGTCGTGTCCCTGTCGATGAATCGAGCGGACTGATTTCATTTCCTCCGAATTTTTGCAATTTCGTCTCATCGAAAGACGAGCTCATCAAAAAAGTATTTCCGCACATCATTGCTAACCAAAAAAATATTGAATGGTTGAATGAGCGAGCAATTTTAGCGGCTAAGAATAAACATGTGGATGACTTAAACTTTGTTGTTTAGAAGCAGATAATTGGTACTCTGCATTCATTCAAATCTATCGACTGTGTAACAAACTCGGACGATGTCACCAACTATGCAACAGAGTTTTTAAACGCCTTGGATGTACCTGGACTACCACCGCACAATTTACAGCTAAAGGTTGGCACGGTAGTCATCATGCTTCGAAATCTAAACCAACCAAAACTATGCAATGGAAGGCGATAATCAAAGAAACATTTAAGGGTGAAGAAGTTCTCATTCCGAGGACGAATTCAATTTCCGATTCGCCATGACGATTAACAAATCACAAGGACAGCCCTTAAATGTTTGTGGTCTGAATTTTGAAAATGCATGTTTTTCTCATGGTCAATTGTACGTGTCATGTTCACGTGTCGGCAAACCCTCTGCTTTATTTATTTTTGCGCCTGATAACAAAACTAAAAATGTTGCATATCACAAGGTTCTTCAATGTCGTCTTCAGTCGTCTAGACCAGAAGAGGGACTTAAGTTAACTCACTACATTTATTTATTGTTAGGCGGTACGAAGTTCGCCGGGCCATCTAGTCGTCTATAAAAGGTTCATGTAAATTAGTGCAACGAAATGATTAATCAATTGAAAACACACAGTTTTTTTTTTGTGGATAAAGCAATTCGGAGCAAATGGACATACTTGTCTCCTTTAAAGCAGGAAATGTAACTGCCATACTATTAGAGTTACTTGGGCTTTTGAGCACTCAAAACTTTGGATTAACAAGTCATACGCCTTACACAACTTGCCACTTAAAGATTTCTTTTTATTTCTAACAAAAAGCACGTCAGGAGAAGCTGTGGATGCCTTGAAAAATGATAGTTTTAAAGCTTCTGAGTAGCCAAATAACTTCTAGAGTTCGTTTTCGATTTCAAAACTAAGGTGCTGAGCCGATGAGCCGCCCTTTTAGCAACAGCCTGCCTCCGTGGCTGTGCTTTAGCAGTGGGCTGACTCAGCAGCTCTTTGGGATGCGATGTGCATACAAATTGCTGTTGTCGATTGCTCGCCTGCTCCTGCGTTTCGGCAGATCTTAATCTGGCCTGCCGCTCTACTTGTTGGTAAACGTCTATTATACAAGGTAGGCCAAAAGAAGTCACCCGGGCCAAAAGAAGTCACCCTATTGGAAGATGCTCTTATTTTTACAAATAGCCGCCAAAGTAAGATCTGTTTTGACATTTGTGGACTAGACAGATGTAGAATATATGTAATATTTACTTCTTTATATTTTGGCGGCTATTTGTAAAAATAAGAGCATCTTCCAATAGGGTGACTTCTTTTGGCTCGGTGACTTCTTTTGGCCCACCTTGTACAACACCTACAATTCTAAAATTATTTTTCTTCGATGAAGAATTATCATGCAAAAAGTCGCGGCTCTCCGATCCGCTTGATGACTCACCTTACTAAGCTCCGCTTGCGAAAAATTTTCTGGACTTCTCATTACACTCATCCGTTCTGCTCTTTTTGGGGGTTCGCGACAAATTAGACTTAAATCTTTAAAAGAATCTTGCAGTTTTAATGGCTCGAGGTCTTGTTATGCTATTGGCATAACTTTAAACAGAGGCACACACCACAAACAAAGGAGGCTTCAGGTTGATCGGACGCGTTTCATGAGGGACCAAATCCTCATATCCGAAATATATCCGAAAAGCATCCTCTTCATGCCAGCCACGGCAAAGCTGCAAGTTAACAGTATAAAGCTCATTAAAACAGTCATAAAAGTACCTTTAAAAGAATGCTTTTGATAGCCTTTGAGAAATTTCATGTTATAAACTGTCTGTGTGTAAAATTTCATCAAAATACGTTTAGCCATTTCGCGTGGTTTTGGAACAAATACACAAACTGAGGTGACATGAGGTAGCACAGTAAGCTGAGGTAGCATTTTTTCTTGGTTCCTTAGCCGCTGTGGGTGATCAATATGCTTCAACCCCCTCAGAAGAAGAGCTCCTTGATGCGACATATTTTATTTGATTTGTGCTTTAATTTTGTATGATTTATGTTGATTTTATGTGCTTAATCTTTGTTCCCACTTTTTGTTTCTTTTATTTTTTCTGTCTTCAGCTTTGTAAACGTTGATTGAATCACCACAAATAAACTATTTCTACACACATACTATGTAGGTATTAACATACATATTATATAAACATTTTACATGCAAACATACATACATACATACCTCATACATGCACACATATTTGTTGCTTTTTTCCACAGCAAAGAAAACGCGATTTTAAAACGCAAACCATTTGCTTTCTTTTTCTCTGTCTTTCTCTCACTATCTCTTTTTCAAACAAACAACAACAAAAAGTGAACAAAAATATTTCAAAAACATAAACAACACACCCACGCACACATTCACACACACACGCTGACTTTTCTTTTAAGTCGGCGCCTGTGTGCATGCAACACTTTTCGTTTGTTTTTTTTCCACAATAATGCCTTCGCCCTTCGTTTGGTTGTGTGTCGCTGGTGCTCTTATCATTTGCTGTACTTGTATCTGCGCCTGTGCCATCACCCATCTAAGAGATTGAACTCTAAACTAAACAAATCAAGTAACTTTTCTATGCGCCACCATTCGCCAGTGTCCAGGGAGCGTGCCACAGAGTCAGCAGCAGCAGCAGCGGCGGCCGCAGCCGGAGCCAGCAGCTCGTCAACGTCCGCAACCACAGGCACGACGAGCGGAATAACAGCAACGACGTCGTCAACGCCGGCAGCCGGGCATACCAATAGTAATTCTTCAGCCTCCTCCAGCACAGTGGCAGCTGCACAGGCGGCTGTCTATAGCGGCGGCAACACGGTGACCGGCAGTTTGGGCAGCGGCGGTGTGGCGGTACGTGGCTTTCGCAGCCACAGTCCCACCCACCGCCGACGAAGTCGTGAGCGCCAACGACGCACACATGGCTCGGATCAAGGTGGACTTTTAGCTTATAGCGGTCTGGTTGGTAATAGCGGTCTGAATGATGTGACTGACTTTGGTGTGATCGGTGGTGGAGGCGGGGGCGGCGGCAGTGCCGGCACTGGCAGTGGACTGGAGGATTCACGTCTATCTGGTACTGAGGATTACTATTCGTCATTTGTCTCCGACGAGTTTGATGGCAGCAAAAAGCAGCATCGACGTTGTACCCATGAGCGCAGTTCCAGTGTTCAGGCTATTGATCGCTTAAATACGAAAATTCAATGCACCAAGGAGTCCATTAGACAAGAGCAAACTGCACGAGATGGTGAGTAGTGAAAAAGAATACAAAATATTTATACGAATTACTTAAATATAGAGTAGAAAAAGGGCCCTAGCTAGTACAATTCAGTCTTTGCAAATCTTGCCCAAAGGTAGACTATTAAAAATGTAAATGTTTTGTTGAATAACAGCCGCGCACCGTAGGTTAGGCTGAGATGTCTAGGGACAATAAATTGTCCATACACTTAGGCCAAGATAGGTCCGTTGCGATACCATTTATTCCTTATTTAAACCAGGAGGGGTTCCACCCGATTGAACATTTCTAGTAGAGACGGAATCTCTATTTCAGATACTTCCGATAGGTTGAGTAGAAAGGGGTGACCAAATGTTTTGAGTCTCCTCCTACTAAGTGCTGATTGCTCCTCTTCCTCACACTTGCAGCTTCTACAGAAGTCGTTGTGAGCGACGCCCAAGCGTGCTGCATGTCAGCCGATGAGGCAGTGACCCGTTGGGGCGCTGTTTCCGCGCACCGTAGAACTATAGGAAGAATTCCCACTTATTAGGCATAAGCCCATTTTGCAAAGTGTTCAAAACTCAACAATTATTATACCCGTTACTCGTAGAGTAAAAAGGATATACTAAAGTCGTGCAAGTGTAAGTAACAGGCAGAAGGAAGCATCTCCGACCCCATAAAGTACGAGGTGTGTTCAAAGACGTTTTTTTTCAAAAATTTATTTGATAGTCCCCAAGGAGTGGGGGTTTTGTTTTAGGAAGCCGGTCAACGAAGCACTTCAAAAATTTTTTTTTCGTTAGTTTGATGTCTTTATCGTCAAGGTACGTAACGTCGTGGGCCAGTTTAGGAACAAGAAAAGTCACAGGGGCCAGTTGGGGAATACGGGGCGGGTGTGTTTGCCAAAGCGCGCAACAACGATGGAGGGCGTTACGTGTCAGCAATTTTTCTCAAAGGGGTTTCTGTAGAAAGTTTATGGTTCGAGACAATAGCTGAGAAGAAAACGTCAAAACTAGCGACCGCGGTGGGGCAGCCAATGAGGCGACGAAAACTCTCCCCGAAGGGCAGAGAAGGGCGGTAACAAAACAGGTCAAACGTATATTTTCCCACATATTTTTCGTGTGGCGGGTGGTCGAAAGACAGATAACGTGGTGGTGCGTAAAGAACTAAAAATTGAAGGTCTGACCTGTATAAACGAAGACGATCCAAAACAGCAAGCAAAGGCTGTCCAATTAGATCGGCACGTGGCTTGAAGACAGGTACAACATAAGAAAAAACGATGACGTCCGCGAAAATCAAAACGCTACTTTTGAACACACCTCGTATATTTATTCTTGATCAGCATCAACAGCCGAGTCGATATAGCTTTATTGTCCGTCTGTCTGACTCGTCCGTCCATTTGTGTTCATACCTAGATCTCGGAGACCAAAAGAGCTAGAGCAACCAAATTTTGTATATTGTCTTCTATTGTCTGTACGCAGAAAAATTTTATTTAAATTTTTTTGCGCTGCATGCGCAGTTTGTTAAAATAATGTTGCAATGTTCAAATTTATGTTAATGCACTGTTCACTAACATAAAAGGAGGGCTATAAAACATTAATTGCCCTGAGTAACTGATATATCGAAGTCGGGCCGCTTAAGCTCTCGTCTATCGCTCTCTTTGTACATTAGTTTCCATGTACAATCGTTCTTCTTACTTGTATTTTGACTACCGTACTTGTATGTGTACAGTACAATATAAGAGAGCTGCATTCGACTCCATAGACAGAAGATACCTTTTTCGGAAGCTGTACAACCTAAAAATGTCATTAAAAAACCATGAATTTCGTGGAAAGCCTCTAACAAAGCCAACCAACAAGCAGAGTATGGTTTGGCACCAGCTCATTGTATTGGTTTACCACGGAAACGGGAGTAAAGCAGGGATGTCTGCTTAGTCCTCTTCTCTTCGCCTTATTCCTAAACGATCTCACTGATTGTAAAATGGCGTGACACAGCCCCAAAGGGCCAAAGCCGAGCCTCTCTCAATCTCTCGGCTTGTGCGCTTCTAATTTTTGCACAAGAGAAAGGGACCTTACAGTTTGAGAAGCGTTTGCATGGCTAATTATTACTACAAAGCTAAAGCCAACAGCAAAGCCGGGTGACCGGGTGTAAAGTTTATTCAAAGAAAAAAACTTTTCATTAGATGTTCCGAGGCGGGATCGAACCCACGTCCTCTTGCACAGCGGTCTCGCACACTAGCCGCTGAGCCACCCGGCCACACCAATTGAGACTGATTGGCTCCCAAAAGGGATCTCGATCGAGCGAATGATTTACTTGTATAATCTGATCCACCTATAAATTTACAAAAAACAATTGACGCGCTCCATAATTACTGTATGGTCTGGAACCTGACAATAAACATGGAGAAGTCTCAAGTCCTAGTGTAAAAAAAAAAACACTGGAGAGGGTAAGCAAGAGATGATAAATGGCGATTCAATGGCGCTAAGCTAAAATTTGTTAAAAGCAACAAATATCTAGGAGTTTACTTCAACCACAACCCAGTCGGATTTTACGGAACGTGGTTCCCAAAAAAATGATATCAGGCACACTTCTTTTTTCAAGGAAGAATGCACTACCAACTTTTGCAGTATGATAGAAGGCATATAATCTGTATGAAAACTGAAGCACGTTCCTTTTTCCAGTAGATTAGAAGCGAAGAAGTCTGCACAAAATGCAAACGTCCCTTCTAATAGCACGCATGCTGCCCCCGTGCTTTTGGAAACCAAAACGTGAAATAGGACCCAAACAATTGACGATCATTCGTTTTTTGCAAACATGTTTCGTTTGCAGTACGTTGAAAGGCGTAAAATAAGCATAACATGCAAACTTACCTTCTAATGGCACGCATGCAGCATGGAGCAGAAAGAGCCGAGCGTTTTTACGAAGTTAAAACAACAACAACAACCCATGCAAACGTCCCTTCTAATAGAACAGTTCCTGCTGTATTTTGCCCCTGTACAAAAGCAAATGGAAGACTGCAGGTTTTTGGCAAAAGTTGTATAAGAGATGTGCTTCTGGCATGCAGTCAAGTCCGTCTGGGTAGCCATCAAGTGTACCTGGAGGATGTTGTTTGGCAAGAAGGATGTGCCTACTACATAGTACAAAATACAAGCTTTTCAGTGCAGCGGTGAGATCCATTATGACCTATGGCGCTTAATCATTTCGACGAAGTGGAAGGCCTTCTAAGATATTTTATCAAAAGACTGTTCCGCCTGCCACAGTACACGCCAAACAGAATGATATACTTGGAAACCAGACTCTCGCATCCGTATATACAGCCGATATCCACTTCAAGTATATGCAAAAGATTATGCGTATGCCTGATCACCGACTCCCAAAGATTGTTACTTTGTACTTACTGCGGGAAAAACTACAACACTTTCAAGAGTGGGAAAATCTGGCGGAGGACGACACTATGGAATAGGCACTTTGGGCAGATCGAATCGTACTTAAGATGCGAGAGAACTACAGAGACAAATTTATTAGTGAAGCGCAGCGCAGCTCGGTTCTCGTGTTAGGAAGGGAACTTAATTACGAGCTCGGTACAGAAAACTACTTCTCGGATGCTTACACGATCAACCAAATTAAATACATGTTTATGGGGCGTGGCGAGATTTTTGCACTAATCTTTATAACACATATCAGAGCTGGAATCTGTACCTACTCTTTGTAATATAAGGGGGTGTGAGGTCATAATGCACTTTCTTGTGGACTGCCCCATTATAGCAGAGATATTATATATATTCTACAGGGGGTGTGAGGTCATAATGCACTTTCTTGTGGACTGCCCCATTATAGCAGAGACCAAGGTGTATTTAACAAGGTGGTAGCAACGTCGACGTCGCCCTCTTTGCTGTTGCCTTACGATTCAGTCTCGATTCGATTGTTGTGAGCGACGCACGGCTACGGACGAATTTTTTCATGTGTGTGTGTGTGTATACATGTGCATGCGAGTACAAATTTCTTTGAGCTTATTACTCTTTTGCTCTCGCTCTCTTTCTCTCGATTGCTGTCATTTTTCGTAAGGCAACGCGACGTCGACGTTGCTACCACCTTGTTAAATACACCTTGGCAGAGACTAGGCAATTATACTTCGTAGGAACTGCCATTGGAAGAGAGGTAATCTTGGATCTTTTAAATGAAGCAAATTGGACGTTGCTCTCCTCTTACATTGCAGCAGCGATAAAGTACAGGAACAGAATTGCGGAGGATTTTTATAAAATTGTAGAAATGAAATGAATAGGATGAATAGGAATAGGATCAAGATCTTGAATACATCTTTATGCAGAAAGCAGCCGTGTGTAGTAATAGCAAGAAGATGGAGTGAGGATCAGGCTGACGGTTATTACACCAACCCTTTGTATACTATCAAACTTTTTTTTAATACAATTTAATTTTAATGTATACTAAATTGAAAATGTGCCAAACTTCACATAAATAAAGACACCAACTACTACTAGATTTGAGTCACTGAACAAAAAAGAACAATTCAAGACCAAAATGTTCATTTGTTCAACTTGGCAAACAATTCATTTTTGTTGAGATGTTATGGTATACCCGGTATACTATACCGATACCGATATAGAACAGAGTTTCAAAATTAACTATAGTCTAAACAGAAACCTTCTACCGAAACATTGATTTCGGTACGTAACATAACCGGAACCAAATTCGGTTTAATTTCCTTCTTACGCTAGTCCCACTGACTGTTTCAGGGGAACAACTTCTAGAAACTTACTTTCCAAATTGCATGGCCAAATTTGTAAAGTTTTATCTTCAGATCTGTAGGACTCAACTCTATTTTATAGAATTAAAAAAAAATACATTCCTCTTGCAGACAATGTCAACGAATATCTCAAACTTGCAGCCAGCGCCGATAAACAGCAGTTACAGCGCATTAAGGTGAGCACTTGTCAGCCCAACCCATTGAATGTCATACTTAACTTATGATTGCATTTTCTCCCTTACTTTCAGGCCGTCTTTGAGAAAAAGAATCAAAAGAGCGCACACAGCATTTCACAGCTGCAAAAGAAACTGGATAACTATACGAAACGAGCCAAGGATCTGCAAAACCATCAATATCAGAACAAGAGCCAGCATCGTCAGCCTCGCGAAGTGTTGCGTGATGTGGGTCAGGGTCTGCGCAATGTGGGTGGCAATATACGTGATGGCATTACAGGCTTCTCCGGTTCGGTGATGTCCAAGCCACGTGAATTTGCGCATCTGATTAAGAACAAGTTTGGCAGTGCCGATAATATCAATCAAATGAGCGAGGCTGAACTGCAAAGCATGCAACAGGTAGGCAATGCAGATGTAATGGCCACCGAGCGTTTGCAACAAGTGACGGGGCCAGTGGGCACCTCTACCGGTTCCGGGGGTGGTCATAATAATGCGGGCAGTGGTACGGGTAAATTTAATAGCGACAATGGCAGCGAATGTAGCAGTGTGACCAGCGAAAGTCTACCAGCCGGGTAAGTTAATATCAAAGTAGAAAAGGATTTCCATTAATTTCCGGATATATGTTTATGGTTTCAGTTCGGGCAAAAGTCAATCGGGTGCCAGCCAATACCACATAGTGCTCAAGACGTTGCTCACAGAGCTGGCCGAACGCAAGGCGGAGAATGAGAAGCTCAAGGAGCGTATCGAACGACTGGAGGTGAGATCAAAACTAATCAAAATGTGCAGCCAAATATAAAACCTCTCATATGCAGACGGGCCAGAAGGAATTCAGCAGTCTGACATCGACACTCGAAAGTGAACGCTATCGTGCCGAGGGTCTCGAAGAGCAAATCAATGACTTGACAGAATTGCATCAGGTTAGTTTGCTGGCTCACACCACCGTCTTGGCAATGTGCCCAAAATCATTTATATCCTTTTGTTTTTCCCGTACCCAGAATGAAATTGAGAATCTGAAGCAAACGATTGCGGATATGGAGGAGAAAGTACAATACCAAAGCGATGAAAGACTACGTGATGTCAATGAAGTGCTCGAGAATTGTCAAACGAGGGTAAGTCGTCGCCCGCCCACAAACACCCACTCACCTAGAGACAAAAGAATTAAATTCACATTTTACACACAGATATCGAAAATGGAGCACATGTCACAGCAACAGTATGTCACCATCGAGGGGATTGATAATTGGTATGTATTTTCATGTGTTTGTTAATCCATTAAATACTTAATATTTGACTTTTTATAGTTCATATGCACGCGCCTTGGTTGTGAAACTCATTAATGTGGTATTAACAATATTACAAGTGGTTCTACTGTTGGTGGCCACCGCAGCGGGCATTATAATGCCATTTCTCAAAACGAGGTGGGTTTATTACAAATTATAAAGGCTGCAAGGCTCTTGGCTAACATTTACATTTTTTTCCCCCTGCAGGATACGCGTTCTGACCACATTTATCTCAATATGTTTTGTCATCTTTGTGATACGACAATGGCCGGATGTTCAGGATATTGGAGCTGGTCTAATGCGGCATCTCAAGCAATCACTGGTGGTCAAGTGAACGACACTGTATAGTCCCTATGTTCTTTAGTCTTAAGTTTAAAAACAAACACAAAAAAGTGCATATTTTGTATATAGCTTATATGTTAGAAATAGGATTAAAGGTAACTATTGTAATAATGTATTACAAGACAACATGAACATCACGAATGCGCACTTGCATACAAAACTTGTACAAACCTACATGCATACAAACATACTCACTCATTCACACACACACGCTCACTTCTAATATTTAGCAAAATTCTTCTATATACATATATATAATAACTTCAAATGCTGACTTGTTTCTGTGCATTACTCAACTATAAATCTATATAATAAATTATATAGAGCTATGTATACCTACCTAAATATTATATTATAAAAGTTTGTATAAATCCCGAATTACTTTGTATTTATTTTCACCCATATTCCAAACACTAAACGAAAACTATGTACGTACACCCTATAGATCTGTAGCAATTACTTATTAATGGTGGCCTAAAATCGACAAAAACAAAAACCAATATACAATATGCAGTATGCAAATATACGTAGAGTACATTTGGACTTGTTTTCCAATACAGCTGCTGTCCTTCCCACAGACAGACAAGCGACCAAAAATGCAAAAAAAAACCTTCTACAAATTGACTACAATTAAATCGTTTAAAGAGAAACAACAAATAAATATACAAATTTAATGTATACATACGTATTACATGCGTAAGATTCAAACTAAAAGTGTTTTCAATAATGTGGGAGACAGAGCTGTAAACTACAATTATTATTATGGGCATATTTGAAAATCAAATTACAATTACAAATACAATTATTTTGTATTTAAAAATCTATTACCAATTACAATTATTTCAATAATTACTTCAATTATTTGGTAATTGAAATAATTGAAGTAATTTGGTAATTGAAGTAATTTCGGAATAAAAAAGAATTCACCTTTATTATTATATGTGAAAACTACAAACATTACATCTATCCAACTATTTACTTCACATACCACTTTTCTCTATGATAAACCTTGTAATTTTCACCCGAAATTACTTCAATTATTTCAATTACCAAATTACTTCAATTATTTCAATTAGTAAAGTAAAATGGCTTGTCACGTTGACACAGCCCCAAGGCTTGTCTCGTTGACACAGCCCCAAGGCTTGTCACGTTGACACAGCCCCAAAGGGCCAAAGCCGAGCTTCTCTCAATCTCTTGCCTTGTGACCTACAGTTTAACGTCGAATCCGAACGGCAGCTTGAGAAGCTTTTCATGGCTAATTACTACAAAGAGGGGCGTGGCCGGGTGTAAAGTTTATTCAAAGAAAAAAATTTTCTTTAGATGTTCCGAGGCGGGATAGAACCCACGACCTCTTGCACAGCGGTCTCGCACACTAGGCGCTGAGCCACCCGGCCACATTACCAAATAATTCCAAATAATCAATTACTAAATAATTAAAGTAATTATTCAAATAATTGTAATTAAATACGAAATAATTGTAATGGTAATTTGATTTTTAAATATGCCCATAATTGTAATTGTAGTTAACAACTCTGGTGGAAAATAGGGAGGAAATGTGATTTCTTTTTTTGCCTTTCTGCTCGCTATCGCCGCTTTCACTTTGGAATTGGAGTTGGAGTTGTCTTATTGTTTGGGAAACTGGATGGAACTACTGTATGAAAAGATTTTGAATACTTATAGCCAGGGAACCGTTAACCGAAATAAACCGTTTCAAATCCCGTACCGAAGCCGGAACCGATCCAAATTTTTTTTTGAGAACCGAATACCGTTTACAGTTATTATTGGAACTAGAAGAACAGGAACGAAACCGAAACGTTGGTACCGGTACTGTTTCGGTTTTTTAATTTTAATCAGATGTTTGTAACGCGACGAAGAATCCTTTACACGATGTCAAATTTTCTTGTCACTTTTCTAAGAAGGCGAAAAACGTCTGGCAGAAGACATCTTCAACATTTCTTCAATTTTGCGGACGTCGATAACGACATTATTCCTATCGAAAAGTGTATGACTCAGTTCGCGAAATAGTGCGCATATTAGAACCAGCTAAGGTGACCATAACTAAAATTTAAGCCAAAAATCTGGTTTTGGGTGATTTTTATTCCATTTGGATACACTGCAAATTGGAAATATCGAAAAATACGTCCTCTCTAGCGAAATCGCTCGTTTAGGAAATAGGGAACTGTGAGTAATCCTTTTTTTAGAACAATGCTTTTCTATTTGTCATATCTTTTGACACAATGTATAACTTAATGCTAAGTCCTGAGCAAAAAAAATCTTGTATTACTCTTTTAAAATACATTTATGCTCGAATTTCGTCGGTTGCTGATCAATCACTGCATAATGATGCATGTTTTAATACTGAAAGCTCCGACGAAGTTGAAAGAAAAGAAATTTGGTGATAAAAACACATCAATTTGTTGACACTACTGGATTCCATTTACATTTTTCTTGCACATAAACATATTCGAAACCATCAAAACATTCTAAAGTGGTGGTCAGGGTCCTCCACAAAGTTTTCAGAATTGTATGGGATTTCAAAAGTTGTAACTTCTGTAAAATAATACGAAATGTGAAAATCGATTATAATGTTACTTTAAAGCGCGGTGTCCACTCGGCGCGAAATGACCGCGAAATGAAAAACTGCATATAAAACCATCTGCTGCGTAAATTTTCCGTGCCGCGATTCCGTAAACAGTTTCCACTCGACACGAAAAAGATTACGTTCTGTTACCAATTACGTAGCGAGTAAAGTGCTGTTAACGCCTCATTTCGCGCGAAATTATGTGAGAACGAATCGACTCGATATTTCGCACGGAATTGTAAGTAAGAAGCACAAACATAGCCAAAATGAGCGCACCAAAAAAGAATCTGACAGAAAGCGACGATCACAGGCATTTTCTAATGTTGATAAACTTAATTTAATAAACGCAGTGAAAGATAAGAGCGAATGGAAAGCTTGACAAAAGTGGTAAGTCATGCCGCTACATGTTGAAACATTATTTATAATTGAATTTATATATTTCAAGTGGTGGAATGCAAGACTGCCTGGGTAGCGCTGAATGACAGCAACCGGTGCCACACAAAAATTCCATCTTCAAAGCGGTTCCTGACAGGTAGAGCAGCGCAGGTGGCGTTCGTTTGGATTAATCATCTTTGAAGAAATCCAGAGCCATTCAATCAAAGGTGGCGTTCGTTTGGATTAACCTTCTTTAAGGAAACCCAGAGCCATTGATTAAAAGTTTGCGGGCGCAACCGACCGCCGAAGAACACTAGTAGTCGAGAGGAATTTGTGTGCCATTGAGGTCTAGGTCTGCCAAATATACAGTATTGCAGTGGGTTAATCTAAGCAGCAAAGACTGAAGCATTTAGAAATGTTGACCTTTCGGCACCCCATTTTAAAAATCGCTTAATCATTGCGATAATTCTGAAGATTGCTACAAGGCATAATAATAAGAAATAATAATTTGTTTTCATTTTATTTAATAAAAAAAAATATATTCAAATAGAACATGAAATATTTTTTGTGCGAGTTCTGCATTATTCTGCATCATTAACAAATCAACTTCACTTTAATTAAAAATCATAACATCCAATTTGTTTTGTTTACCAACAGCATATTTAAATTATAACAGCGTTATAACAGTGCAAGGTTACTTTGAAAAGACTATCGACATCAAAATTTCGGTTATCATGTTGATAACAGCAGTTTTGCAGACTCTTTAAAGAATCTGCGAAACATCGTCTATTTCGCGTGTAATATTCCGAGGCGAGTGGAAACTGCGCTTAATGCAAAAAGCCAATGAAATGTACAATAATAAAACTGAAAGCAACATATGGCCTAAGTTATAAATGCCATTATATTGGCAAAATTAAACAATTATAAACAATATTGACAATTATTATTGACAAGCTATTTTACCAAAATGCTTCCATATTTTGGTCGGGAACCACAAGCACATTTGCAGGATAAACAGGCCTTAGAAGGTTGAGCACTAACTCGAGTCTATACAAATACATAATAGTGAAAGTATGTTTGTCCCTTATGGGCATCTTAACCGCTGAACCGATCTCACGAATTTTTCACAGTAAGTTCATGTCGATCAAGAATTTGTCTCGTGTCTGTAAAATGGTCAAAAAACCGCGAAATTTGCAAAATTATACCGTTCATCCGATTTCAATGAAAATTTGGGAATGGTTGAATGCTTGTCCGGGAAGGTTTCTAAGTTGAAAAAATTTGCGGAAAACGGTCCGAAAACCGCGAAAATTGCAAAATTTAAGTTTTCGGTAAAACTTTGGGAAATTGATCGACGCTTGCCCGGGAAGGTTTCCAAGTAGAAGAAACCGCGAAATTTGCAAAATGTTCGTTTGTTATAAAACTTTGGAGAATGTTTGGACGCTTGCGTGAAGGATTCTGATTTGAAGAAATGGGCGGGAAATAGTCCAAAAACCTCGATAATTCAAAAACTATACCGTTCATCCGATTGCGATGATATTTTGGTCAATGGTTAGACGCTTGGCCGCGAAGGTTCCTAAGTTCCAAAAATCGCGAAATACTCAAAATTATACCGTTCATCCGATCGCAATCAAACTTTGGGGAATGAATTAAACGCTTGCTCGTGAGGGTTTCTAAGTTGAAGAAATTTGCAGAAAATTGTCCAAAAACCGCGAAAATTAAAAAATTTGCGGTTTCGGTAAATCTTTGGATAGTGGTTCGACGCTTGCCCGGAAAGGTTTCCAAGTAGAAGATATGGACGGAAAATGGTCCAAGAACCGCGAAATTTGCTAAATGTTCGATTTTGATGAAGCTCTGAGGAATGGTTGTACGCTTGCCCGCGAAGGTATCTAAATTGAAGAAATGGGCCGGAAATTTTTGATTTGAGCCTGGATTTTTGTGAAGATTTGATAGACGGCAATTGTAGACGGGTAAATAGGAAACCGTCAAAAAAGTCGCGAAATTTGCAAAATATTCATGATTTTAGATATCATGAAGACGTGTATATAAAGAATAAGATAGAACGGTCCAAAATGTTTATACCGAAATGCAGCCTGCACTAGATTGAATATAATCACTCTCTTAAGAATCATAAGAACCCGGGCGACGCCGGGTATTCAGCTAGTATTTAATAAAACAAACAAAATTATTATAGTACATTATCACTTACCCACAGCGATTGATGAAGGCCTTCGTCGATGCTATGGAACCTATTCCAGTTTCGCGAAAATAATTCCAGCACTGCGGAAAATTCCTGCCAGGAATTAGCAATTTATTTTGAGTTTGTGGAACCCACGTAAAATATTTTTGCCAAGTTTCAATTTAATTAAATTTAAACAAAATAACGTTAAACCAACTTCGGTCTACCATTGTGGATTTATTTTCTATTATTGATTGAGCGGTCGGGTGTGATGACATCCCATCTCGACATCAACCGCATTGGTCTAACAATTCGTTCTAATTTATTGGGCCAATGGATGGCAAGACACTTCAGTGTGGCGCGAAAAGAAATAAGACTCAATGGTTGGTAGCCAATTTAATCAAGTCTGTTATAATTGAATGCAAGTTAAGAACATGAGCTCAGCAGCCGGGTCAGAACCTTGGCAAAATGAATCTGCTGCATTTGTAGCAATAAGGAAGAATGAAACTATTACAAAACAAAAACCGCTATTATTAATTTAATTAATCAAATCTTGTATTATATTTATATAAACATTATCTGGCGTTTGCTTTGTTCTCCTTCCCCCATTTGCCTCCATCTATGCGCTCATCACATCCAAAATATTTGTCAACAACATATTCCTTGTGGCCGGGTGGCTCAGCGGATAGTGTGCGCGACCGCTGCGCAAGAGGTCGTGGGTTCGATCCCGCCTCGAAACATCTTATGAAAAGTTTTTCTTTGAGTAAACAAAAACCATTAGTCACCAAAAATAAAAACAAACAAAAACCACTTGTACGACTACTAAGTCTGCCCCGAATTTTAAAAATTTTTTAGACGGTAAGAGTTATTTGTGCTTAACCACAATAAAAAACCTATATAATTCGCGGTCCATCGAAGGACATTCTTCTTAAATTTGTTGAGCAAAGGGACCTATACTAGACTGTTCCCTTCGATTCTAGGGGTAAGTCGTTCAAAACTTGTAATTATTTATTAGTTTTTTGACATTTGACGAAAAGCACATGCATAAATTTGTTGGAAAAACAGCAAATTTCCAAATTGATTTAAAAAGAAACCATTGAACCATTGATTTTTTGCATGATAATTCTTCATAATTCGCGGTCTATCAAAGGATTTTTTTTTAAATTTTTCGAGCACAGGTCCCTGTTCTAGACAATTACCCTTAAAAATATTTCCGCACCAATTACTAAGCAGAACTTGGGAACCCTAGGTCCGTTTGATGTTGTTAAATTTCCAATATAGCCCTAGCAATGCCAACTAAGACAGAGTGGCAAGTCGGTTTTGTTTGAAATGCAGCCTTCGGTTGGTTTTGAGAAAAATTATTGAAGTGCAAAGTTCAATATTAAATCAAATTAAATATGTTATTTATTTGATGCAGCCTATCTGGTAAAATAACTTTATTTACATTTTCAAAACTAATTTTGCTTATTTAAATAGTTTTAGGGGTGAGTTTACCAAAGATTTGAAACCAACCGAAAGAGAATTCTAGGACACCGAAAATTGATTTTGGGTTGGAAGAGATTTCTGGGACACTTTCGAAAATGTCATATAAAAAATAAAGACAGGTTGCCATATTTTTATGTGCCAGTTGCCGCCCCTGTGTGAACAGATCGTCATATGACTGAAAGAAAAAACTCCTGTTTTTATATCAATTACGTTTATTATTTATTGTAAATTATATTTAAATTACACTGCCACGGCATTTTGTTGATTTTGTTATATGTATATATATGTATACGTTGATATATATATCGCTCACTTACTGAATCAAAACTAAAATAACTACGCTAGGTAAAATCCTTTGAGAAATTCTAACGCGATTTATTTTGAGTTAAGACAGCGTTGAAGTAAGTGAGCGATATATTTTTGGAGTTATCTATAGTTAATTGATTTGGTTTTACAATAATAATTGTTGTGAACAGTTTTCATCAGTTGCATTTGAGTGTTTTTTCTTATAGTTTTTTTTTATATTTTTGGGAAAATAATCACAAACTAACGCTTACAAATTTAGTTTTAGCTCAAGTCACTACATTTACTGGATTTGGATTGGTGGTGGCCACAATATTTAAATACAATTTGATCATATTTTATGCGGGGACTTGTAATGAAGAGTGTGCTTAAAATTAGTTAAATCAAGCAGCATATACATGTGTATTATATAAACGTTTTGTTTTGTATGCCCTATTAAAAACAATTACACAGTTCGGTTTCCACTTGTGGGCGGGCCTGTGATTTTTGATTAAAAACGAAACATTAATAGTTTTAATACATAAACAAAAATCAGGTAAGCAATTTTTAAATTATAATTGTTATTTGTTTGCACACTTTTATTTTGTATTGGTTGGACTTTAGTTAGGGTTAGTTATATAAAATAAATCACAATTTGTATACGCATATATATGTATGTACGCAATGAATTGGTTACATATGTATGTATATAAGTATATTTAAGAGTAAACATTATTAGTTAATTGTTTAAAACAAAGCAGCAGCAGCTGGCAGCCAAACCCAAAAAACACAAAACTCTCAACAAAGAAGATTTTCCTTTTGGGATCACGGGAGCGTTGACAACAACCTACATACTCAATCTAAGACCTATTTTCATATGAGAAACTGACGATCTGGAGCGCTGTGCGGTAGGGCAGCCACGCCTATACCACCCTGTGTGGGCGTTAGTAAAAATGCCGAATCGGCCACTGGTACGGCTATGCCGCCGGTGGGTGTGACCGGTTCGTTGGCTGGCGTGTCTATGGCAATCGGTTCATAAATTGAACGAAGCGGTGGCAGATCGTCATCATCATCATCCTTAAAGGAGCCGCTTAAATTCGGATTTAGGATGTTATTCGATGTGGGTGTGGACACAGCAATTGTCGCCGTCGGTATGGCTCTGGTGCCGGACTCCACATGCTCGAGATATGGTGGTGCTGCCACACTTATTCCCATTGGCTGGCGTCGAAATAGAAAGCTGTAAAATGAAAATTGGCTTTTAGTAGTTGATTCAAAGTTAATGATACGACGCACAGTGGCGCCCGTCGAACAAACGAGGTTACAAAAATAGGGGAAAGTTAACTTCGGCTCGGCCGAAGTTTTTTATACCCTTGCAGTTTGTTTTTCTAAATAAGACTACTTTTGAGAACTTACTTTTCTATGGGAGCTATACTATATAGATGATTTCGACAAAATTAAGTGGAATCTTAGAAAAGCATAACAAACTAACATGTACATTTTTGAAGGCGATTCCATTTAAAACAAAAAAGTTTTTCTCACTAGAACTAGTTTTTCGACCGATCGTTCCTATGGGAGCTATATGCTATAGTCATCCGATTTCGACCAAACTTTGTAGAATTGTGTAAAAGGATATAAAATAAGTGTACGCCAATGATTAGGACGTTGTCATTAAAAACAAAAACTTTTTCTCACTAGAACTAGTTTTTCGACCGATCGTTCCTATGGCAGCTATATGCTATAGTCATCCGATTTCGACCAAATTTTTTAGAATTGTGTAAGAGTGTATAAAATAAGTGTATGCCAATGATAAGGACGTTTTCACTAAAAACAAAAAAGTTTTTCTCACTAGAACTAGTTTTTCGACCGATCGTTCCTATGGCAGCTATATGCTATAGTCATCTGATTTCGACCAAACTTAGTGAAATCATGGGAAAGGATAGTAAACTAAGAAATACGTACTTAGGAGGCGTTTCCATTAAAAACAAAAAAGTTTTTCTCACTAGAACTAGTTTTTCGACCGATCGTTCCTATGGCAGCTATATGCTATAATCATCCGATCCGGCCGGTTCCGACAAATGTGCAGCCTGTTTGTACCACAAGACTTCGTGCAAAGTTTGGTAAGGATAGCTTTAAAACTGACGGAGGAGATAGCATAGAAACAGACAGACGGACAAGGCTAAATGAACTCAGCTCGTCATGCTGATCAAGAATATATATACTTTATGTGGTCGGAGATGCTTCCTTCAATGCGTTACAAACATCCGCACAATGTGCGCCTACGAAATATTGAAAAATTGTTCAAAGATTTAAAATACGCTACCTTTAATAAAATCAGATTATTAGTTTAAAAGATATATGTCTTTAAAGTAGCCCGACTTTTAGTTTTTAAAAAACACACTATTTTTTGGTAATTTGGTCCGCTTTCGTCATTATTTTTGTTTTTATTGATTGGTGTATTTATTAAAAGTATAATACAGAAACAAGAAAGAAAGTTGGTCAAGCCCGACTATAACATACTCTGTACCTATGAAGTGCTGCCCATCACCGTTGCGACCGGTGCTGCCCATAATTGTTTGTTTTCCTTATAACTTAAATATCGTTCATCCGTTCTTTAAAATCGAATCGATAAAGAATCCAGAATACTTAATATGTCCAGAAGCTTCGCACCTTCTATCTATAAAACTGTGGAAGATATGACGTTTTTTCGATATTGCGGGGGCGGGAGGGGGCCTGGAAAAATTGAAAATAAACTTGATCTGCCTGCAAGTATAAGAAACATATGTTCCATACATGTCAAACCTCTATCACTTACCATCTCTGAGATCTGTTGGTTCATACGGACAGACAGACGGATACTTTTGCAAAAACTTAATATACTCTGTGTTCCTCTGGTACAGAGTATAAAAAAAATTGAATTTTATTTCTTTTGCCATATTTTCAAAATATTTTCTTTGATTATCCCTTTTCCTAACTAAAACAAGTAAGGGAGCTGTATTCGATTGCCCCGACTACAAATTACCCTGTTCCCTTGACTTCTTGTGTTTTCATACACATATGCACACACACACTCTAACATAGGCACACACGCACGCGCAGACGCGGTAGCTGACAATGCAAGGCCCCCCTCTCTTCCACAAGCAAAATTGATTCGTATATAACTTCGGTGCTTTTTGTCCGATCTTATTGATCTTTTCAGAATAAATTGATATTGGGCCTTACTTGATATGTATAAAGTTTCGAAGGTCTATCTTAAAAATTGCAAAAATGTGTGGCTCTATCTCTTATAGTCTGAGATCGACGCGTTCCTACGGACAGACAGACGGACGGACGGACAGGGCTAAATCGACTCGGCTGTTGATGCTGATCAAGAATATATATACTTTATAGGGTCGCAAATGCTTCCCTCTACCTGTTACATACTTTTGCACAATTTCATGATCGCCCTTTTCCCATTTTTAATGGATAGATAGATATTGGGCCTTACTTGATATATATAAAGTTTGGAAGGTCTATCTTAAAAATTGTGGCTCTGAAACAAACTCGATTTGAATCGGGCATACACCTACCTACGTGTAAAAATTTGTGGCTCTAGCTCTTATAGTCTCTGAGATCGACGCAGACGGACATGGCTAAATCGACTCGGCTGTTGATGCTGATCAAGAATATATATACTTTATAGGGTCGCAAATGTTTCCTTCTACCTGTTACATACTTTTGCACAACTTCATAATCCCCCTTTTCGCATTTTCAATGGGAACAGGGTATAAAAAGATGAAAAAAAAATGTTTTTCAACTTAAAATTTTTATACTCTGTACCAGAGGTACACAGAGTATATTAAGTTTGTGCAAAAGTGTCCGCCTGTGTGTCTGTCCGTATAAACAAACAGATATGGAACATATGTTTCTTAATCTTGCAGGCAGATCAAGTTTGTTTTTAATTTTGGCCACGCCCCCTCCCGCCCCCGCAATGTCGAAAAAACGTCATATCCCCCACAGTTTTATAGATAGATAGAGATCCGCCGAAAGAGTTTTAAAGATCGGATGAACGAAATTCGAGTTATATGGAAAACAAACAATTATGGGCAGCACCGGTCGCAACGGTGATGGGCAGCACCGGTCGCAAGCACAGAGTATGTTATAGTCGGGCTTGATCGACTATCTTGTTTTAAATAAAATTTTTTTTTCTGTTTGGGAGATATGACGTTTTTTCTTTTTTGCGAGGACGGGAGGGGGCGTGGCAAAATTAAAAATAAACTTTATCTGCCTGCAAGTATAAGAATTATTTGTCCCATACATGTCGAACCTCTATCACTTACCATCTCTAAAATCTGTTTGTTCATACGGAGATACGGACGCGTTCGTAGTATATTTCAAAATGTGATTACATGAAAACCGCACATAACCGCAGCCCAGTTTTTTTTGTGATACTTTGAAAGGTTCATCTTTGTTTGAGAAAAAAGTTTAGCCGGGTCTCGTCAGGCCATATTACTTTTTCACCATAATTCGTTGTTAAAAATAATGAAAAATTGTATAATTTCAATGCAGCTTTACCAGTACCAGTGCATATTATATTCAGGGCTGCAAACCGGTTCGGAGTCGAACCGCTCCGGAATCGGAGCCTCCCCGATTTTTGAGAAGTCGGAACCGAACCGGAGCAAACAATTTTTTCCCGGCCGAACCTGAACCCGAACCGGAGCAAAAAAGTTAAAAAAGAGTTTGGTTCAGAAAAGTTTGCCAATGATTTTTTAAAAATATATCAAAGATTCGTACTCTTTGTAAGAAGAAAATCTTAAGAAAGCAGTACTTGACTGCGTAACGCGTTGAAATTCGGCTTACAAAATGTGCAAGCGACTACTAACATTGAAAGAATTCTGTATACTTAAAGTGATCAGAGTGGGATTTAATTTAAAATTTTCCCAGCGAATTCTACTCAACTTTGTACTCTTGTCGCACACAATGTCTGAAGTCTTCTGCAAAATACAGAAATACTCTTAATCAAGTGTTTAGAAAAACGTTCTCACATTTGAAATTTAGTACCAATTCCTACATCTATATTTTTTTGGTCGAAAGAAGCAAACAAATTTTGACCTTAGAACAAAAACCAGTTTGCAAAGAACATATTGCAAAATTGTGTAATCGTCAAAAGGAATTAATAAATGAAAGCATAAAATGATTCTTTACCATGTTTACCTTCTGATGAAGATAAAGTGGAATCTTTATCTAAGGAGCTAGAAAATAATAAAAAAAAAGTGACAAATATGAAATCGGTAAGCGACTTCATTGCTCCTTTTGACGGAGCTGCCTCAAAATACTAATGTTTAAAAGTTTTGGGAAAACTATCATTGTAACGAACTTAACACAAGTATCAGTCGAGCAGGCTTTTTCTAAGGATTTTTTTATCTATCCAATGATCCAGTAAAGTTGAAAAATATCTGAAAGACATACTAATTATTAACTTAAGCTAAACTCAAGTATTATATTAAAAGCATCAAAACTATTCTATGAATAAAATGTTTAATTTTCTTTCAATTTACATACATGGTTTTCTAAATTACCGAAATTATGACTGAACCCTGGTTCGAACCTGAACCTGGGTTCAGCGACCTGCTGAACCCGCTCCGTGAACCCGAACCAAAAAAGTTTCACGGGTCCGAACCCCGGATTGAACCCCTCCCGATTTTTAAAAGGTTTGCAGCCCTGATTAAATTTGTATTAAACTATACGAATTACACCAAACGTATCTGCTTTACCGTTATCCATTTGATTGAAATTAAAAGAATGAACACTCGATTTTTCACAGATTTTTAAAGTTAATTTTTCGATTTTTCAAAACTCAAAAATTGAAGCAGCGTCGTACTTTCAAAGCGCGAGGTAGGCAAATGATAGCAAAAAAAAAAAAACAAAATACGGAATTTAGTCGTGAATTCTATTGTGGTTGTTTCCGAAAAAAATTAATTTTTCGAATTGGACTTTTGGCCGCCCAAATTCAGCAAATACCCCACTGTGCGACGGTTGCCTTTTGTGGTTGCAGTGACCTGGCTACTTTGGGTGTGATCTCAACAGTGTCAACGACAGAAGTCACATTAGTGTGGTGTCTGCCAAACAAACTTTGTATACTGACAGCAGACATGGGCATTTCTATTCTGTCGAACATGAGCTTCGTACACATTAATAGTGAAATAAAAGTCAAAATAAAACGCAATTTAAAGTGTTTTTTTTTTAGTTTATTATATGGCTCTTAGCCAGCACTTTAATTAGTGCTGAAGTGAATAGCAAGTGACATCCCGTTCAAAAAATATTGGCAAAAGAAAAAGCGATTCGGATGTGACAAAAACAGAAGTGGTTTTAAAGACCATGTATATAAAGATAAAGTTTAGCGAAACCTGACACAATCCTAAAGCCCTGGTACTTTTAATGTCTTCGTTATTAATTGTACTTCGAAGTGTATTTTGTTTGATTTAAAAATCTTTACTTTTTTTTTTAATAATTATCTGTGTCGATACGTGTAGCTATAGCAGTAGCTGTTGCTGCAGCTCTAGCTGTAGCTCTAGCTGTAGTTATGGTTTCTTTGGCAACGTTTTTTTCTGTTTGTACCCTTAGAACAATTTCAGATATCAAAAATCAATACAATTCATAGGAACTTTTTAAAGAAAAATCCTGCAATAAAAATATCAAAATGAAAAAAATGGTGCTTGCGCGGCTGTCCGTTCAAAAATTTCAAAATGGACAATGAATAAATGTAAAAATTGGCTTATTTGGTTTAATAATTGCCCTGGGTTACTACTTTTAATTTTGTCTGGTGGGCCTTTCGTTAGAAATGCCCACATGTGTAAAATCGAAGGTCCACATTGAAATTTCCCTTTCAAATTTCCCTGACATTCAGTTGTATGGTCGTTACTTATCTTGTTTCTATTGCATTAGGCACTGCCAAATTTTCGTTCGAACCCGCAAACCGGAGTTTTGAAAATATTTACTGATTGGCACCTTATATGATCGTAATCAGAGGCCGAAAAAAGCTGCACTATGAGTCAAATGGTAACATAATTCTATTTAAAACGGAACTTGTAGCTTCCATAATACAAGCCATTGCCTAAAAAATTGTCTTTATCTAAGTTCTTTGGCCGTATAATTGCATAGTTTATAATAATTGCAAAGTTTAGTGTATCGCTTATCGAAAATGTTAAATGTACTTTCCAAAATTTGTAAAAGGTTCGATCTAAAGGTTTAAACCCGGTTTCTAAAAGTGTTAAACCCAAGGAATTGGACTAACCTTCAGTTCATTCCAATAACTGAAGTAATTATCTAAAAAATTAAATGGTTTTGTCAATTTTTAAAGAGGCGGGGCATTATTCGAAAATATAATATCTGACGTTTCAGATTCACCAAATTTTTTGAATGGAATTGGGTATTTAGTCCTAGCATTGGCTATGTAAATGCTTCGACCTCAATCCTATAAAGAATTGAACTGAACAAGTCTCAATTAACAACTAGGTGAAGAAGGACGGCTGAACAAGAGCAAGTGATCGGCTCTGACTAAAGAACTCAATTTTGTTCGCTCACTCATGAACAATAGGGTAGTGTGAAACAAAATTTTTTTTAAAATCGTTTCTCCTGGGTTATTTATCGATGACTTGTAGTTTAACATGTAATAGTTCAAAATTTCAGCTTTCTAAAGCAATAATCTCAGATGGCGCAGTAGACTTAAACTTAAAAAAAAAATGTTCATACCCTTGAAGAGGGTATATTAAAAGCTCCCGGGACGTCTCACTTCTGAGATACAACTCAAAATACACCATAGATCTAATTAAAAGACTCCAACTTTTGTTTAGCTTTCCAGACACATTTTGCAGTTAACACAAAAAAAAAGACTTTTTGGGTATGATTTAACAAACAAATCCGCTCTTGCCCCAACTCAGGTTGAAATGATTTTTTGAAGCCGTGAAACCCATGTAACCCCTTAACCTTCTTCTTCTTCAAAATTTTCAAGGCAAACGTAGAACCTTTTCGGTTCTGAAATCTTTGTTTCAGCAACCCACCTAACCTGATACTTAGACCCCATCGGTTTGGCAAGATTCATAATGTAATATGTTTTGCTACGAAATATTTGCTTTTTCAATTATAAACTCTGATGTTTTCACATTTAGCCCAGGAACATTAGGCTTCGTGTTAATGACATTACCTGAAGTTCATACGCGACCACAAGGAGGAACGTGACTGATTTAGCTGAATAGCCATTTGTGCACGCAAATCTGGTGCACGATCGAAGGGATTTATGCGTGAC
Source organism: Lordiphosa collinella (assembly GCA_018904265.1). NCBI lineage: Eukaryota > Metazoa > Arthropoda > Insecta > Diptera > Drosophilidae > Lordiphosa > Lordiphosa collinella. Next base: position 237,905 of record JAEIFV010000283.1, on the reverse strand, counting down.
GTTGAGGCAGTCTGATGGGAGGTGGAGTCCAGCAGCGCTACAAAAAAGAAAACAATGAAATTCTTTATTAGTTTTAAGACAACTCCTGCTGGCTTACCATTCTCATCATCAGAGCTTTGGTTCTCCTGCGTCTCAAATGGATTTCCACCAGCACGTCGAAAGGTTCCATGTCGTGTGGTGACCGCCGCTGCTGCTGCAGCCACATTTGAGCTACTTCCGGCAGTTGTGGAGGCAGTGGCCGCCCGTCCCGTTGTTCTGCCATTTGGTTGCTGTTGCAATAGCGGCGTTGTATCATCATCCGTATCGGTGACACTATCCAAAGAAGGCTGTCGATTCCGACTTGCACGAGTTTCGCCCTTCGTAAAAACCTTACGCTTGCATATGGGACAAACGCGACGATTTTCGGTGAGCCATGGATCAATGCAATGGGTATGATAAGCTACAATCAAAATGTGAGTCAACAAATGAAGCAATCCGTCTCTTGAGTCTCTCACTACTTACGATGTGAGCAGGGCAGCACACGTAGCTTGTCATCCTCTACAAATTCCTCCAGGCATATGACACACGTATCGTATTTGTTGTTTGTATTATTTTTGGTATACCGCAGCACAGGTAGCTTCTTTAGCATGCTCTTGGGCAATCGGTGGCGCCGCTGTCGACGCTGCTCCCGTATGCATTTGTAGATCATGTAGATAACCTGAAGCAAAGCACACAATAATTAGGTTAGGAAATCAATCAAAGCAGCTTAAACTGCTGACCATAATGAGAAAACACAGGCCAATCAGAATGGAAAAGGGCAATATCAATTGTGTGTTGATATTGAATGGCATCTCGTCGTTAATGATTAGCACCACTTCACTGGTAAAGTATGAGGACAGTATTTTACCAGTCGTATGGCCAACAAATACAGACTGAATATTAATGCCTTCTTTGTTATCCGCTGACATTTGTTCTGTAAGGAAAACAAAAAGCAGAAAATGCATAAGAAATTAATGAGGAATTCAATACATCGATTAATAACATTATACAGAAGGCAGCTTATTAAACCCTTTTAATACCCTTGCAAAGGGTATTATAATAGAAATTTTCATTTCCGACCCCATAATCTATTTTTGATCGGGGCGACAAGCTGAGTCGATTGAACTTTGTCTGCCTGTCAGTTTCTACGCAAACTAGTCTCTCATTTTGCAAGCTATCGAGCTGAAATTATGCACAGAGTCAACTTTCTAAAGCACGCTGCTAATACATATGACGGAACCGATCGGATCGGATGACTACAGCATAGGAACGATCGGTCGAAAAACTAGTTTTAGTAAAAACAACTATTTTGTTTTCAAAGGAAACGTCTCTAAACTTTATTGGTTTTGTTTGCTTTTTCATAATTCTACTAAGTTTTATGAAAATCGGACAACTATATGATATACCTCCCATTCAAAATATACATAGGTCTGAAAAATAGTCTTAGTGAGAAAAACTTTTTTGATTTTAATGGTACCGTCTTAAAACTTGGTATTTGTTTGATTTATGTGCTTTCACCTAATTTTACAAAGTTTTGTCAAAATCGAATGACTATAGCATATAGCTCCCATATGAAGGATCGGTCACAAAAAGGTCTTAGTGAGAAAAGTTTTTGTTTTTAATGTTAGCGCTCCTAAACTCGGCAATTTTAAATGTCAAAAGAGTTTAAACTTTAAAGATATGGCCGAAGTCGGATGCCTATATCTTATGGCTGCCATAGCACCGATCGGTCTATGTAAAAAAAAAAAATAGGGAAAAGTTAACTTCGGCTCGGCCGAAGTTTTGTATACCGTTGCAGCTTCTATTGAAAACAAAAAAGTTTTTCAAGCTAAGACTACTTTTTGGACCTTACTTTTCTAAGGGATCTATACTTTATAGATGTCTGATTTCGACCAAAATTGGTGAAATCATGGAAAAGCATAATACACTGTTAATTACGAAATTTGGAGGCGATCCCATTTAAAACAAAAAAGTTTTTCTCACTAGAACTTTTTTTTCGACCGATCATTCATACTGCAGCTATATGCTATAGTCATCCGATATTGATAAAACTTTGTAGAATTGTGTAAAAGTATACAAAATAAGTGTATGCCAATGATAAGGGCGTTTTCATTAAAAACAAAAAAGTTTTTCTCACTAGAACTAATTTTTCGACCGATCGTTCCTACTGGGCTATATCGCTATAGTCATCCGAATTCGAGAATGTTGTTAAAACTTTGCAAATTGGAAGTGATAGACAATAAGTGTATCAATGATAAGGGCAGTTGTTAAAAACAACACCGCTCCACGAACTGTTTCGACCGATCGTTCCTAAAGGCCCTCGGTGGGCGGTTTCGGAAGACTAGGAAGGAAACGGATGTTTTTTAGGGGCTGTGTCGCCGGGTCCGGGGGTGTGGTTTACGCCGTGGGGTTATGAGAATATATGCTGCATAGAAGAGGATCCGAGGCGCTTGAACACTGTCTGTGAGTCTGGTAGCGGGCGTCTTTATGTCGTGCTCGGCGTTTCGATCAGACGAAACTATTTAAAGTGTCTATTTGAGTGCGCGGTTCGTGGACAGAGAGGAGTTTTCACTTCGAACTGTGCACTAATGGTGTGTGACGGTCGGGACCCAGGTTCGCCTGATTAAACCTGGTCCGTGGTTCTCCTCGCCGGTCGGTGGCCCTTCCTCACCTTATGTTTCTTATTCAATAACAAATTAGGTCGGTGTTTAGTGGGCTGGCTCGGAATCGCGGGGGATGGTCAAAATCGTGTCTAGGAGCGGAAGGTTATCCTTTTCTTAGATTCGAGGTTGGAGCGGGGCGCTCTTAGACCGGGCGCGTGCGGGCTGTCCGCAGGGTGCTCAGAATATGAGATTTCTTTGAACCAAACTTAGTGAAATCATGGGAAAGGATAGTGAACTATCCTTTGGAGGCGTTTCCATTAAAAACAAAAAAGTTTTTCTCAGTAAGACTAGTTTTTCGACAGATCGTTCCTATGGAAGCTATATGCTTTAGTCATCCGATCCGGCCGGTTCCGACAAATGTGCAGCGTATTTGTACCAAAAGACGTCGTGTAAAGTTTGGTAAGGATAGCTTCAAAACTGACGGAGGAGATAGCATAGAAACAGAGAGACGGACAAGGCTAAATCAACTCAGCTCGTCATGCTGATCAAGAATATATATACTTTATGTGGTCGGAGATGCTTCCTTCAATGCGTTACAAACATCCTCACAATTTTATAATACCCTTTGCAAGGGTATAAAAAGGTACTGCACTGGTCAACACGATTCTGGCCGACTGGGTGACCCGATTTCAAAAATGAAAAAAGCATTTTAAACTGTGTGACTTTAGCTGTGAGATGAACTAGGATATTTTGAAAATATTGAAAAATAAAAATTTAATAAGACTATGAATTTTTTTTGCCTGTTTTGTTGCACTAAAAAAAAAACGACGTGAAAATTTTTAATTATCCTATTTCATTTCATTGCCCCACATGTGCTGAACATACCCTCAAAGTTTGAACGCGATCGGTTAAGTCGTTATTGAGAAATCAAGGCGATCGGTTAAGTCGTTATTGAGAAATCATGCCGACCAGTTGAAAAAAAGTGGTTTCGAGAAAAACGCGTTTGAAAGTTCAAGTATTCCCTTACAGCGCTATAACTTTCTAACGACATCCAATATCAAAAAATACTATAAAACACATATTCTACATTAGTTAAAAAAAAGTATAACGACTTTTCAAACCATCGCAAGGGTCAACCCTCTTAAATGTTCGCGATCTTAAACTAGGACTTTATTAATAATATACGCTTTCAAACCGAGGACTTGCAAGGGTTTTAAATCTTTGGCACAGACGACGTTAGCTTAGCATTCTCGTTATTTAATTGATTGAAAAAAAATCTGCAGAAAGTTCGGTTGAATATTGATAGATTATGTTATCTATGGGCAAAAGTGGCACATCGTTAAAAACTAAGAGGATTTTTGGTTGATGCGCCCTTCAGTTATAAATTAGTACCCACCGCAGTATTATGTAATATTTGGAAGAAATTTTTGTTTGCTTTGCTGGTATTTCAAAAGTGGTTTATCGAATTGGTCAGTTTGAATATATAAACCAAGGTTCGTAACAAAATTTTGGATTCAATGGCTGTAGGAAATGAAACCAGTTCCGTGGCTTGGGTAGTTCATCGTGTGTTTGTATATTTCAGTAATGACTGCCTGTTATTGCGGTTGCAACGATCCCATTGCAACGGATTTTTCGAAACGCGTTGACTCTTTGCGCCTGGTTACTAGGCACTTCGTCTTGTCCTTGTTTACCGCTAAGCCCATCAGTTTCGACTTCTTCTTAATATTTGAAAACCCAATGCTTTGTGCCGATAGTATTAATAACATCGGCATATGCAAGTAGCATTATATCTTTTAAAAAGATGAAATGTTAGACCCCTTTATATTCAGATAATCGGCTGATCCTTTGAAATTCGATAATGAACAATTTTCTCTTAGAAGTTTGAAATCAGAAATGAGCAAATCAAATAATATCATATTTTGGTCAACATTGCGCTTGTGTGTGAAGTAGGGGAATGCAAAGTGCAATCTTTCAACACAGTAACGTTTTGAAAAGTAAATCGAACGCAATTTCGCTTCGGAATTTCCCAGCGAAACGATCGAAAACTTTTGAAAACAGTCTGAAATAAAGAGGGACTTGTACGTTTTACTTTTCGCTTTTGCTGGCATTGCCAAATTCTCTAGATATTTAACAAAAAAATATTTTTAAATCAATTAAAGACTCAAGAGGTCAAATTTCATAATCAATTACTAAATTTTTACATTAAAGAATGTAAAAAATTCCAGTTTATTTACATCTAGCAACTGAAAGATTGCGAAATTTGCCAATTACTTTTCATTCCACCGACAAGTATAACTTTCAAGTTTAGAAACTTTGCAGAATGAGGTCTAGTCCGAACCCGGTTTGAGCCCATTGTAAAAACTAATGTTCGGTTTGGGAATAAGTCCCTGTACTTCTCAGAAATACGGTTTTGGTTCAAGTTTTAATAAATGTTGTCCGATGAACCAAGCTTATTAATTTGTTAATCAATAGTCGAATCAACCACCTTTGTTATGGCATACTACAAAAGTCATATAAAACTTTTGTCTTATATAAATCCATCAATCTTCAAGTCATAGCCCACTTTAAAAGGTACAGAAATCCTCCGAAGAGTTTTCTTTCGAAACCTCACCAACTACCGCTCTATGATACGACTCGTAAAGGCATCTGCTTTTGAATTAAAGGCATCTGCTGTTGTCTTTATATTATATTAAGTTTGTGCAAAAGTATGTAATAGCAAGAAGGAATCATCTCCGACCCAATAAACTATATATATTCTTGATCAGCATCAACAGCCGAGTCGGTCTCTCTGTCTGTCCGTATGAACGCACAGATCTCAGAGTGGTAAGAGATAGAGGTTCAACATGTATGGGACATATATTTCTAGTACTTGCAGTCAGATCGAGTTTATTTTCCATTTTGGACACGCAGTTTTATATGAAGATGATTCGCATCTTCTGGACAAAATTAGAAATTAGGATTATTCATCGATCAACCAAAGGATTGGTAAAGATCAGATAATCGATAGTCCAATTATAAGGAAATCAAACAATTCTGCAGGGCAGCATCGGTCGCAATGGGGATGGGCAGCACTTAACACAAACTTTTGGAAGTACAGAGTATATTATAGTGGGCTTGCCGAATAACTCGATATCATTGGGGTTACGTGAACGAAATCTTTTACAACCTTTCAGTTGTACTTCTAAAATGTGACATATCGCGTATTCTATATATAGTTTGTTTCTGCTGATTATATCAAATACCCGAATTAGGAAGTGATTTCTAAATCGCTGATTTAATTGATAGTGCACCGATGTTTTTTTCCGGTCATAATATTGTTTGTGATTGCTTGAACCGAACCTTGTGCAGCCTTGGTTATGATACGCTCCTTTCGTTATGCCAAAATATCGGTTTTATTTCAGTTTTTCGTATAATTATACCCTTGCAGAGGGTATTATAAAATTGTGCGGATGTTTGTAACGCATTGAAGGAAGCATCTCCGACCACAGTATATATATTCTGGTATATATATATATTCTTAATCAGCATGACGAGCTGAGTTCATTTAGCCTTGTCCGTCTGTCCGTCCGTCCGTGTGTCCGTCTGTCTGTTTCTATGCTATCTCCTCCGTCAGTTTTAAAGCTATCCTCACCAAACTTTGCACGAAGTCTTTTGGTACAAATACGCTGCACATTTGTCGGAACCGGCCGGATCGAGTGACTATAGTATATAGCTGTCATAGGAACATCGGTCGAAAAACTAGTCTTACATCCATGCTCCGGTTTTCGCATTCGCAAAAGTTTTGCGATTTCAAACCGGTTTTTAGTACAAATTTGCTCTCCAAATCGCAAAACTTTTGCGAATGCGAAAATGGGAGCATGGCTGATAGTGAGAAAAACTTTTTTGTTTATAATGGAAACGCCTCCAAAGTACGTATTACTTAGTTTACTATCCTTTCTCATGATTTCACTAAGTTTGGTCGAAATCGGATGACTGTAGCATACAGCTGCCATAGGAACGATCGGTCAAAAAATTAGTTCTAGTGAAAAAACTTTTTTGTTTTTAATGAAAACGTCCTTATCATTGGTATACACTTATTTTATATACTTTTACACAATTCTACAAAATTTGGTCGAAATCGAATGACTATAGCATATAGCTCCCATACGATCGTTCGAAAAACTAGTTCGAAAGAGGAAACCTTATTTGTTTTTAATGAAAACGTCCTTTTTATTGGCATATTCTTATTTTATATACTTGAACAGATTTCTACAAAATTTTATCAAAATCGGATATAGCTGCAGTATAAATGATCGGTCGAAAAAGAAGTTCTAGTGAGAAAACCTTTTTGTTTTCAATGGGATCGCCTTTAAATTTCTTTATTAACTGTGCATTATTTTTTCCATGAGATCACCAAGTTTGGTCGAAATCAGACATCTTTATAGTATAGATCCCATAGAAATGTGAGGTCCAAAAAGTAGTCTTAGTTAGAAAAACTTTTTTGTTTTCAATGGAAGTGGCAAGGGTTTACAAAACTTAGGCCGAGCCGAAGTTAACTTTCCCCTATTTTTTTTTCTTATTCGTAATTTTCTAATTACCAAATATAAATAGCTTTTCATTTTACTGATTCAACATACCCAAGTCATCGCCTTCGTTATTGTAGACAATCACTGCAGCATAACTGGAATTCTGAGCCACACGCACCTTACGCTCAAAGGTGCAGTCACCGCCGCTATAAAGGATGCAACCCAAATAACATTTTATTATTAATTATTTTAAACTTGTTATTCTTTTTATGTTTGCCTTACCGCGATACAAGGGCCACAAATTTGGAATTCATTGGATATTGCGAACGCGGTGGCCTGGTCATAATATCACAACCGTAGACAGAGGGATCGGCGGGTACCACAAACACTTTAAGGCCATTGGGTGGCCAAACTGGTCCAAATTGGGCGGGCAAATCATTGAACTCCTCAATTAACTGCAGAGGAATTGAGTTAAGCGGAAATCAATTAACAATGAGAGAGAGCCAATCCTTACCTGATTTGTAATTCGTCGATAGACCAGCACATGCCCACCAATCACAGCCACCTCATGACAGATCAAACAGAGGCCCAGCCAGGTGAGAATGTGACAGTTTTTTCTAGCCATAATGGAGAAGGCTCTTGCTTTGCTGCGATTAACAAGTAGCTGGGTGATCTACTATTGCTGTTGGGGTTGAGTAAGGCCAATGCTGTTTACCATTCGCACTATTTGCATGTCTCATCTGTGTGGGTGAACTGCAAAAAAAGAAGAAAAACAAGACGAATAAACACACAGTCAGTCCAGGCTGGAAGTGATGAGATAAACTTCAGCTTGTGACGGTCACAGTTTACGTTTTTTCTTTTAGTTTTTGTTCTGATGGTCAGCTGTTTCGGATGCTGTTGACATACAACTGCACTTGCACTCTTGAATTGCATTATGTAAAAGCCACTGCAAACATCAATCAACGCATCTTACTGACTTCTGATTGAGCTTAATTTTTTATCAATTGAAACTTTGCTAAACAATAATATCTGCAAATGCTTTAAAATATAAATCAAACAAAAAATGCATTTCCCTTTGCCGGCTAAAAACAATCTCCAATGAGTCACATTCGGATTTAAGCTGATAACGCAAACACACTGCTGTGGGGGGCATGCATTTTCAACAAATGTGGAAAATTTCGGAGGAATAAAAAGAAAGAAGAAACACACTCCGTAAAGCTGCTAACGTATGCGGTTCACATGTGTGCAAAAATGTCACTAATATGTATTTAATTTAATCATAAACGTCACAAATATTAGCACATACAAAATTGATAGACAAACGAAACCAGAGCTTCATAATGAGAACGTGACTTTGTTTTAATGGAATAAACAAATAGTAGAAATAAATAAGAATAAATTATTAAGTAAACAAGCGACAGAAGCTAAGGCCTAGCGGCGTGTGCTTGGTATAAAATTTCTTAGATGCCTGTGGTCCGGGCACATTCCACCTTAATAAATAGTTTCTCGTACTGCTGGTTTAACCGAAAATTAAAGAGTCCTTTGGGGCTGCATGGAAACAAGCCAATTGGCTTGACTTTGGTGTTTTTTGGTACAGCTGTTTAAGTGCCAGTTAATTGAAACAAAATCGGGTAATAATTAGACCGCTGAAATCGGCTATAAAAAATGATTTTACAACTGATCGTTTCTACAGCAGCTACAATACAACTTTTAGGGCCGATTTCACATATTCTACGAGTATGTCACATAAACTCACAAATAACAGAGTAATTTCGAAGTTTATCTGACACCTAGCAGCTATCTAGAAATCGGGACTTAATGTGTATTTTGTATACCCTTTAATAAAGCTTCTTCGTCTGCGCAGAATTTTAAATACACTTGAAACTTTTGTGACCACTGACTTAATTTTGTGACCAACGACAATTTATAAGCTTTATGTCTTGTAACATTGGAAAATTAAATAAAAAAAACTTTAAAAAATTAATTTGTATGGCAGCTACAAGAAGTGACCATCCGATTTTCGTGCAATGTGCAGCTAAAAGATATCTCTGTGCAAAATTTCAGCTCGACAGCTTCAAAACTAGTTTGCGTAGAAACACACAGACGGACGGACGGACAGACTGACGGACAAAGCTCAATAGACTCAGCTCGTCATGCTGATCAAGAATATATATACTTTATGTAGTCGGAAATGATTCATACTACGCGTTCCAAACTTCTGGGCAAAATTATAATAACTACACTACAAATATATAAAAAGGTACTGCACGATTCCGGCCGACTGGGTGATCCGATTTCAAAAAGGATAAAAGCATTTTAATCTGTGTGACTGTTAGTGTTGGGTTGTTCATGAGTGAGTGAACAAAATTGAGTTGTTCACTAAATTGAGCAAGTGAACATGTTCTTCACGAGAGTTGTTCAGTTGTTCTTGTTCACTTGTTCAGTTGTTCTTGTTGAGTTGTTCACTTGTTCAGTTGTTCTTGTTGTGTGAGTTGTTCTTGATTAGTCAGAGTTGTTCATTTGTTCTTGTTCACTCACTCTTGTTCTGCGAGCTATTCAGTCAGAGTTGTTCACTTCTCTTGTTCTGTGAGTTGTTCAAACAGTCTTAAAATACTCCCTCCTCTCCAACATATGGTTGCTGGTACCCAGCTGAACGACAGCTCACCCCTCCAGTATCTGTGATGCTTATTATACCTCAATCCCAGGCGTTTGCCGTGCTGTTCTAGTCCTGTATTAAATTTGTACTCCTTGTTAACTATTTGTAAATAAGTGATTTAACGACCTGATTTGATTTTAATCAGAGTGCTTGTTTAGCCGTCTCAAGGTCGGGGAGCGATTATAATTCAATAATCCTAAAAAAACCAACAACAATTGATATGAACATATGGACACAAGCTGGTTATTTCGTCTAGTACTACAAATCTAGACTCGTCAGTGAGATTCTAACCGCTTTCCACACCAACAGCAATTAAAAATTGCCTCTATATAAGTGAAGAAGTAGCCGAATTTTAACTTGTAAATTATAAGACTCCAAAATGCAGGGTTCGGAATTGCCCGCTTCCGCGGGCTGCAGGCATCTCAAACGGGCAGGGACTGGCTCGCGACTCGCGAACTGTTGCCCTCGGCTCGGGGCAACGAGCCACAGTTCGCGGGCAGCGGGCCATGAGTAGCCCTCTGCCCCCTAGGAAATGCCCGCGAGCATCGGGCTGTTGCTTGCCCGCCGCAAACTGCAGCCCGTTGCCCCGGGCAAAGGGAAAACTGCCCAGGGTAAAAGGAAAACTAGCACACTCGATGAATGACCTTCGTCTATCACAACGTGATCAACCTGGTTTTCCGTGCTATGATCAAGGGATCTCCAAGAAGCCATGTGGTTGTCGCGGTGTTTAAATCTTGTGCTACTAACGACCATATTCCTGCCCGGAGCAAAAATTTAGCGTATGTTTAAGGCTAAGAAAAAGTCAAATTGGATTTCGTTTTTTAGCTTTTATTTTTCGTATCGGGTGAGGAGTCTGAAAAATCTAAAGAAAAATAAAGAAATGTTTTGATCTCATTTCTAGCAATATTTTACCAATCAGGAGATCGATGAGCAACCCAAAAAAAGAGAAGATCTGGGTTATCTTTGTTTTAACATTTGTACTTTTCAAAGCTGTCTAGCTTGCTTTTTAAGGCCTCCAAAAGAAAAAGCTTAGAAGTTCGTTTGGCAACAATTTCAAAATAATTTAAACAAATTAGCTTTAAAAAAAAGTCTATCAGACCTGTTACGGGTTTCACTTTACCGTTCCGTTGTATAAAAATTGATTTTCACTGATTCAGAAACTGGACAAGGATATTCTCATAGGATTTTCATCGCTAAATACAATACACGTGTGCCCATCGCGTCTAGATTTTGAGAAAAATGGACTCAAAAAACACTTTTACACTTTTTTTGGGTAACATGTGGAGAATAATTCCGCGGTGGAAGAAGTCTCTAATTATGCTTAAATTAAAGCTTGAGCTGTCAACCAAATAAATCAAATCGAAAAATGCTTGAATCAATCCACAATTTTCATGTCATTATCATTTATGAGCGTATCATTGAAAATATGGAAGAGCAGTATAATAGTTGGTTTATACCGGCCAAACCTTAAATCAGCGGTGGGCACAAAATTTGATTTTGGGAGCAGTCCAACCTCGAGTCCACAAGCCAGAGTCACACTCCATATATTTGTTTTTGCAGACTTCTCTGCCGCGCACACGACTGGCGCCATGCCCCGAAACGAGGCAATTATGCTTGTCATTCTGTCTGCTTGTCTGCGGCGGCGCCAAGAAGCGAGAAGCAATGGGAGCAAGGTCTTGTCCACCGCTGCTTTAAGTCATATTTCAAATTAAATCAACGTGAACCTTTTATGCGAGGATGGATCCATAAATACCTATTTAAGCCAAAAACTTCCAATTTCATTGTGTCGCTGAAGTTTTCAAAACAGAGACTTCTTCAAAGTCCCCATAATAAATAGGCTTTACAAATTAGTCCATAAGCCCGACTAAAAGGAACACAGAGTTCTGACAATCTAGCAGATACATTGAAGTTTCTAATCAAGTGACTACAGATTCTGTCATCAGTAGTCTTTTGTGTAGACTCCAGCTAAGCAGTTTATTAACGCTTGGGAGTTCCAAAGAAAACTCAAATCTTCAAAGCGAGCTACACTTATGGACAAAATAATAAGTGTAGTTTTATTTTTCTTTTTTAACTTTTTATTTCTAATTCATATCTTCTCTAATCTCAACAAATCAAAGATTTTTTCAAAACTTATATTAATTGTCTTTAAACAGAAAGTAAAAGCAGTTTCACAAACCCTTTAATATACAAGTAAATTAAATATTTCCTTAAATCCGCCAATTTTAGCTAGACACATTGGGCGTATTCAGCAGATAAATCCGATTTCCGATTACTGATTTATGATTACCGATTTTACCTGCTGAATACAGTGATTGCCGATTGCGATTGATAAATTTGACAATCATGATTGCTGAGATGAAATCTTTCAAAAGGTATGATTGGTGAGACCATTAACCGATCGTACGGCCAACTGCTTACCCCATAACTTGAAATGAACTTACAAACTTACAGCGCTAAGAGCCCTCAAAAATGTTTCCTAAGTTTTTCATAGTTGTAATTTATTTTTAAACTTATCAATCAGTGTTATTCAGCAGAGAGTCATAAGCAATCGCAAATCGTAAATCAGTAGTCGGAAATCGGATTTACCTGCTGAATGCGCCCATTAATAGGTGTACGAAGAGAAATGTTTAAATTAAATCAATATTTCACTATTTTTGGTCATGTTTTATATTAAACTAAGTATCTGGCAGCTAATAACCGGTATATCCGCCATTATTTTGAATGACTTTCTCCATTCGTCTTGGCATGGAGGACAAGTTCTAATTGGAATGTTGTACCATCTTTGGACAATATCCCAAAGTTGATTTTTATTTTGAAAAAAAGTCTTTCCGACCTCTCTTTTGAGTTCACCCCAGAGATTCTCGACTGGATTGAGGGCCGAGGATTGACTTGGCCACTCAAGAACATCCACATTTTGCTCTCGGACCCATTCCTTTACTAATCAAATTCTTTGCCTTTCGGATGACGAGCATTCCTTTTGGCATCATTTCCAAATAAATTTATTTTGGTTTCGTCACTCCAGAGGATATTACGCCATTTTTTCTCACCCTCCGGTCCGCACCAGGTTCTACGACCGAAGCAAATGAACCCTGCGAGCAATCCTACCTGGTAGGTAGGTGTACATATATGTATTTACTAGGCGTCGCCCGGGTTCTTATGATTCTTAAGAGAGCGATTATTATAAATCTAGTGCAGACTGCATGTCGCCATAAACATTTTGGACCGTTCGATCTTTTTCTCTATTTAACCATCTTCATTATAATCTTAACTCACGAATATTTTGCAAATTGCGTGACTTTTTTGACCGTTTTGTGTATTCCTCCTATTTACCCATCTACAATTGCCGTTATCAAATCTTCACAATAATCCAGGCTCAAATCCAAAACTTGCAAATTTCGCAATATTTTGGACCGAGTAATCTACAGCTTCCATATACTAACGCCTGCATTGTGATATAAGCACTTAGCGCTTTCATAAATACTCATAAGGTTATTTTGCAAATTTCGCGATTTTCGGACCTTAGAAACCTTCGCGGCCAAGCGTCAAACCATTGACCGAAATTTCATGGAAATCAGATGAACGATATCGTTTTTGAATTTTCGCGGTTTGGGACTATTTCCCGCACATTTCTTCAAATCAGAATACTTTGCTGGCAAGCGTCCAAACATTCTCCAAAGTTTCATAACATTCGAACATTTTTCAAATTTCGCGGTTTCTCCTACTTGGAAATTTTCCCGGGCAAGCGTTGATCAATTTCCCAAAGTTTTAGCGAAAAAGAAAATTTTGTAATTTTCGCGGTTTTTGGACCGTTTTCCGCCAATTTTTCAACTTAGAAACCTTCCCGGGCAAGCGTTCAACCATTCTCCGAAGTTCCATCACAATTGAAGATTTAGCAAATTTCGCGGTTTTTGAACCATTTTCCGCAGAGTTCTTCTACTTGGAAACCTTCCCGGGCAAGCGTCGAACCATTCCCCAAAGCTTTACCGAAATTACAAATTTTTTAATTTTCGCGGTTCTTGGACCATTTTTAGCAAATTTCTTCAACTTAGAAACCTTCCCTGGTAAGCGCTCAGCCATTCTTCAAAGTTTCAATGCAATCGGATGAACGGTATAATTTTGCAAATTTCGCGGTTTTTGGACCATTTCACAGACATGAGACATAGCCTTTCCAGATCGACATGAACTTACTGTGAAAAATTCGTGAAGATCGGTTCAGCTGTTTAGACGCCCATAAGGGAAAAACATACTTTCACTTTTATATAGATGATGCCTGATTGGTAATAACAGTGTAACTGGTAACATTGAGTGTAGAAATCAATGAAAAACTTCATTAGGCCAAGAAGTTTCGCTCCTTGACACAATTGCAGTGCTTCTTTTCAGTTTGTGTTTTTAGCATAGAAACCTTTTAAACGTTATTTGCAAATAAGTCTACTAATTAGTAATTGTTTTCGAGACTTAGCTATTTGCAAATAAAAAACTAACTCTCTGTTTATACCCAACAATTTGACATCTTCAAAATTGTTATTTGCAAATAAGATGTGCGTATAAACGTAGTAATAGACACATTTAAAAGAATACTACACAGCCAATGAGTGCTCAGAAATATGCGAATAACTTCGGCAAACGGTAACTAAATTCATCTAGACAACATTTGTCTGACGAAGAATAAAATGGACTATTATAATAAAATCTAAGAAAACAATGCTTGGAATAATATTGTTTAACGAAATTAACAAGTTTATAGAAAATCAGATGGTCAATTCGCAAGTTATTTTAAGTTAAATGACCAAAATGAGCACAAAGCGGTTTTTGGGCCATATCATCAGATTTTGGGTGTCCCCGAGGAAAACCAAGTATGAGGAAATGCAATACGCGACCAGCTCTACAGCGTACGCTGGGTCATTTCCTAGGTTTTTCGCACTCTAGCACGGTGTAATTTGGTCGTCGAATTTTTCGTTGGATTTTAGTCCCAACACAATAATTTTATAAGTGTGAATTTTTAGCAATTCTGTAAAGGCTTGGGTCTAATGAATATAACATTTTACTTCTAGGGTTAAGCTCGATTGAGCTTCTTCTATTGGAAACTTGAGGAGTTGAAATCTCATAGTTGCTGACTAGCATGAAATCTATTGGATTTGCATTTGAGACAAAATGATTTGGCTGTGAATCTTAGGATGAGTGAATGGAGGGATGATTCCACAGAATTGAAGAGCGTTTGAGCATTGAAACCATTTTTCTTGCTAATGTTAAAACTGCTTCCGCTGCTAATTAGTGATAATCTGCCCAGCACGAACAAACAAAAAACAGACACTAAAATTACATTACACGCACACACGCTTACCGACGCAGACGCAGCACCCACCCACTTGCACATGCATACAGATGTATGTGTATCTACCTTGAACTTTAGCGGGGCACAAAAAGAGCAACTTCAAGGCTTTGCACTATTATTTCACAGGACAACAGGTGCAGATACAGACAATTGGATTTCTAACGAATTGTTATTGTTTTTGCATTTGCTTTTTCTATGCTTATCCTTATCTGCACTTCTGTGTCTGTGTGCGCCTACATGTATGTATGTGTTGGAGTATTTAATTCACATCACAACAAAGCAGCTGAGTTTTTCTTTTTTCTCGTCATTTTTCGTATAGATTTTTCAACTCACTTGGTTTTGGTTAGGGTTTATTTCAGTGTGTTGTTTGCTGCTGCTCGAACTTGCACCCTTTTCTCTTCGATTCACCCTTCTAATCACCAATTCGTAATTAAATTGCGTTTTATTTTCTTTTATTATTGTTAATTCTCGAACAGGGCACGTGCTGGAAGATGCGTTTTCGTTTAATGTTTAGTAATTTAAGTTTATATGTTGTAGTTTCAACATTGCAACTGGATTTTAAACATCACAAACTTGGCGTTTTTAATTTGTTTAATTATTTTCTTTTGAAGCATTAGAATACTCATACAAACACTGAAGCAGCACCCACACACACACGCACTCTAAACGGTTGTAAGCGCAAAAATCCCAAATTGTAATTGCTGGCTATTAGAAGTGGTGTGACCAGTAGAGGCAAAAGCTTTGAATCCCTATGAAGAACGGAACGAGTTTTCAAAAGTTGAACTAGTTCAAAAAAGAAACAAGTAAAATTCGGTTACTAATGTAACTTACAGTCGTCGGCATAACTATTTTGACAAAAAAAATTTTCATAAATAAACCATTTTATCTCTTAAACAAAAAATCCTAAAACTTGGAAATTTTTATCGAATACTGGTATGAAAGTCCGCTTTCAATAATTCATAAGTAGTCCACAATCAGCTGCTGGGATTAGAAAATATTAATCGAATTGTCCAAACGGAGGTGGGCATAAGTATTTTGACAAGATTTCAAACTTGATATATTCTCAGCACAGGATCTTTAAAGCTAAAAGAATGATGTATTCTAGACAAGTTTTTCACGCCCAATCCGAATCTAGCGTTAGAAACTCCATATCTCTGATAGATTAACTGTAAATTAGGCATGAAAATGCAGAAAATGGCTAATTTGGCTGTTTTACTTGGACCCAATGTGCTAGAAAAAATGTTGTTTTTAATAATTTGATTTGTTTATTGTATAGTTCATACTTTTATCTCTAAAATGTGATTTAAGCCTTATTTATTTCATAAGATATAAGTTAGTGATTGATCTGGCAAGTATGGCCGATTTGCATGCAAATTCATATTTATCGTTTTTTACAGTGTAGTTTTTAAAGCAAAACGCACCGTAAACTTAAAAACTACAATTAAACTACACTGGCGCTCAACTAAAATACAAATCTTAATTTAAAATTAATTTAAACTTGAATTCTAATACAAATCGGTTAAACTTTTAGCTTTAAAGATCCTGTGCTAAGAATATATCACGTTTGAAATCTTGTCAAAATACTTATGCCCACCTCCGTTTGGACAATTCGGATAATATTTTCTAGTCCCAGCAGCTGATTGTGGACTACTTATGAATTGTTACGTACTTTAAGGGTAGTTTCTACCCTTGTCAATATTTTTTTATGCTGTAAGTATTTCGAGCAGATCCGACACGTATTTTTGCAACATTAACAAAAAATCTATTTTTTTCCGACCTTTGAATGTACAATTTTTTCATTCGACCCCCGTTTTTCTAAACACTATATGTTAATTTTGTTTTGTGAATTGAAAAACTTAAAAAAAGAAGTTATATTACACAGTGCGACACTAAAAAATCCCGGGATGAGACCCTTGAATTCTGATAGAAGGGACTTCTAAAAGCATCACCTAATACCCAGTTTTCAATTATAGCCTAGGTTCGCGTTCTATGGGTACTTTTGTACTAGCAACACAAAGCGACAACAATTTCAACTTAATTGTTAATGCTTCAAGATAAAAATCTACAAAATTCAGTAAACACGGACAGGGTCATTGGAAACATAATATCAAGAGCTCGCGCTTATCGTACAAGTGGTTAATGTACCTCCAGAAGGAGTACCTATATCCTTAAAAATCTTTAAAACAGTAGTTAGTAGTTTAATTAAAAACTAGCTGAATACCCGGCGTCGCCCGGGTTCTTATGATTCTTAAGAGAGGGATTATATTCAATCTAGAGCAGGCTGCATTTCGGTATAAACATTTTGTACCGTTCGATCTTTTTCTCTATATAAACGTCTTTATGATAATCTAAAATCAAGAATATTTTGCAAATTTCGTGACTTTTTTGACCGTTTGGCTAATTCTTTCTATTTACCCGTCTACAATTGCTGTCTATCAAATCTTCACAATAATCCAGTCTCAAATCAAAAATTGGCAAATTTCGTAATATTTTGGACCGTGTAATCTACAGCTTCCATTTACCAAAGCCGGCATTGTAATGTGAGCATTAAGCGCTTTCATAAATACTCATAAGGTTATTTTGCAAATTTCGCGATTTTTGGACCTTAGAAACCTTCGCGGGCAAGCGTTGCCCAAAGTTTTATGGCAATCGGATGAACGGTATAGTTTTTGAAATTTCGCGGTTTAATGACCATTTCCGGCCCAATTCTTCAATTTAGATACCCTCGCGGGCAAGCGTACAACCATTCGTTAAGGCTTCATCTAAATAGAACATTTTGCAAATTTCGCGGTTCTTGGACCATTTTCCGCCCATATCTTCTACTTGGAAACCTTCCCGGGCAAGCGTCGAACCACTATCCAAAGATTTACCGAAACCGCAAATTTGTTAATTTTTGCGGTTTTTTGACAATTTTCTGCAAATTTCTTCAACATTGAAACCCCTACCGAGCAAGCTTTCAATTCATTCCCCAAAGATTGATTGCAATCGGATGAACGGTATAATTTTGCGAATTTCGCGATTTTTGAACCTTAGAAACCTTCGCGGCCGAGCGTCTAACCATTGACCAAAATTTCATCGCAATCGGATGAACGGTATAGTTTTTGAATTATCGCGGTTCTTGGACTATTTCCCGCCCATTTCTTCAAATCAGAATTCTTCACGCGCAAGCGTCCAAACATTCTCCAAAGTTTTATAACAAACGAACATTTCGCAAATTTCGCGGTTTCTTCTACTTGGAAATCTTCCCGGGCAAGCGTCGATCAATTTCCCAAAGTTTTTGCGAAAACGTAAATTTTTCAATTTTCGCGGTTGTTGGACCGTTTTCCGCAAATTTTTTCAACTTATAAATCTTCCGGGGCAAGCGTTCAACCATTCCCACATTTTCATTGCAATCGGATGAACGGAATTTGGACCATTTCACAGACATGAGACATAGCCTATGACACTTTCCTGATCGACATAAACTTACTGTGAAAAATTCGTGAAGATCGGTTCAGCGGTTTAGACGCCCATAAGGGACAAACATACAAACATACAAACATACAAACATACAAACATACAAACATACAAACATACAAACATACAAACATACAAACATACAAACATACAAACATACAAACATACAAACATACAAACATACAAACATACAAACATACAAACATACAAACATACAAACATACAAACATACAAACATACAAACATACAAACATACAAACATACAAACATACAAACATACAAACATACACGTTGATAAAGAAAATGCAATGATTGCTGGAAGTCATTTATCGTTTTTTAACATTTCTAACTCAATAACACGCTCGTTTTATAAAAAAAAGAGTAGGCATTCTAACAAATTTCTTACAAAAGAGTTCTATCTAGGTGAAATATCTGTTGAATGTTTCAGATCAAGGCTAATTTGGATGTCCACCACGGACATTTTTTAATGAAATTTTCTATTTTCTTTCTGTCCATGATGGATTTTACTCAAGAGACTAATTGCATAATTTTGGTGAATCTTCTAATTCCCTAAATGGTCTATGTTGTTCTAAGGCAGTTGCTTGTACAAAAATGTCCATTATCCGTGAACCAAGGCTTCGATGGTTCACAGTTTTGTGGTAAATTTTTTTTATTTTTTTTTGTCTATTTTTCCGTCTTAAAACCAGTGACTGGGACGTCAGTTTTACATGTGCTGAAAACTTCCACACGGGCCGACGCCACAGATGTACATAAATACATACTTATGTTCAAATTGTCGATCCTTTCTTTGTTAGACGAGAAAACCGAAAAAAAAAATACCGGAAAAATTTTAAGCCTAAAAAGAATGACTTGATCCCGGCAACGGGATTAAAATTTTAAGTACGAGCTCCCGTCAATTTATAATGGCAATTTGACGATGCTGAAAGCATCGCAAGTGTGTCATTTGAGGTCCCAATTTTAAAAAAAAAATGTTTACATTTATGACAACAAAAGGAGAGGGGTGGGGTAGATGGTGTTGTGGTGCGATTAGAACGATCGGTCGAAAAACTAGTCTTAGCGAGAAAAACTTTTTTATTTTTAATGCAAACGCCTCCAAAGTATGTATTTCTTAGTTAACTATCCTTTCTCATGATTTCACTAAGATTGGTCGAAATCGAGTGACTATAGCATATAGCTCCCATAGGAACGATCGGTCGAAAAACTAGTTCTAGTGAGAAAAACTTTTTTGTTTTTAATGAAAACGTCCTTATCATTGGCGTACACTTATTTTATATACTTTTACACAATTCTACAAGGTTTGGTCGAAATCGGATAACTATAGCATATAGCTCCCATAGGAACGTTATGTATTTCGAAATTGATCTCGGGAAGGATCAAGGCAAAAACCGGGATTAGAGTGTTGATCCCGGAAGGGTTCAATTTACGCCATTTCGAGAACAACCCATTATTAATCGCTTTTTAGATAGAGTTGGTCCCGAATGAATCAATTTTTTGCTTCACTAATATACCTGTACATGTACACACATACGTACATACATAAGAATTCAGTTGTCTTTCATCGTTTATTTGTTAAGATTTTTGAAAAGTGTGAGACTCAGTTTGCGAAATTGTAAGCATATTAGTACCAACTGAGGTGGCCACAACTAAATTTCAAGCCGAAAATCTAGTTTTGGGTGATTTTTATTCCATTTGGATACACTGCAAGCTGTAATACGTCCTCTCTAGCGAAATCGCTCGTTCAGGAAATAGAATAGTTGATGCATATGTGATCTTGCAAGAAAAGAAATTTGGTGATAAAATCACATCAATTTTGTCAACAAAAAAAAAGCTGCTGGATTCCATTAACATTCTCTTGCACATAAACGTATTCGAAGGCATGAAAACATTCTAAAATTGTGGTCAGAATCCTCCACAAAGCTCCTAGAATTCTATGAGATTTCAAAAGTTGTAATTTCTGTAAAATAATACGCAATGTAAAAATCGATTTTAATTTTAATTTAAAGATCAATCGACTGAAACTTTTATGTTGAATATTGGGCCTGTTCCGGTTTTCGAGTCGATTTTCGTGTAAACGTTAACATTTTGGAGCCAATTTTAATAACGTTTTATAGAAGGTCTACAGTTACTAAATCTGATATAAAAAACTCGAATTCGTTTGAGCAACTGAAATCGATTGCTCAATGCCAGGTGAATTCAATTCGAGTGAAAATTACAAGGAAATCTAGTAACCGCATATTGTCTTGTTACTTACATACAAATTAATACGACTAATGCTGGGTTTATACTGCGTCACAGAGTGTCACATTTTAGTGTCACAATGTCAAATTCGTATGGAGCTGTAACATTGTGACACTCTGTGACGCAGTATAAACCCAGCATTAAACGCAAAACATTAACCGGAACAGACCCAATTGTTTCTTTATATTACAAAGGAATAAAATGATTTGGACTTATACCGGTACGTACCGGTATACCGAAACAAAAAACTCGGTACCGTATCGAACCCGAAACAAATTAAAAACCGAAATAGAACCTTTTACCGAAACATTCATTCCGGTTCGTACCGGTACCTGTTACCTATTTCGGTATTAATCCCTGGCTCGCACTCATTTTAAAGTATTAGTTCTTTTTTAAAGAGGTATTATACCCCGGGTTTTTGTTGAAACCAACTCTATTTGGTATAGCTAATCCTTAAAATATTGAAAGTTTTCTTAGAGAAAGCTATTTCATACCGAAAAACTTTTTACCATGTTAAAGCTCACCTACAGTGTCATTTCATCGAACTTTTGCTTCAATATTTGAAATATAATGATTTCTAAAGTGAATAAGTGACTTTTCGACCATTTCGAAATTGAATTCCTAGAGAACATTTGTATGGTCGGATGAGCTGGCTTCTTCCATAATGATATCACTAGACCTTGGATTTAGCATATTTTCATATTTTTCATCAGATTGATACCAAACTTTGTAATTAGACGTTTTATTATTCAAACATACCAAATTTTAATGCATATCGAAAATATACAAAATATATGCAAAAGATATGCAAAAAAAGACGCCAAAAATATGCAATAAATATATGCAAACGAATTTCATCGTATTATTTTATTTCCGAGGTCTTTACTGTTCGACAAAGAGCACTAACACTGGTTTATCGATAGGAACGGCTTCAATTTTCTTTCGAACTTCCTCATGCTGCGCGAAAGTTAAACTACTCCTCTCTGAAGTGAGCAAATATATGGTATCAATACTTGGGAATAACCAGGGACAGATTTAAGGAAATATGAAGCTATGCTAACAAACTGTCTTACTCCTGAGAGCAAGAGAGAATTTTACGTGCTGAACAGCAGTCGTCAGAAAGCTAAATATTCCCACATTTAACTTAAGTCCACCTTCAGTAAGGACGTTTAGAACAATGTCTAATTTTTAAAACTCAACTCTTTTTTGGTGGAACCACCACGATATATTCCATATTAACAGTTAAATACCAGTGAGCAAGATCTCCCAGTGCCTTACTAATTGAAAGCAGGAAAACAGATTGCGCATCTCAGTCATTACCAATCATCTTAGCCAATCATCTTATCCTGCACTATGTGAAATAGGACTTCCATTATCATTTCATTAATGACAATGCTACCTAGAATATGCAATGTGCTGTATTTACCAGCATCGCCAATAGCGGAGCATTGTATCTTCTTATTTCAAAGATTCCTTTAAGTGGGACACTTCGAAAACAGGTCACTTTGGGCTTCTTGCGTTGGGGACTCGAAACTTTCTCGCTTCTTGACTCAGCACTCCAACATTTTGTGTCCAGAATTTCCACAGAAATGTCACAGAATGGTTGACGGTTTTGGTTTCTTGTGATCAGGTTCAGTCCTATTCTCACGGCCGGCACTGCGTTTCTTCCCGAACGATTCGTTAGATCGTAGGCAGATATCCCACTTCTGAAATCGGATTAGTCAGGTTAGGTTAGTATCCATTTTCTAGCTTGTTAATAAAATTAATATAAGTATCACTTGCTCTATTTGTCAATATACCACCCTCTAAATCGCTTTTATATTATGTTTTGATTTGTTTAAAATAGAATTTTTTTGGCATATTTTCATATATTTTGCTTTTTTTGCATATATTATGCATATTTTTCATATATTATGCATTTCATGCAAATATGCAAAAAAATTTAAAATTTGCACATTGTTTTCAACTCATTTTTTAACGAAAAGAACTTTGGCGTCATCAGAATTCAATTATCTTAACCATTAAAAATATGCAAATATGCAAAATCCGAGGTCTAGATATCACTTTAAAAGCTGTACTCCTGGCTAAAGTTGGATTAAGGTGAAGAAGCTCCACAGACTAATGAGAATATAGTCCCGTAAAGGAAATGAGATACGCAAACAAATCGATTAGCAACTTCCAAAGAAGGAATGTTCACTTAGACAGCCATATTAAGAGGTCAATGGACAATTGCGGGAGGTGTATCGTAGCAAAATTTGTACGACTTGAGACTCGTTAGTGAACTGAACCGAAACGTTTTCATACGTAGTTTTCGGTTCGGTTCAGCATTTTCGAAGAGTCGCCGGTTCGGCTTATCAGCTGGAATGAGCGGATCGGTTCAGAAACTACTTGCATCCCTAGTACATATCGACCGATTTCAAAAATTTTTTGTTTGTTTTACTCATAATAGTCAACATTTTCTCACCTGCCTCGGGGATCCGCGTAGGTTCAAAAATAGTTTATGAAAAAAAGGTAGATTTTCGAAATTTTGAGTTTGCAGCCTTACAGCTCCGGTGTTTTTGAACCTACCTCAAACGTGGAAGCAGAAGCGAAAACCACATAAATTCTGATCCATTTCGGATAAGAAATTTCCAAAAAAAATCCGGAAAAAAATTCCCGTTTAATTTTTTGCCCAACTTTGATGGGCGCTACAACAAACACCGCAACAACAACAAAGCAAACAATTTAATTTCTAGTTTTATCTATTATCTATTCAATTGTCAATATCTCTTATTGTTTTTGTGTAATCCACTTTTTAGAGGTATTATTAAATCAGGCCCAGGGGTAGAAACTAACTTTAACTTCCCTGCCCAGCTTATATGGATTTGTTATGGGTTAATGGTTTTACTTAATTACAATGTTTTATTCGTTAAGTGCTTAGCATTTACAAGTCTATCAATAGGATGTACTACAGTCTATCAGTACGCCAGATGGCATTCATCCGCATGTTTCCCTCTCGCAAATGCTTAAGCAAAGCATCAAAACCTATATCTATGGGTGATGGTGTTTTCAGGACTCCAGCACGTTTGCAAGTAGTCAAGTGTTGCTGATAGCGCCAAGACATCTTGTATGTCCTTTTGCAATGCTCACAGGTAAGGTTCTCCTCCTGGTCGTGTTCACGTTTGATTTTGATGGTGGCTGGGGGTCGCTGTGTGGGGCTTATCTTTGATGTGGGTTCCGGTTTGATAAGCAATTGTGTTTTATTTTTGCGCTGCAGCTCCTCCTGATGGTTGTGGCGTATGTGATTGCACATCTTGGGCATGCTCGTCTTGGTGCGTTTGCAGAGGGAACACTTCAAGTATGAGCGATACGGTAGGTGCTTGAAACAATGCTTCTGCAGCTCTGACCGCTTGGTGGTGGGCTGCACCTCATGGCACTGCAAGCACATGCTTTTGCGTCCCGCCTCAATGATCTTGAAGCTATTCTCAATATAATGCTCGAAATCGTGCTTCTTGAACACATGCGTGCGCCAATCGTCCATGGAGGCAATCTCCTTGCCGCATTTGGGACACAAGTAGGAAATGAGTTTTGTTAGGCCATTGGTGGACAACTCCTCGGTATCCGACTCCCGATCAGAGTCGGGCAAGCGACGACGTTTGGCGGCTGGCACTTCGGGCTTCATATCCTTTTGCAGTTGATCCACCTCCTCCTTGCCCAAAGCATCGATTTCGATAATGACCAATTCTTGAGTGCCCGGTTTTGACTTCTCTGTCCTCATCTCCTCGACTTGCGAATTGTCTATTTTTTCCTCAAAGAATTCCTGACACAACGCATCCAAGTCGGCCTCCTCTTCGCGTACTATATCCTCATAGGCGTTGAGGCAGCGATCCAAATTCAGTTCGCTGGGATTCGGCTTAGCCGGACTTCCGCTGGCGCTCAACTTCTCCTCTTCAGTCTGCAGATCAATGTCCATTAGAGCCTTCTCCAGCAGATCCTTACGCTTGCGTGTTGTTTGTCGGGCACGTGGTGGCGGCTTGGTCTTAGGCGCAATAGCCGCAGCCGCAGTCGCTGCTGCCTTTTGCTCTTGATTCCTCTTCAGTTGCCTCAACTTGGCTTCATATTTCTCAATCTCCCGCATATGCGTATCCAGCAGATGGACATTGAGTGCCCGCCTTCTGGTATAAGCCATACGACAGTGGACACAACGATATGTCTGAGAATAGGCCAGGTGCATGAAATAGTGGTATTGCAACAGGGCAATCGTCTTGTGGGCGTTCTCCACCCATTTGAAACAAAGCTGGCACTCATGGAAACGCTCATCGATCTGTATAAAATTGAAGTCCGAATATGTCTTTTTGAGGTAGTCGTGCTTCTGCAGGGAGGAAATGCATCAGTAAACGAGTCGGGTAGGAGTCGGAGGAGACGCACTCACCGTGTTTAAGTGCTGACGCCACTCGGCCTGGGTGCGAAAGGCTTTGCCACATTCTGGACAGATATAGACCATGTGCGCCTCTAGACGGGCATTTAGACGGTTCTGCTCATCAGTTAATATCTGATTTCGTGACATTTTTGAATTAAAATTGACAATGTTTCGAAATTGGACATACTTAGAGATGTGCAAAGTGCAGCTATCGACTAGTGATGCCGGCCCTTGAGTTTTAAAGCTAGATGAACAGTGAGAACTGGCGGGGAAATAGCTAAACTGGAGGTAGTGTCCATAAAGCGGCCCATACACCACACAAATTTTTGCGCAAAACGCTTATGTGTGTTAGTGAAATATGAGTGTATGCGTCACACGCACGCATTTGCGCAAAACGAGACCGAAATCAAAAACGTTTTGATTTTTTGGGTTCTTTGCGCAATGTTTTGTGTGGTGAGTGTGCGATTTGCGCAAATTCTGCTTAGTTCGCAGCAAGTTGTTGTTGGAAAAAGAAGAAGCGCTTGCTTTGAACTGAAATTTGTGCAAATTCTGGCGTAGTGTATGGGCTAAGTGCGTGTGAATTTTGCGGAAAAATTTGTGTGGTTTATGGGGGAACTATTCAAGGCTAAAAACAACAAATTCATTGCGCTTCGACGTACGGCGCCAGCGGTGGCAGTGTGCGCGATGGAGACGACTGCAAAAACAAATACATGAAGCGTGTGTCTGGCTAGTCGTCTTGAGCCTTGCTATTAGGGGGTGTTTTTTTCTGTTGTTGTTGTTGGACTGCTCCCAAACTTAAATTTACTGCCCAACGCTGTTCAAGGATGTTGTGAATAGTTGTGAAATAGCTAAAACAAACCCTTTTAATTTTTCAAAGCTACAGTTCCCGCAAGCCGCTAGATTACAAGCTTGCCCGCCATCAGCATTCGAAAACTCCAGAAGTAGCGGGAAAAGAGCTAAATTGGCAACACTGCGCACATCTTGATTCATCTTGTGGGTGAAAAATACAATTAAAAGTGATAGAGAGTAAGAGTAAGAGTAAGCCTACTATGTCGAGTGCACCCAAATTGACGGTGAGTTTGTCTACCCATTTAATCTGTTCTTGCTAACCTTTCACATTTCCCCCCTTTCACTGCGAAGTCGGTCGGCGGTGCCAGCAGCTCCACGTCTGCAACAGTTGGTGCCTCCTCGGGCTCCAGCTCCAATGTGCAAGAGTTCAAGATCCGTGTGCCCAAGATGCGTAAGAAGCATCATGTGATGCGCTTCAATGCCACCTTAAATGTGGATTTCGCCCAATGGCGCAATGTCAAACTGGAGCGTGAGAATAATATGAAGGAGTTCCGGGGAATGGATGAGGACCAGCCGAAATTTGGGGCCGGCTCCGAGTACAATCGTGACCAGCGCGAGGAGGCGCGCCGCAAGAAATTCGGCATCATTGCCCGCAAATACAGACCCGAGGCTCAGCCCTGGATATTGAAGGTGGGCGGCAAGACGGGCAAGAAGTTCAAGGGCATCCGGGAGGGTGGCGTAGGAGAAAACGCTGCCTTCTATGTGTTCACGCATGCGCCGGATGGAGCCATCGAGGCTTATCCGCTGAATGAATGGTACAACTTCCAGCCCATTCAGCGCTATAAATCTCTGTCGGCCGAGGAGGCGGAGCACGAATTCGGTCGTCGGAAAAAGGTGATGAACTATTTCTCGCTTATGCTGAGGAAACGCCTGCGTGGCGATGAGGAAGAGGAACAGGATCCGGAGGAAGCAAAGCTCCTGAAGGCAGCCACCAAAAAGTCCAAAGAGTTGAAAATCACCGACATGGACGAGTGGATAGATTCAGAGGACGAGTCTGACTCGGAAGATGAGGAGGAGAAGAAGAAGAAAGAGCAGGAGGACAGCGACGATGGCTCGGGCAAGAAGGGCAAAGGAGCCAAGAAGGGGGCGGATAAAAAGAAGAAGAAACGAGACGTGGACGATGAGGCTTTTGAAGAGTCGGATGATGGCGATGAAGAGGGTCGAGAAATGGACTATGACACCAGCTCCAGTGAAGAGTAAGTACAACAGTAAGCCAGCGGTCGGAGGAGATTACCCCTAAAGTTTGTTCTTTCTTTGTTCTAGTGAGCCCGATCCCGAGTCCAAGCTGGACAAGGACATGAAAGGTGTGGCCGAAGAGGATGCCTTGCGTAAACTGCTTACCTCGGACGAGGAAGAAGAGGACGAAAAGAAATCCGATGAATCCGACAAAGAAGACGGCGATGGAGAGAAAAAGAAAAAGGAGAAAACCAAGGATGAGGCAGCTAAGGATAAGAAGAAGAAGAAACAATCAAAAGACGAGAAAAAGGCCAAGTCCAATGGCAGTGGCGGGGATTCTTCCACGGACTTTACCTCGGATAGCACCGATTCCGAGGATGATCTTAGCAATGGACCTACCAAAAAGAAACCCACCGCCGCCTCCAACAAGGACAAAGACAAGGAGAAGGAGAAGCAGGATAGTAATGGGAACGGCAGTCAGAAGCCCAGCTCTAGCGCCAGTGCGGCCAACAAATCTCGTTCGGCTACACCCACTCCACAGTCCACTGAAGCCAACAAGCGTAAAATGAACAGCCTGCCCAGCGATCTCACTGGCTCCGATACCAGCAATAGTCCCAATAGCACGCCAGCCAAACGTCCAAAGAATGAGATCAGCACCTCGTTGCCATCGACTTTTGCCGGTGTCGTTAGCAACAAAGTGGAGTGAGTAAAAACTAACAAAAGGCCGGAGTAAGACATTAAGTTTCGTTTTCTTTTCAGGGACTATGGCATTACCGAGGAGGCAGTGCGTCGCTATCTCAAGCGTAAACCACTGACTGCCACAGAGCTGTTGACCAAGTTCAAGAACAAGAAGACTGGCGTCTCGAGTGATCGTCTGGTTGAGACCATGACCAAAATATTGAAGAAAATCAATCCCGTCAAGCATACCATTCAAGGGAAAATGTATTTGTGGATTAAATAATTCAGCCATATCGAGAATCTTACGATTAAAACGCCAGGGAAAATCCGTTGCCCGATTTAAAGGTTTCGTTTTAGAGATTAGAGTTTTATTATTACTACTATTCATCCTAGTGCTACAAGTTATATAAACCTATCTTATTGCGCTAGTCACACAAAAGTTGATTATCATTTTTCTGAACATTGATTTCCAATTAAAGTTTAAAATTGGAACGTTTATGTGTTGTTATATTTGAATACCTTATTAATATTATTTATATGTTCTTTGTTGCTTTGCGACCTTTCTAATTGTTAGAATATTGTTGTTAAGCATGCTCGAGGTCGTGCAGATTTTCCGCCAAACATAAAAGCGTGGCTTGCAAAAGGCCCAAAGTTTGCTTTACCTGTAGTTTAAAAGAGCGACTCCCTCTCTTTAATTATCTGGCAGAAGGAGGCGAGCTCGTCCAAATCATTGAAGACAAAGAACAAGAATCGGCGCGAACACGATTCTCTTTACTAGTATAAGACGCTAAATCGAAAAATCGAGAGAGCACAATAGATCGTGCAATATTAGACACAGTGGAACAGACAAGGAAATTTCTCAAGAACAATAACAATTTTTTCATTTTAAATTCAGAGAAAGGAATCAGTCAGGCTGTTATTAACATCGTACAGAAGGACTAAGGCGAAAGTGAGTAAATGTGAACGGAGAATGGATGGGTGTGAAAGGGCAATTTGTGTGAATATTTTTCTTTGTTTTTTTTTTCTTTTATCAGTGTGAATGGGCATAAGTGTGAATGAGGAGTGAAAGAGGGTATACTTGTATACAGCCACAACAGCCACGACGGACTTTTTCAAATACTTTCTATCTGACCTTAAAATTGGCACGAATTTTAAAATTAATTGTATATGTTCCTGGGTAGAGTTAGCCCTGGAAAAAAACCCCCCAAATACGGCGAGCCGGGCTACTACCGTGCCAGAGGTCAGGCTGCTAATTCGAAAGGGACCGGAAGGAACATATCAGAAGTATACGAAATAATTGGACACGTATTTTCCCGATTTCGGAAAATCTGTCAGCAAGGAATATTCCCGGGAAATTCCATATGCAAAAATCTACTTTTCATCCGATTGAAATTTGGTTTGTAAGGATAGTAAGTGTAATGGATTGAAATGTAATTTTCTGATGTTGGAAAATTTGACCTTGGGGTCGGAAAACTCATGGAAAACTCTGCAGCCAAAAACCGATTTTCATCCGATTGGCTTTAAACTTGGTTTGTAAAGATACTATAAGAAATAACCATGACGGTAACGATATATGCTAGTACATATATATAAAAGTAAAATTGTGTTTGTATATTAGTCCCTTATGGGCTTCTAAACCGCTGAACCGATCTACACGAATTTTTCAAAGTAGGTTTATGTCGATCAGGAAAGTGTCATAGGCTATGGTCTCATGTCTGTGTTTAGTTTTTACTTTACTTTACATCCGATTGGAATGAAACTTTGGGGAATGAATTGAACGCGTGCCCAGGAGGGTTTCTAAGTTGAAGAAATTCGCAGAAAATGGTTCAAAAAGGTTTCCAAGTGGAAGTAATGGACGGAAAATGGTCCAAAAACAGCAAAATTTGCAAAATGTTCGATTGCAATGAAACCTTGAGCAATGATTGGACGCTAGCCCGCGAAGATTTATGAAAGCGCTTAATGCTTATATTACAATGCAGGCGTTGGTAAATGATAGCTGCAGATTACACGGTCCAAAATATTTCGAAATTGCTACATTTTGATTTTATCCTGGATTATTGTAAGGATTTGATAGGCGGCAATTGTAGACGTGTGACATCTTGACAAGCCAATTTTACTTTTACTTAATTGTATTCGGAGGTATAAGCAAAACGGCCAAAAAAGTCACGATTTTCAGCCATCTTCTTCTTATTTGGTCTGATATTTCTATCAGAACCGTTTGACGGTCTCGGCTGCTGCTATTAATGCCCGCCACTCGCCTCTGTCTTGTGCAAGCTGGCACCAGTTGGTCAGTTCAAGCGCCTTCATGTCTTTCAGCACCTCTTTTTCCGAACTAAGTTTCGGTCGTCCTACAGCTCCTAAAGTAAAACTAGCTTGTCAAGATGACACAGCCCCAAAGGGCGAAAGCCGAGCCTCTCTCAAACTCTTGGCTTGTGCGCTTCTAATTTTAGCACAAGAGAAAGGGACCTACAGTTTAACGCCGAATCCGAACGGCAGTTTGAGAAGCTTTTCATGGCTAATTACTGCAATGCTGGCGCCAACAGCAAAGAGGAGTGGCCGGGTGTAAAGTTTTATTCAAAGAAAAAAACTTTTCATTACATGTTCCGAGGCGGGATCGAACCCACAACCTCATGCACAGCGGTCGCGCACTCTAGCCGCTGAGCCACCCAGCCACTACAGTCCTACAGCTCCTGCTTTCCCTAATTCGTTCGCCTTCCGCCTGTACACTTTTTTACTGGAGCTTCTTCATCCATACGAGTAACATGTCCAAGCCAGAGCAGCCGTTGTTGTTTTATGTGCTTGACAGTTCGTGGTTCATACGGGTGCGGAACTCCGAAGGACTTTTCTCTCGAACAAGCCGATCGCCTCCTCATCCACTGTTGTAAATGTTCATGCTTCTGCGCCGTATTGTAGGACTGGGATAATAAGCGACTTGTACAGCGCGATTTTCGTTTTTCGAGAGAGGGCTCTGCTCTTGAACTCCTTACTAAGCCCGTAGTAACATCGGTTTGCAAAAGTTATTCTTCTTCGGATCTCCAGACTGATGTTGTTGTCGCTGGAAATCATCGTTCAGAGCTAGACAAAGTCCTTTACAACGTTAAAGTTTTACTCTCCCATTGCAACAGAATGTTTCAAGACGCGTAGGCTCACTGCGCGCTGATGCAAGGAACTTCATCTTTTCCTCATTTACCGCTAAGCCCATGAGTTTAGACTGCTTCTCAATCTCTGAAAACGCCTTGCTTACCGCCCGTTCGGATTTGCCGATAATGTCAATGTCATCGGCATATGCAAGTAGCATTACATCTTTATAAAAGATGGTGCCCGATCTGTTAGCATTTGGGCACTGGCGCAGTATATACTCCATCAGCAGATTAAAGAAGTTACACGATAAGGTGTCACCCTGCCTAAAACCTCTTCTGGTATCGAGAGGCTCGGGAATTCTTTCCTATTTTGACGGAGTTTTGTGTTCTTCTCAACGTCATCATGCAAAGTCGAACGCTGGTATACCAAAAGTAGACAGGGCTTCAAAGAACTTTGACCTTATCGGTGAGTCAAAAGCGGCTTTATAATCAACAAAAAGATGGTAGGAGTTGATTTTCGTCGCATGAGTTTTCTCCAGTATTTGTCTCAATGTGAATATTTGGTCTATGGTGGATTTACCAGGTCTAAAGCCACACTGATAAGGTTCGATAAGATACACAGAGGGAAAAAACGTGGCCAGAAAATAAGATTTCTTCATCTCAAAATGTGAACAGAATGTTCTCTCAAATATTTGAGCACAAATGTTTGGAATGTTCTTGAAATGAGCACAATTCAGCTCACCTCGACCACCCCACCGAAAAGTATATGTAGGCATTCAGACGTGCGTCTTCAGACGCATGGCAATAGCCTAAACCTCTACTCCCAGTGAGGTCCGACAAAAACTTTTATTTATTTAATAAATAATAAATAACCAAGGCGGGTGGGTTGTTGTACAAGCGATGTCTCTGCGGACCTGGACCTGGGCCGGCATGGACGCGGTCGATCTGGACAGTGGACCTGGACATGGACAGTGGATCTGGACAGTGGACTTGGACAGTGAGTGGACCTGGATCTGGACACTGGACGGACCTGTGTACGGTGGACCTTACTTTTTTTTTTGTTTTAAAATGTTCTCAAAAACGGAACATATCAACTGACATCAAGATTTTGCGTTCTCAAAAAAAGTTCTTTTAGTGAGAAATTGTTCTTAAGGTGAGAAAACCCGGTCATGATTAGTTTTTGTGACCGTATGTGTTCATTTTGAGTCCAATGTTCACGGTTTTTTCCCTCTGTGTACCTGACAGAACCTTATATGCAATGGGTAGAAGACTGATCCCGCGGTAATTGGCGCAGATTGCAGGTTTTCCTTTTTTAAGTATTGGGCAGAGAACACTTAGACTCCAATCTTCGGGCATACTCTCTTCGGACCAAATTCTGCATGCACCTTACCAACTCCTCGCCGCCAGCCTTGAACAATTCAGCGGGCAGCTCATCGGCGCCAGCTGATTTGTTATTTTTTATCCTTTTTATGGCTAACCAAACTTCGTCATGGTCCGGTGGGTCTATTTCGATATCATCGATTGGTGGTTCCAGAGGCGTCATTGTGTTCGTCATCGCCTCCCAGCAGGTTGGAGAAATAGTTTCTCCATTTGTCTAGTACCTCATTTGGATCTGTATCAAGATTTCCGGCTTCGTCCTTACATTGTGAGGCTTCGGGCTTAAAACCTTCAGCTAATCGCCGAACTTTTTGGTAGAATTTTCGAATCTCAATCATGCCGAACAGGCTTTCGACTTCCTCACGCATACGCCTTTCCTGCTCATTCTTTATCCTTCTAAAAATGCGCTTCTTCTATCTCCGTTTTTTCCGATATTGCTTCTTGATAGCTCGCGTTGATCCCAATTGCAGAGTTCTCCTGTAGGCAGCGTCTTTCTCTGCAGTAGCGCGGCGGCACTCATCATCGTACTATGACTGTTTTGGGAGTGCCCGGCATATCCGAGAGTCTCCTTGGCAGCCGTACTCATAGAGTGTGAAAAATGTTTCCACTGTTCACTTATACCTGAAGAGAAAGGTGAAATTTCCTTGGGCAAATGGGTGAGTTTTGCTGTGTAGGCTTCGGAGGTCCGTTGTGATTGCAGCTTCTCGACGTTTAGCTTTCGACGTGTACTAGAGCGTGCGGCATGTGCCACACTGAGCCGCGTGCGTACTTTGGCTGCAACAAGGTAGTGATCCGAGTCTATATTGGCTCCTCGTAAAGAACGTACGTCTAGCACACTCGATGAATGCCTTCCGTCTGTCACAGCGTGATCAATCTGGTTTTCCGTTTTATTATCAGGGGACCTGCAGGTCGCCATGTGGTTGTCGCGGTGTTTAAATCTTGTGCTACTAACGACCATATTCCTGCCCGATACAAAATCTCTTAGCCTCTCTCCATTCTTGGAGGTTTCATCGTGCAGGCTAAATCGGCCGATTGTCGGACTAAAAAACGGCTTCTCTCCCTATTTTTGCGTTAAAAACGCCTAGCACGATCTTAATGTCGTGATCAGGGCAGCGCTGGTATGTACGTTCCAGGCACTCATAGAATTCGTCTTTCGTCGCGGCGTCTTTGTCTTCTGTTTGGGGCGTGAGCACAGATAAGGCTAATATTAAAATATTTTGCCTTAAGTCTGAGTACGGCTAGTCGCTTGTTAACAGGTGCAAAGCTGATGACAGAGTGACGCAGTCTTCCGCAGACTGCAAAGCCGCACCCAAACTCGCGCTTTGTAGCATGTCCGCTATAGTAGATCTCCCGGGGGGCATTGGTTGATGATTTTCTCGACGTGTTCCCTTGTCCAGTCCATCGCCTTTCAAGGAGTGCGGTAACGTCTGATGAATATTCTTCGAGGACTTTCATTAACTGTTTATCAGCACCCTCCCTGTTGAGGGTGCGAACATTCCAGGTGCATATCCTCATATCGTGGTTCTTAAAACGTTTGCGTGGGTCGTCATCGATGGTGGTCCGTATCCGAGGCATTTTTTTAAGTTTTCATTGGCGGATGAATTAGACGCTAATCGGGTGCCAAGCGCGAAGTAACGCCCCCTGTTTGTCCCTGGGAAAGGATCGATGCTCACGTTAGCCAGCAGCTTTGCGGATGCATCGCTCTGCTACCAGGGGTTACCCCGGGGAGGTGTGAGTCGACTTGAGACGCAGTAAGCCAGGATCGCGCTGGGCTTACCATGCTAAACCGGTCAGCAACTTTACCACAATACATACGCCCCCATAACCACAGGAGAGTTCCTGCCTTCCGAAGAAGCCATCACTAACTTGAATATAATCGCTCTAATAAGAATCATAAGAACCTGGGCTACGCCGGGTATTCAGCTAGCTCTTAATATTATGTGTACACTTTCGATATACGAAGGTATGTAAAGGCTCTTAATGTCATACTGTGCCACAGTTTACTACCATTCATTAGACTAATTTATATCTCTTCTGAGATTGAGATTCAGAGGACAATTTTTGAAAACTTGGAATCTAGTCGATTTGATTCCAGAACATCCTACCAACAACATAGTTTAAAAATTGTGGAAGCTCCAAAAATTATTTGAGAACGACGGTAAACGATCCGAGTTGATTCCAAAAAAATAATTTTGTGGTACAAGAATTGCAAGTACTCTGGAAGTGCCCATACTGCATTCGAGGCACTTAGGACATAAAATCGGAGAAATTCATTTATTTTTTTTGCCTGAATTTTGCAATTTTTGTTGTAATTTTTTTCGATGATCCTTGCAACTTTGGCACCAGCTGAACGAACGTTTTCTTTGCTAAAAAGATTGAAAACCTACCTTCGTGTTAGTATATCTGAGCACAGACTCAACGAAATATAAATTAAAACTGACAGAGTATTACACCACTGAACTGGGCATTCGGTGATGTATATGAGATTTAACTAAATACAATGCTTTACTGTACCAAATTTTCTATTAATGATCACATAAAAAGTTTAAGGAAATCTACATGAAGTCTTATCCCCTAAAGAATAATTTGAGTTCAAACGCATCTGAAAAAATTTATTCCTCCTTGAATTTTTAGGGATTCTGTGTTCTTAACCAACTTAATTAGCTCTTTTTCTGGAATTTATAAGCGAGGGTAAGTATTTAAACCAGGGGCCGGCAGCTTGCTATCTCGCGTATATAGGAAAATTCTCAAAGCAGCGCTGCTCAAACACGCATAGTATAATCTGTATAAGCGCCGCTGCGTTGCTTGCTTTCCTACGCCGCGACGCAGTCGTTGCTACTGAAATTGAGAGCAATTTTTGAGCTGCTCTCACACACACCAATGCATTGCAATGCAAAAATGTAAATGTATTTCTTGCCTCCCTCTGATTTAAATGGAGAAATCAAACAAAGTTAAATAAAATAGCGTTAAAATATCATGAAGCAAAAAATTCGCGATCAAAAGTTAATTATTGGGTCAAAAAATTCGCTTTAGGATTAAGCTGCCATTACACTTATCATATATCTAAATCAGTGTTCCCCAGCCATGCTCCGGGGGGACGAACATTTTCGGCAACTCACATGTATAGGCAGCCGAAGGCAAGCCGAAGTCGCCTCACTGACTGGCAGAGAGAACAAAATTTGTCAGTCGCAGTCTGTCCGTCGAGTCGAGCACATTGACGGCGCTTTGCCTACGGGCTACACTGAAAAAAATTACAATGGCTTCTCTTCATATTTGTATATATTATTATATTTTATTTATTTTTTTAATACTGAAATTGCTAAAATACAAGCATTAGACTTTTTTCTTTAAAATTACATATATGTCACATTCTTAATTCATGGTTATTTATTATTTTTTATTGTTGATTGAGATTTGTCGATGGGTTCGCCAAAGCATCCCTGCATCGAAACACCAAAAGTGTCGAATTCATGTAAGAAATAAGTATTTAGGCTTGATTCGCTCATTGGTGGTCAACTGCGCCGGTTGTTTGACAAGCGAAAAAATATGTGGGACCTCGAATGGGAAAGCAAATATTTTTTTCATTAAATTTTACTTATGAAGCTGAATGCATGGTATGCAATCGCATTATAGGTAAAAAATACTTATATAATATAAGGCGCCACTATAACATTCATAAGGAGTTGCATAATAAAAGCGATGCGGAGCCATTCACACAAACCGATAAACAAAAACATTTTTAAAAAAATAATTCATTTTGCCGCAAATCCCACAATCGCCTACTTATCCCTGACTTGCTCCCAATTTTGCGCAGTGCAAGGCACACAATACATTCACACATTTTCTCTCCTCTCTTCTTGGGGAACCCTGATCTAAATAGTCGGTTGTCAAAATTCTCTAAAGAGAAACTCTTTAGAGAAGCAATGATGAGCTATTACACCTTTAACGACAGAGACTTTTGAATTAGTTGTTCATGGCTAGTTCATCGGATTCAGTACATGTTCAACAATTTTTTACTGACAACCCAACAGAAAAAGGGAAGAATTGTTTATGTGAGAATGGATGACCATCAAATAAATGCTTTAACATTGAAGGTTGCGGTTTTGGCTGACGATGAACTGGATGATCCAGCACCAAAGAGAAGACGACATTATAAAAAGCAGGGACATGGCGCAACTTGTCGTACGCGAGCTCCAGTACGAGGACGACGAAACCTTCAGAAATTTTAATTCAAAAGTTTAATTTTTGACTTTATACTTTATATTATATTTTAGTTTTGCCTTCCCGTCGACTTTACGACGTTTCCCCTCTGGCTCGGAAATCGACTTTTCCGATAGTGAAGGATCTGTTGCATCACCCATCTGTTATAAGATATCTTTGTATTTCGTCAAAATACTTTTATGTACATATGTAAACACCTACTGCAAAAGAGGTACATGATGGGCACACTCGAATGTGGCTCTCTAAAAAGCGCATCTTTTCAAACCAGTATGGATGGTCTACTTCGTCCGCGGTGTAGCGGTGTATTGACAGCGTTAATTATTTAATTTAGCTTTAATTTCCTAGATGTTCACGTCTTTTTTGATTAAAGACAACTTCTGCTCAATATGAAGAAACGCTGCTTGGCGAGCGCTCCTGTTTTTGTACAGGTTGCTCTTGCAATCGTAGAGGAGAGACTCATCCTCATAAAGCTCAAGAAGTGCCATTACCTCACATTTTGACCATTCAGAAATATAAAAACATGTTAGCCAC
The DNA here is from genome assembly GCA_018904265.1 of Lordiphosa collinella. Lineage (NCBI taxonomy): Eukaryota > Metazoa > Arthropoda > Insecta > Diptera > Drosophilidae > Lordiphosa > Lordiphosa collinella. The sequence continues at coordinate 200,765 of JAEIFV010000283.1, read as the reverse complement.
AATGCAGATTCTGCAACGGTTTTTTACTCACACGTTTGGCTGCCATTATCCCCACATAAACGAAATGCGAATTTTAATTTCAACGTGACAGTATGTAAGCAACTTTCAGAGTTCTCAGTTAAGCTTAATCGATAAATTAAATCGAGTGTATCTGGGTCAAATCATAAAATTCTCCATTTATAATCTGTGCGTAATAAACCAATAAATAAATATTTTTGTTCTAAAAAAATTTTTTTGACACTTGCTTACATGAAAACCAACTCGGAATTCTCAACAGGGCCGATTGTAATTATCAGCAATTAACAATTTTTAGGAACTGGTTAGTTTAGGTCAATAAGCATTATACTTTCCAGGAGCTGTTCATCTATATTAGCTCTTAAATTCTTGTTTAACTGATACAAGGAGTAGCTGGAACAGCTAGTATACATAAGTTAAGGCAATGTTTTAAGCCCTTCGTTTTTAGGACCTTTCTAAAATAAAAAACTTTTGTAGATGTATGTAATGTATGTGCTCTTGGACAATTTTCAAAGGAGTCTATAACATCATTCACAGATTTTATATTTGATAATTGTTTATTGCTTTCTGCTTTCAGTGGCTGGGTGCGCGACCGCTGTGCATGAGGTCGTGGGTTCGATCCCGCCTCGGAACATCTAATGAAAAGTTTTTTCTTTGAATAAACTTTACACCCGGCCACACCTCTTTGCTGTAGGCGCCAGCATTGCAGTAATTAGACATGAAAGCTTTTTCAAACTCCCGTTCGGATTCGGCGTTAAACTGTAGGTCCCTTTCTCTTGTGCTAAAAATTAGAAGCGCACAAGCCAAGAGATTGAGAGAGGCTCGGCTTTGGCCCTTTGGGGCTGTGTCATCTTGACAAGCTAATTATACTCTGTACCAAAGTTACATAGAGTATAATAAGTTTGTGCAAAAGTATGTAACAGCCAGAAGGAAGCATCTCCGACCCCATAAAGTATATATATTCTTGATCTGCATCAACAGCCGAGTCGATATAGCCATGTCCGTATGAACGCACAGATCTCAGAGATGGTAAGAGATAGAGGTTTGACATGTATGGGACTACTTGCAGGCAGATCAAGTTTATTTTCAATTTTTGCCACGACCCCTCCCGCCCCCTCAAATTGGAAAAAATGTATTATCTCCCACAGTTTTATAGATAGAAGGTTCGTTCCTTCTGGACATATTTAGTAATCAGGATTATTTATCGATCCGCCTAAGGAATGGTAAAGATCGGATGAACGGTAGTAAAGATATGAGCAAACGGAAATTCAATATATCTGGGCTGCTCCTGCAGCAGCAAAACACATACATATGTATGTAGATGTGTGTATATATGAGCAGCGACTACACAGCAAAGTGATAGCCAACAATATTTTAGGACAAATTTTTATTTAACGATTCATATTGGGTCGTTGTGGGTGTGATGACCCCGCCCCGCCAAAAATTCAACCTTTTAAATGAATTAAACCTGCAAATATATTGTCTGAGCAATTCCAACAACGAAATCCTATACAAAACCTAACAGCTATGGCTAGCTCATTGGATCCAATTGGATTCTTGCAGCTAACAGGGACGCTCTCATTTTCCTCTTCCCTTTCCCACATACACAATATTGAGAGAGAGAAATTAGAGATGGTCGCGGGACAAATATATCGCCCGATACCCATCTGACTACTAAGACGAGGATTGTTTAAATTGCAAATAATACAAAAATAGTCTAGTTCTTTAATTCTAACATAATATCAAGCAATCACAATGATGTTAAGTCATTCTGGTCACTCCGGAGTCCCGCGTAGTTTTCGATGTACGCCCATCTCTAGCTCTGGCAAATGCAAAGGTTTTTTTTTGTCTGCGGCGCGTGCCAATCCTCTCCCTCCCTCTCCTAATTATATTCTGTACCAAAGGCACATAGAGTATAATAAGTTTGTGCAAAAGTATGTAACAGCACCTTAAATGATAAGTATTTAAGCAACTCAAGTCGACTCGTAGGTATTTATTCATATATCGACCCCATTGCTATTGCAATGGCCTCCTCGTGGAGTTCCCTAGATACCGATTTTATATAATATAATCGGGAGCAAATGCGAGCGGCGACCCCAACTGGTACAGAGTATAGTATAGTCGGGCTTGACCGACTTTCTTCCTTGTTGTGCTTCTCAAATTGACTATTACACTTGTCTGATATCTCATTTAAGAAACTTTTATGAGATATTAGACAAATGAAAATTATCTGACCAAGAGAAATGCCGTAGGATTGGAGATCGTCTTGAATGATAGGTGTCAGATTTAGACTACTACGCTGAGCGTGGACATCATTCATCACCAGTGTATAAATGTGAATATCGTCATCTATACCGTCCGTTCAAAGCCAGGTAGATTTCATTCAAACGGTTGCTTTCTTTATAATCTAGTAATCATACTTTACCTTGTCACTTTGCATAAGAAAATCTCGTTTGTACTAAAATCTCCAGATTTTTCCAATATTTTCCTGGATGCTTTTAGATGTAAGAAAATATTACTTCAATTGGTGAGCCGAACCTCATCTATCAAAAAAGTGGTTCGGTTCGGGTTCAGATTTGAGGAGTCAATAATATAAGGCGCCTGGTTTATGGTTCGGTTCGTGAACCCCAAAAAACACTGCTTGCAGCCTTGGTTTTAAGTCAGAGGCAGGAAAAAAATACATTTACATTTTTGTAAAATTGCTCACAATTTCAGTAGGAACGACTGCGTCGCGGCGTAGGAAAGCAAGCAACGCAGCGGCGCCTTTACAGCTTATACTATGTGCTTTCTGACTTTTTCTATACACGCGAGATAGCAATCCGCCTGTCCCTGTTTTAAGTGCACGTATTCAAAACGGTATATCTTCGCTTAAAAAAACCTAAGAAATATTTGGGATAATTTATTTTATAGCTAAGCTAAATACAATATTAAAGAGAGTTAAGGCAATAGTATAGGTTTCCTATAAAAAGTACCTAAAACTGGTAAAAATAGGGATCTAATGCTCATTTAAGCTCAAATTACTAAAAATTTAAAAGTGATGGACCATATCCGAAAACAGATTCGTGTTCAGCACACGAAAATCATTTAGATTCACCATCAACTCTTTAATATACTGGACCTTGTTGCCTAGTGTTATTGAACCAAGACGCAGACAAGTAGGAGTGACATGTAATCTCAGGTACGTTTAGTCGGGTGAATTTAACAGCCATGCTCCCATTTTCACCTTACTTTTATGATTTGGACATGTAAACGACATGAATTTCACATACAAATTGTTTAAAGCCCAATTTACACGACCTGATCTCTCAGGTGAGTTTTGTATCTGAGTATCTGCTGAGCTACTCAGCTGAGCTAAGTGAACTAAGTTGGTCAGGTCGGTCGTGTAAATTGAGCTTAAGCATATATGTGTGTGGCATAAAGTTCTATGGTAACTAGATACAGTCCAATCAATTCGAATTCAAATCACTGCAATCACAGTTGCCGTTTTTAATTCGGAAGATATTTTGAAACTTTTTAGTCTACATCTAGTAGCCACAGATATAAGTGCCATTTTCCATATAAAGCAGCGAGTATTTGTTGTGTTCACGTGCTGAAATCGCAAAAGTAATGCTGGGTTTACACTGCGTCACAGTGTGTCACATTTCAGTGTCACAATGTCACAGCTCCATACGAATTTGACATTGTGACACTAAAATGTGACACTGTAACGCAGTATAAACCCAGCATAAGGTGAAAATGGGAGCACGGCTGTCAGATTAAGTATTAGAAAGTGTATACAAAAATATTTTCGCATTTTTATTGTTTACAGTTTTCATTTAAATACGTCACAAAGCGTGAAAAGTTCGATTTTACCGTGTAGATGGTAGCCCTTCGTTCCTTCAGTTCGCGTCGCTGTTGTCTCAGTTTTGATTTGAACATATCCTCCAGTCCCTGAACCCGCTCACACATTTTCAGCTCGGCTATAATCTGTGGCCAATCGTCTATGGCAAAGATATCCATTAGCGCATCCAAACCCTCTGAAAGCGCCCATAGATCTTCTTCCTGAGTACATGTATCCAATAGGAAGAGTACTATGATTTTAACCAAAGGTTCCGGCAGCAGGCAACCCAATGTGCCCAGCATACGACTCCAGTTAACTCTGATATCCATATGCGGGCACTTGTGTGCTCCCTCAATAATCAAACGCAGATCGTTTTCCGTCATTTTTTGAAACAAATCTTTGCTGGACTTCAGCAGTATCAGTGAAGAACGCATCAGTGAAGTTATGGCTTCCATTATGTTCATATCTGTGGTACCCTTAAAAGCCTGCTGGCCCAGTATGAACCACATATTGTAAACATCCTGATGTCCACCCAGATCTTCCACGGTCAAAATGTTGCACAGATTTTGCAGGCAAATTAAATGTGAGACCCGCATCTTGGTGAATTTACTGAGGATTTGTGCATTGGGCGAGAGTGCGAGCAACTTCTCCAGCGTCCCATCGAGAGGTTGACATTTGTGCCATAGTCTTTGGACAACATTCTTCTCCTTGATGGTCTCGATGAAACTCAGGGGCAGTCCGCCAGCTGCATTGCTCTCGGCGGTCTCGTCATTCATTTCATAGTCCGCCACACTTTCCGACTCCGATTGATCAAAATCGGAATCACAGCCGCTTTGGTCATCATCACTGGAACACAAATTGGTAATAATTTCGGCCACCAAACGTTGGCCATCCAATAGACACTCCAGATTTTTGTAAACTGCCTCCGATTCGATTTTGTTCTTCTCCTGCTGCTGCTGCTCTTTACCATTATGGTCCAGTTCGCTGAGCTCTTCAACTTCCATGGAAACTTCCAGCACGGGAGTCTGATTCTTGCCACCCGCATTCTCGAGGAAACTTTGACATTGCCTCAGTTGAGCCTGGGTGTCGATCGTCAGCAGTTTCTCCAAGCTATTTAGTATTTCCCTGGCGTAGGCGGATGAGCAGGCTGGCACATTGCACAAAATGCCCGCAGATAAGGCACTTAAATACCACAAACTCTGGCTCTCCTCCTTGATGTGGAGCAGTTCAGGCAAGCGCGGTTCATTGGCCAAAACATTCCACGATGTGGAGTTATTCTCGGATACAACTAGAATTAGTTGCGCCACCGCAAGGGCGATTTCCACCCCAAATTTGGCATGATCCAGGCAGAGCATCAAGCTTCTTAAGATTGAGGAGGCCTGGTTGAATGCCTCAATGGCTGTGGGTGAGCTCTCGCAGAGGTTTCGGAGCAAGTGGATCGCTTGCAAAAAGATATCCGCTTGCAATTCCGACTCCAGGCCTTTATTCAAGTCAAATCCTATGAGCAATGAGTGCAACGAGGTTAATATGTCATTCTCAACCAGAAATTCACACACTTCCGATCCAAAGACGGACAGGTTCCTCAGAGCGCCGGCTGCCGCATCCCGTATCGCGCTGTCCTTGTCACAGAGCAGAGGAGCTGCAATGCGAACCAAATCGCTTTCCAAAATCTCTTGTACCTTCTCCTTGCGCAAGGCTAGCATGGCAAAGCTGTGCAGGCCGTTGAGCTTATCCTCAATGTCGGGTCTCTGGAGATGGACACAAATTGCCTCAACCGGTCCACAGCCGCCGTTATCGCCTTCAATATCAAAATCCAGGACATTCTCAAGAGCTACGCCTGCTTGGGGTCCAGCGGGAGTCCGTGTTTTGATTTTCTTCACCTTGCCCATCGCAATTTCAGTCCAGACACCAGCACGTGTTTATAAAACAGCCACAGGGATGGAGTGACAATTAAAAACAATTTAATTTCGTTTTGAAAGAGCCAGGGACTGAGTTCGGGGGTGAACTAGTTCGTGTTCAAAACGCTGCGTGAGGCAAGAGATGCCTTGCAGTGTTGCCAGATCAGCTTTTTTCCTGTCATTTCTAGCTCTTTTTTTAACCGGACTTCGGGGAAAATTTGGAAACAGCAGGCAGCTTTTTATCATCTTTATTTTAAATTTGGATCCATTTGAGTCAAAACTTATAAGAAAATCTATTGGTTGTCAACTCTATTAGTCATTAACGCCCCTAATTGCAACCTCTAACGTTTAGCAAGCTGCCATTTCTAAGTGCGTGCCAAGTTTGCAGATCAATTGACAAAAATGCTAAAAGTTTTCAAACTAAACCCTCGTGAAGTCTGGCTGCAGGGCCGATTAGATAGATGTATTTGATAGCTAAAAAATGTATTATTTTTCCAAATTTATTGATATAAAATAATTTTGCGATTAGTGGATAGTGAATTGGAGAAATCTTTTCAAAACTGCTGCTGGGTGTGTGTAACCTTTTCAAAGAAAAAACTTTTCATTAGATATCCCGAGACGGGATCGAACCCACAACCTCTTGCACAGCGGGCGCACACCCTTGATCTTATATAGCAACTAACATGAACTTACTAATGCTAAGTTATTGACCTGTTCGTGGGATTTTCATATAATACATTGGATTAAGCAATTCAATTGGATTTAGATTTCCTGCCAATCTTCAGCCTTTAAAAAATTTACATATTTTCGGTTTACCATAAACTATAAAGTTTCGGAGTGAAGTAATAGCTTTTAGCATGGTCCAACGCAGAAGTTGAGCGTGTCTTTGGTCAGGTCAATATTGTGAATTCAAAACTCAGAATTGAATGAAAGTGAGCACGCTCTATGCAGTACTATGTATAAGGTAATAGACGTTAGTGTAACTGTATTTAAGTAATAATACTAGAAATAAAATATGTGTAATTACAGATACGGGTTGCGTCGACATGCGAAATGTCGCTTCGACTATATATCCCCCCAGTTACCTTAAGCTTATATCAGACAGATGATATATTAAATACATTAGAATTATAAGCTTTTTTCCCCTCTCCGTACCGTCAAAAACGGCTTTTTTTCCTGACAAAAAGATGGCAACACTGCTTTGAACTCAGCTCAAAAGCTCACAAGCAATTTCCTTCTTCAGCTCAATCACTTGTTGTTAAATAAGGACGGGCAGCAACACACAGATATTTTTTTTGTTTCACCTACGCTAATACATAATATTTTTTTATGTTTCATTTATCGCACTCCACCCACAATATTTACTTGTTGAGTAATTTACAAACTTCTGTATTCAAATGACTAAGAGCAACGGACGGACTGCCCAAAAGCAATTTACACGGGTTTTACACGGTGGTGTGGGAAAGAGGTGTAGAGGGGCAAGCGACCCCACTACACCTCTTTCATGCTAACATAACCTTTTTCAAGAACTTCATGCAGTTTGCTTCACCGTGTAAGACTGGATTTACACGGGGGAGCAAACTTCATGAAGCTTTTCAAAAAGCTCTCGCTTGTAGGAAAGATGTGTAGGGGGGCAAGCGACACCACTACACCTCTCTCATACAAACGAAATCTTTTTAAAAACTTCATGAAGTTTGCTCCACCGTATAAATCAAGTCTTAGTATAATCGTGCGTGGTCACACTAATGTCGAAAATATTCGTGCGTGGTCGCACTAATACCAAAAACAGTCGTTGGTGCGACCATGCACGACTATTTTTGGTATTAGTAGGACCAAGCACGATTATTTTCGAGATTAGTGCGACCACGCGTTATTTTTGGTATTTGGTATTGGGATTAGTGCGACCACCACTTAGCCAACACAAAAAGTCCTTTGCGTTTTCCACTTATACTTATTGTTAACCAAATATCCCACAATACCCACGGGTTTTGTGGTGACGGTATCCTAAAATGGAAACTTCGTTAGATGAAAGTATGGATGGGGAGCAGGCAAGTCCCAACGGAAATGGAAGCGGCAATTATAATGAGCAGGTTGGACAACGATCTCCGTTGGTGGGCGTGAACGGCAATCAAGACGGGCCAAATGTGGTTGGGGTTGCCATAGCGGCAAAAGACAAGCCGACCGAGTGGTAAGTGTAATTTGTAAAGAGGAGGCTGGGAAATGGAATTTAATTTTTATTCTAGGACCAAACCGTTCAATGCGTTCAGTGGACGACCGATAGGCGAACACACGGCTCTGCAGCAGCAGGCTCAACAACAGCAGCAGGCCCAGCAGCAGCAAGCCCAGCAGCAGCAACAGCAAGCCCCGCAGCAACAACAGCCACCACCTGCTGCCAATGGAGTGGCGGCTCAAACCGCGGATATTTGGGTGGAGACCAAGGCCGAAGATGGCCGTTCCTACTATTATCATGCCGTTACCAGGGAAACCACCTGGACGCGACCCGCTGGACCCAACATCAAAATCATGACGCAGGGCGAGGTGGAGGAAATGGCCAAGCGAACAACAACCACAAACACAAAGACTGCCGAGCCGGCGGCGGCTGGGGATATGCCTCATCTTACCTCGCAACCACCACCACTTCTGATGAACCAGCCCCCGCCCGCCACAGCGACTCCTCTGCTCTCTCAGCCGCCACCCAATGTGCGTCAACAGCCACCGCCCATGTTTCAGCCACCACCAGGATTTGGTCAGCCGCCGTTTTGCATGCCACCACCGGCTTATGGTTTTCCTGGAGCCGGCGGTGCTGCTCCGACGGGACCTTGGGGTGTGGGCGTGCCGCCTTGGCAGCAGCAACAGCACGCTCCTCCTCCGCTCGGTGGGCAGGATAAGCCCGCCCAAAAACTTATCATCAAGCCTGGAGTCATTGATCCGGCTGTAATAGCTCGAGCAGCTGAATGGTCCGAGCACCGCGCACCGGACGGCAGACCTTACTACTTCCATGCCGCTCGCAATGAGTCTGTTTGGGAGAAACCCCAGGCCCTGCGGGACATGGAAGCGGCCAGAATGGCCGCCCATTCGGGAGTTACGCCACCCACCGTGGGTGGTCCGCCACCTCATTTGCTGCCCAATCCGTTGATGCATATGCCTCCAGGTGCAGCAGGCGGATTTGATCATCAGATGGCTTTTGCTGCGGCTGCTGCCGCCGCCGCCGCCAGTACCAAAGCAGCCCAGGCTGTGGCTCTGGAGAAAGAGGCGAAAAAGGCAGCCGAGGAAAAGCGCAAGAAGGAGGAAGAGCAAAAGAAGCTGGCAGCGGCCGCAAATGCCAAGCAGACGGACAAATCACGTCCAGTCACCAGTACGCCCATAGCAGGCACACCTTGGTGTGTGGTCTGGACAGGCGATGCTCGCGTCTTCTTCTACAATCCCTCAACCAGAACTTCGGTATGGGATCGTCCCGAGGAGCTGATGAGCCGAGAGGATGTGGACAAGGCGGTGAACGAGCGTCCCGAGCAGTTGAAAGCAACTCAAGAGAAATCCGGCGAGACTGATCAGAAGCCTGGCGAAGAACAGGGACAGGACAGGGAAGCTGTCCAACAACAACAGCAGCAGCAAGTGCAGCGCGTGGAGCCCGAGGAAGATGACGACGATGAGGTTATAAAGATACGCACTGAATCCGAGTCCAGTGTGGAGGAGGTGCCCACCAAGCGTGTGCGTACGCGTAAGTCAAGTACAGTCCAGTCCCTTTGATTTGCTCTGATTCCACTGACTATTGTAGTGACCAAATCTAAAAGAGCTGAGGATGCTGCCTTGGAGGCCGAACAGCGGGCAGCCAAGGAACGTGCGCTTGTCCCCCTGGAGCAGCGTGTCACCCAATTCAAAGAGATGCTGCGTGAGAAGGATGTCTCGGCGTTTAGCACATGGGAAAAGGAGTTGCACAAGATTGTTTTCGACCCTCGCTATTTGCTTTTAACATCGAAGGAACGCAAACAGGTATTTGAAAAGTATGTCAAGGATCGTGCCGAGGAGGAGCGCAAAGAGAAGCGCAACAAGATGCGTCAGAAGCGTGATGATTTCCGCAAGCTCATGGAGGATTGCAAGCTGCATGGCAAGTGAGTGGAAACCAAAAAACAGCCTCAAATTTTCCTTTTTTTGATCTTCAAACAACGTTACTTTCAGGTCTTCCTTCTCCGAGTTCAGCCAAAAGAACGCTAAAGAGGAGCGCTATCGGGCCATCGAGAAGGTACGCGAAAGGGAGAGCCTCTTCAACGAGTACATCGTGGAAGTGAGGCGCCGCGAGAAGGAGGACAAGCAGCTAAAGAAAGAACAGGTATGTCGATGGCAAGCATATGACTTGGGCCCTGCGGGCAATTCATTTTACGTATTTCCTCGCCTTCAATTCATTGATATTGACGATGATGATCAATCGATGTATATACTTCTTTATATATACACACCTACTTTTATATATGCATATATTATTAACTTATCCTGTATACCAAAACCAGAAACGTATTTACATAATGTGATTGATTTTTTGTTAATTTTAAACCAAAAACAACGTGTGAACCGAACCCTGATCGATTGCATTGCCTTGCCCTTGACCGAGCGGTTCCGGTTGCCATAAAATGTTACTCTGGGTCCGACAATCCAATTACATAGCCACCACCACCACCACTAGCTAACAGTTTACAGCACAAAAGCACGCCCCAAACACCATCAAAAACATCAGCCAAACAGCAACGTTGTCCACGTCGTCCAAAGTTCAACTTCACCACGCTTGCAATCTGTGTGTGGTGAGTTACAAAAAAAAAACACAAATAAATCGTTAAAAACAAAAAAAAAATACATTAAACAATTTGTTTTTCTGCAAAAAGAAAAAACAAATTTGGAAAAAAAACTAAACAAAAAATAAAACGGTTTTTTTACCCGATGATAATCGTTGGTGTGATTTCCACTTCCCGCCCCGCGCCCCCACCACGCCTAGGATTGAGATGATGTGAGATGTTGAAGATGAAGATGATGATGATGATGATGAGAATGATGAAGATGGAATTTGGTCAGATGATCAAATGATCATAGATGAAGATGAGATGTTGTGGGCTTAAATCGAAGGCGACCGCTGGATCCCACAATCAGAGGACTACAAATCGCAGGTGCAGGTGTCGTCGGCGCTGATCAAACAGTATGAATAATACATAATTTAATTAACCCAATATTTTTCTTTTGTTTACAAAAAAGAAATGTTAAATGATAGAGGGAAGCCCAGAGGACTCGAGATGAACCCAAAAAAAAAAACCAAAAAAAAAAACGAACACAGAGCCTGTGCAGAGCAAAGTTGAATGTGACACTTTGCTCTCCCAATCTCTACCTCTCTCTCTCTCTCTCTCTCTTCTCACACTTTACTACTAAATATTATAGCTTATGTCTGTTGTATGTTTATTTTAGTTTTACATTTAAATATATTTACACACTTTGCTACACTTCGGCCTGGCTGGAGATTAAGAACCAAAAAGCTCTGCTAAAAGAATGAGGGAAGACACTAGATTTATGTAAAAATGGTCTGATCTGTGAGAAAATACTCGTAAATTGTGTAATGATGATTTTGTTTGGGATGAACTTACTTAATTTCCCTTCGGAACAATGAGGGTATTCACTGGTCCTTGTAAAATGGTAAATGGTACAGTTACCACAGAAGAGCTTTGTTATTCAATGTAGTAGTTGTTGTGATAAACCAGCTGTTTGGGTAGTTTGCAGTTATTTAAGAATCAAAGCTCAATATATTCGACAATTTTTAGACGCCTCAGTGGCGTAATGCGCTTTATGCATAACTCTGAAAATGGCAGTCGTGTGTAGAGATGGGCACGAGGCCCGACAATCGCTTGCCTATAAATGCCGGGACTCGTGCCCAACTCTAGTCGTGTGGTCAATCCCTTAAGCTGACAAATTATTTTTATACCCTTGCAGAAGAGGGTATTATAAAATTGACCGGATATTTGTAACGCATTGAAGCAAGCATCTCCGACCACATAAAGTATATACATTCTTGATCAGCACGACGAGCTGAGTTGATTTAGCTACGTCCGTCTGTTTGTATGCTATTTCCTCCGTCAGTTTGAAAGCTTTCTTCACCAAACTTTGCGCGAAGTCTTTTGATAGACATACGCTACACATTTGTCGGAACCGTCCGGATCGGATAATTATAGCATAAAGCTGTCATAGGAACGATCGGTCGAAAAATTAGTTTTAGTGAGAAAAACTTTTTTGTTTTTAATGGAAACAACTCCAAACTACGTATTTCTTAGTTTGCTATGCTTTCCCATGATTGCTCCAAGTTTCGTCGAAATCGGGCATCTATATAGTATAGCTGTCATAGAAAAGTATTGTCTGAAAAGTAGTCTTAGTAAGAAAAACTTTTATTTAGAATGCATTCACACAATTCTACAAATTTTGGTCAAAATCGGATCACTATAGCATATAGCTCCCATAGGAATGATCGGTCGAAAAACTCGTTCTAGTGAGAAAAACTTTTCAACGGAAACATCCTTATCATTGGCATATACTTGTTTTGTATACTTTTAAACAAATCTACAAAGTTTTGTCAAAATCGGATGGCTATAGCATACAGCTGCAGTACGAACGATCGGTCGAAAAAGTTCTAGTGAGAAAAACTTTTTTATTTTAAATGGGATCGCCTCCAAATTTCGTAATGGTTTGTTTGTTAAGCTTTTCCATGATTCCACTAAGTTTGGTCGAAATCGGAAATGTATAAAGTATAGCTCCCATAGAAAAGTAAGGTCCGAAAGAAGTCTTAGTTAAAAAACTTTTTTGTTTTCAATGGAGGCTGCAAGGGTCTACAAAACTTCGATCGAGCCGAAGTTAACTTCCCTATTTTATCACATGTTTTACCAATTGTTTTCAGAAAGAGCATTTACTTCAACATCTGTTTTGTCCTCGGCTATAGTTTTGGGGTTTTTAAATTAAAAACGTAGATCCACCCTCCTGTACAGGGATTTGAACCGGGTCTGTCGAACAAACTTTGCACACAGACAGCACACTTATGTTACGCATCTTGTTGTTCTGTTTTTGGTAAGGCCTATCCACTTAGCCACGATAAGCACAATACCAAGTATTTTTATTCTATGCTTTGAATACTTTAACTACACTTCAATTCTCTACTCTTTTACGACCGGTTTTTATAAACATACCCCAAGGAATCAAAATTGTTTGCTAATGTATTTTGTTGTTTTGTCGTAATTTTTGGAGTTTGCCATTTGCCATCTTACGAGGGCTAGCTAATACCTTTAATGAACATTTCAGAGAAAAATGTATTCTTTTTCTCATCAAATTGTGCTTGTGCTTACAACTATTAACTCGAAGAGTGAAATTTCAATTGTATGAAATTTCAATTAAACGGATTTATAACTTTAGTTGGCGACTTGAAAAAAATAAGCGCCACAATAATTTTAAATAACTTTGCTAGTTCTATTCTCACATCAAATATTCGAGTCAGTTTCAACTCGATTTCTGTATAAAGGTTTCCATTTCGAAATCAAATCGTACAACTTCACAACTAAACAAGAAAGAAAGTCGGTCAAGCCCGACTATAACATACTCTGTACCTGTGAAATGCTGCCCATCACCGTTGCGACCGGTGCTGCCCATAATTGTTTGTTTTCCTTATAACTCGAATATCGTTCATCCGATCGATAATCGGATCGATAAAGAATCCCGAATACTAAATGTGTTAAGAAGGTTCGAACCTTCTATCTATAAAACTGTGGGAGATATGACGTTTTTTCGATATTGCGGGGGCGGGAGGGGGGCGTGGCCAAAATTGAAAATAAACTTGATCGGCCTGCAAGTATAAGAAACATATGTTCCATACATGTCAAACCTCTATCTCTTACCATCTCTAAGATCTGTTTGTTCATAAGGACAATATACAATATACATAAGGCAAACTTTTGCACAAGCTTAATATACTCTGTGTACCTCTGGTACAGAGTATAAAAAGGAAAATGAATTTTGTAATCAATTTAATCCCATGTATTCTACAAATCGTTTTCGACCTAAAAATGACCCAATCGTGTTTAAATTGTGTCGTTTTTATTTTACTATAATATACTTTGAAGTAAAATTCCATTTCGTAGTCTACAAACTGTGAATGTAATGTTAAGCTCTAGTTTTGTGAAACATTTAATAAGCTTTGGTGTCAAGGATCTTTAAAATCTGGGGCTATTATGGGTGGAGATTTAATAAGTTATTCTGAGCGTTATGTTTTATTGAGCTTTTCTGCCGTTCATAAGAGTCAGTCGTCCAAAACAGATCAGATAACAGAAGAAGTCGTTAGACCGTAGGTCAAATTTGTTCAGTTCTATATTTTTTGTTGAACCGAACCGAACTTTTAGGTTCGGAACAGGTTCAGGTTTTTTTTGAAGAGGTTTGGGTTCACGGTTCGGTTCACACCAAAATATATCCATTAAAATATCCATTAAAAATGTTTTCATTCTATTTATAAACAGCGGCGAAAAAACGTGTTCAGAAAATAAGATTTCTTCATCTCAAAATATTAACAGAATGTTCTCTCAAATATTTGAGTACAAATGTTTCGAATGTTCTTGAAATGAGCACAATTCAGCTCACCTTAACCACTTTACCGAAAAGTATATGTAGGCATTCAGACGTACGTATTCAGACGCATGGCAATGGCCTAACCGTCTACGACGCGACGCGACGACCGCCTAAGGTCTTGGGCTCTACTCCCAGTTGGTCCGACAAAAATTTTAATTTCTTTAATAAAAATAACCAAGGCTGGTGGGGTGTTCTTCAAGCGATGTTTCTGTGGACCTGGACCTGGAAGGTGGATCTGGACAGTGGATCTGGACAGTGGACCTGTACAGTGGACCTGGACAATGGACCTGGATCTGGACGGTGAACCTGGACAGTGGACCAGGATATGGACACTGGACCTCAAAGTTTTTTTTTTTTGATTTTAAAACGTTCTCAAAAATGGAACACATCAACTCACATCAAGATTTTGCGTTTTAAAAAAAAGTTCTCGAATTGAGAAATTGTTCTTAAAGTGAGAGAATCCGGTCATGATTCGTTTTTTGACCAAATGTGCTCATTTTGAGTCCAATGTTCTCGGTTTAATCCCTCTGTGTACATTCTACATACCCTGGCCTTCAATATTCATTATTTGCAATAAGTTTTTGTGCAAATATAGATGATGTGCAAGTCCACAAAGTTACCAAATAGTTGGCGACAATTTTATCGAAACAATCACTTAACTGAACAGCTGACTTTGATAATCGATAACAATTTCTGGGTTGCCAAACAATCGAAAATATTATTCGATTCTTTTTATACCCGTTATTCGTAACCGTATATAAACTCGTTACTCGTAGAACGAAGCATCTCCGACCCCATAAAGTATATAAATATTCTTTTTGGTGTGCCTAGCCGTCTGGTTCAGTTTGAGCACCTATGTGAAGAGGGAGATCTACTGGAGACTAGAAGAGCTAGAGTGACCAAATTTTGTATGTAGGCTCCTATTGTCCCTACGCAGATCAAGTTTATTTCAAATTTTGGCCACGCCCCCTCCAGCCCCCACAATAAAAAATGTTGAATAACTCCTACAATTTTGAAGATATGAAGATCTTATTTTAAAGTGTAGTGTATGTGCCCATTATCTACAATCTCTAGTTTATATGGAATTGTTCCGCACAAATATTCAAAGTTTGCTAACTGTTGACTCTAAACTGAACAGCGAGACTGCTGACGAAAGTATGGAAGGTCCTGGGTCTTGAACTTATTCCCTAACAACCATTAATTAGTTTAAATCAAATTGATCTGATCACCGAAAGGTTTTGAAGTCAAATTACCCACCTATGTAAATCTTTTTTACACAATTCGCAGTTCATTTTGGTTTGTTTTTCTTGGTTCCGTTTGTGTTTCGTGGTACGGCCTGCACCATAAACCGTTCTTCTCTCACTTAGCAGAGCTTTATCCAATCACTAATCACAAGAAAATTCTCTTTCAGTTATGTCTCTTGATCTAATCTGTCATTTCTCTTTCAGCAATCCAAACAAAATAAAACCAAGCCTGTAACTATGTACCCTTTTAGACTAAGAAATCCTAGTTGTACACACTTAAGTTATTCACATAAGTTTATTACGATTCTTAAGTGCAAGTCCTCATCAGTGCCAGAGATGTAACTAATTTGTGTTCTCCCATCCATTTCTTTTCTCTTTCGCATGGCTGTCATGTCACAATATTCCAAAACTTTTCCACACACACACACATATACTCTCTCTAGATACGCAAAGATTTTCTGGATATGCTGCGCGAACGTCACGACATTGAGCGACACACCAGATGGTATGACATAAAGAAGAAATTCGAATCGGATTCACGTTATCGGGCCGTGGACTCTGTCTATCGGGAGGAATACTTTGAGGACTACCTGCATCTGATGAAGGAAGAAAAACGTAAGGAACGCGACTTGCGTGAACAGCGGGAAAGGGAGCGACAGCGGGAGCGGAAGTCGGATCGCAGGGATAGGGACAAGGATAAGGACAAAGAGAAGAGTCGCAAGGATCGGGGACGCAGTCGTTCCAGGGACAGGGACCGTGAGCGTAAGTCATCCAGAGACCGGGAAGACAAAGGCAAATCAGACAAGAGCAACAAGAAACGAGAGACACCGGTAAGAAAGTGGAATTTGAACTTTACACAGATAAGCTTATTTGCCATCTGTACAGGAGGAGGGCGAGCATAATGATGATTCGGAACGCGAGGAACGTGCCGGCAGCGAGGATAGTGAACTGGCCCGCCAGCGTGAGGATGAAGCCGAACAAAAGCAAAAGGAACGCGAAAAGAAAATACGTGCCGAGCAGAGCATACGGGAGAGAGAGAAGGAGGTTCAGCGCACTTTGGCCGGGCACTTGCGGGATCGGGATAAGGAGCGTGAGCATCATAAACGTGACGAGAGTATTGGACACTTTACGGCACTGCTGACTGATTTGGTGAGGGCACCGGACTACACCTGGAAGGAGGTTAAGCGACAGCTGCGCAAAGATCATCGTTGGGAACTAATCGAGTCGCTTGATCGAGACGACCGGGAGAGGTAAGACAAACAAATAATGGCATGTGCTGCCTCACATATTTATATGCCTCTCATAATTTCGCAGAATTTTCAACGAGCATATAGACAATCTGATGAAAAAGAAACGCGAAAAGTTTCGAGAAATGCTCGATGAGGTTAGCACACTGCAATTGACCAGCACCTGGAAGGAGATCAAGAAATTAGTCAAAGAAGATCCACGGTATCTCAAATATAATTCAGATAAGGGTGAACGCGAATTTCGTGATTATATTAAGGACAAAACTTTGCATGCCAAAACGGCACTGCGTGAACTGTTGCAAGAATGCAAATTTATAACACACAAGAGCTGCGATCTCATTAAGGAGAATGCCAATCATCTCAAGGAAATCCAGGATATACTCAAGAATGACAAACGGTATGGATAAAAGCTAATCAGTTAACAGTATAATCCAAATTTACCTTTTTAGCTACTTGGTTTTGGATCATATGGATGAGGAGAGAAACACAATTGTCATGGGTTTCTTGGAGGAGATTAACAAACGCGGTCCCCCACCACCGCCAACAGCTTCTGAATCCACGCGTCGCAATAAGTAAGACGGGGTCATTAACGCAAAACTTATGCTATCAAATCACTATTCAAGATAATCGTAAATACTAAATTATTATTCTAAGCCTTGAAATTACATAACGCTAAAATATTTTAAATGGATTGAAAATAAATCTACACAACTAATCTGGATTGTTGGAAATGGGAATGGAAGCAATTAAAACTTATTTAGAAAAATAAGAAATCCTGAAGGGGTTAAAAATATATCGAAGAAAAGAACATATCGCTCACTTACTTCAAAATTTGCATGTCAAAATAAACCATTTTGTGTGTTCGGTTTGAAGTTCTCAATGGATTTTAACCATCAGAAATAGTTTTTTCTATCCCTTATAGTCTCTGAGATCGACGCGTTTATACAGACAGACATACATGGCTATATCGACTCGGCTGTTGATCAAGAATATTTACAGTTTATGGGGTCGGAAATGTTTTCTTCTCCTTGTTACCAAAGAGGATTAAATACCCAGAGATGAATTCGCTCTCTTAAATTTAGTCTGAAAAAAACCATGCGGCTATCGAGGCCTAAGCAGTTTTCGGAGACGAAAGCATTGGCATTTCGGACTCGAGCGCCTCGGGCATTGTCTGTCTTTGCACAGGCATTTTTGTTTTTTCTGCTTCTGTTCCTCTGCTCTTGTCTCCTGGTTTTTTTGCTGTGCGCCGGTTGTTAAAAACAAATCAGAATATGAATGAAATTTTTAGTTGAAAATGTTACAATTAGTTTTTATTAATAAAAAAAATAGTTGTCCCAATCTCTTCCCATTTTTTTTTTATATTGTATTCCAATCGGTAAATTGATTTGTCAACTAATTAAATGAAGACTATTTCCATTTTATTTGAACATATTCACTAGCGCAGCTTGTCTGTGGATAGATGTGTACATCAGATGTGGGTTTTTGTTTGTGTAATTTCCTTGTGCGTTTATGTCGCTTGACACTGAAAGATAGAAAATCGTAAACACTGCATCTTTGCATTCAATTGGTTGGTGAAGCGAATTGCATGGTTCAATCTGAAATCAATCAATCTGAAAATTGTTTCCATGAATGGTGTGAGAATTTGAGAGTTGTCGTGGGTAGCTTCAATGCCCTAAAGCGAATCTCTGAGCGGCACAGATGAATGCCATTCTGCAAACGGGCGTTGTCTCAAAAAATCAACAAAAAATGTGGGCCATGAGGAACTGCCTATACACCAACCGATTTTGAATCTGAAATGAACATCAACTAAAGTTCTGCCAAATGCTACCGATACATGCGCTATTGCCACATCTGAAAACGCTTTTAAATTGGCGCACGATTCGACGAATTGCGCCTGGCATTGACGAAATTGTGTGCTATAACATCCATAAGTCATGACGGAGAGCGAGAATAACTGCGCCGTCGTCTTTGATAAAATTCTAGGTCCGTCGGAATTAGAGTATAATTCCAGCACCGACCAGAGCGGGAGTTGGCAACAAATATTCTCTTCCTTCAAGTAAAGGGAAGTTTGGAACGCATAGAGGAAATCATCTTCGACCACATAAAGAGTATATATTCTTGATCAGCATGACGAGCTGAGTCGATTGAGCTTTGCCCGTCCGTCCGTCTGTCTGTTTCTACGTAAAATAGTCCCTCAGTTTTTAAGCTATCGAGCTGGAATTTGCCACAGAGTCATGTTGTGGCTGCACACTGCACATATGTCGGAGCCGCGAAAATCGGATGGTCACTTCTTGTAGCTGCCATACAAATTTTTTTTTAGTTTTTTCATTTAATATTCCAATGACACAAGACATTGTAAATGTATGTTAAATGGCTTGACACAGCCCCAAAGGGCCAAGGCCGAGCCTCTCTCAATCTCTTGGCTTGTGCGCTTCTAATTTTCGCACAAGAGAAAGGGACCTACCAGTTTAAGGCCGAATCCGAACGGTAGTTTGAGAAGCTTTCCATGGCTAATTACTACAAAGCTGGCGCCAACAGCAGAGAGGGGTGACTGGATGTAAAGTTTATTCAAAAAAAAAACTTTTCATTAGATGTTTCGAGGCGGGATCGAACCCACGACCTCTTGCACAGCACGTTCAAGCTATTGGCTGAAGTAAAGGAAATTCTAAATGGTGTGAAAGGGGAATTTGGTTTTAAACTGCGAAAAAAATGAAGGATGTATTGAATCGGAGTCCAGATTATACTTCATTTCATAACCTTAACGAAATATTTTTAAATCCTGAGACAGAAATAAACGACGCGGGACAGATAGACATGGCGGACGTATTTAAATTCAAATATGCACCGCTAACTTCATGCGATGTTGAACGAAGCTTTTCGGCCTACAAGCTTATTTTTCTGAAAACGCCAACGTTTTTCAATGGATAACATAGAAAAATACTTAATTATTTACTGTTTCAACAATTACAACAAGGACATTTTTGAATAATAAAAATTTCAAATTGAAAAGTGGTGTTTGGGATCTTTGTTATGGGGGCAGGCTGAGTGATTGGAACTTTGGTATTTTATAGGCTGGAATAATGCATGCGTTTATCATTTACTTAATAAAGAACGGCTTTGCGAGGTTCAGGTCTGGTACCGAGGTCGAAAATCTACAGTTGTGGGAGTAGGACTATGAGTTCGAGGGAATTTGTTCAAAGACCCCCACCCGTCTCTTCCTTGGGATGCTCATCGATCTCCTGATCGGAAACATATTGCCAGAAATCAAATCGGAGCACCCACAAACCTAAGAAACGATACCCCATTTCATTTTTTTAGATATTACGTTTTCCCCCTTCATAAGTCAGTCCCGCCCCAACGTTTAAAAATGGTATTGCCAGAAATAAAATTGGAGCACTCAAAAACCTAAAAAACGATACCCCATTTGATTTTTTGTTTAATTTTACCCCATTCCCCTCTATAAGTCAGCGACCACCTCACAGTGGGCGATTGGGCCTCGCTAGCGGCATTTAATTCAAATTTACAAATTTGAAAGAGCATTGATCTTTTTTCACAAATGGATAACAGATACTTTGATTAGATTTTTGGCGGTTTTTTATAAGCTCTACGATCAGCTGATCACCAGCTGTGAGCTGTCAAACACAACATATGTTTCAGCAAGCGCTTTACTAAATTGTTTCTTTGTTGTGCGCCTTGATTGCGATTACCTGGGAAATATACAATCCTTGCTTATTTTATTAAAAGTTTGGTTTTTTATTAACTTCAAGGTATGTTTTACATAGAAAATCAGTGTTTGTGACCGGTCTATAAATGTGTTGCTTATAAAACGTAGTGGTAATTAAGTGTATTAACAACGAGCCCACAGCAGCGCACACCTGTCTTTCGTGGAGTAGAACTTACCAGATTCACCTAGATTCAGTCTAACTCTTATTTATGATATGAACTGCTAATTCCTGCTCCCCTTCAAGTTATGGCAATTTTTAGGCACGGACCCTTTTTTTAGTATGCCACGAAAAAGCGAACCAAGAAGTTTTTCACCATGGAAAACTGGGTATTTGTTATTGTTCTGAAAAACCATATACTCAGAAGGAGCAGTGAGAGATAAGGCAGAACGGCGATATATATTCATGCCACGATAAACTGCGTTGTGCGGAAAAAATGCAATCCTAGTGGCATCACGGTCTCTGATCATTTCGCTGAAGTACCACTACAATGCTTAGTGGGCCATACCATTGATAGGATTAATGAAGCACACCCAGAAAGTTTTAAAAACACAAATTGAAAATAATAATAACACCCAATTACCTGCTACCTACAAATGGGATTGTGTTGGCAGCAGCGGCCATTCTACATATAGGCTAAAATTTGATGACTTCGGTAGAGACCTGATGGACCAATACTTATTTTCAATTTGTATGGTACCATTGAAAGTGCAGAAAGGACCGACAGTTTTATGGAATAAAATTCGACCTTATTCTACTCGATATTGTAGACCAATATAGACATTTTGCGATAAAGAAACGGCAGACTTGACTCGCAGAGAAATTGAAAACATTAGGAGCCAAATATTAAATATTGTACCCACTTCAGTGAGTGCCGTTAGATTTGATCACCGATTTCATATGACCATGCTTGATTGCAAAAGATTCAGTGTCATATCGGAATCATCTTCGCAATCATGCGGAATCTGTAGCGCAACTCCTAAAAATATGAACGATCCGAATTTGGTGAAGAGCTTTTCTATTAATGAAAACCTATTTGAATATGGCTTATCAAGTCTTCACGCCTGGATTAGGTTTTTCGAGAGTGTAGAATTCCAATACAAAAGTGGCAAGCTCGTGGTGCTGACAAGAATGTCGTTAAACAAAATAAAAGAATTATTCAGCAGAAGCTAAGAGAAGAAATGCATTTGCTGGTGGATATACCAATTGCTAGTACTGGCAGTACGAACAACGGAAACACTGCAAGGAGGTTTTTCCAACAACCAAATTTGGCTGCTCGTATAACAGGAGTAAGCTATGATTTAATACATCGATTCAGTATAGTCCTACGAGCACTGGCTTGTTGCCACGAAATAAATTCGGAGGCATTCGGATCTTACGCATTGGAAACTGGCGAATTGTTTGTGAAAGCGTACCCCTGGTTTTATACGCCACAGAATTTTAATTCATGGAGCAGACATTATAAGCCATTTTTGCCTTCCAATTGGTATGATGTCCGAGGAAGCTCTTGAAGCCAGGAACAAGGACTTCCGAAACATACGCGAGAGCAATACGAGAAAAAATTGCAGAAAAAATACCATGGAAGATATCTTAAATGCTTTATTAGTTTCTTCCGACCCTTTGATAACTTCATTGTCAAATGGGTATCCAATTTCTTCTTCAAAAACGATTATTATGGATGATGATGTTAAGAGCTTGCTTTTAATAAAGCATCTGGATATGCCTCTCTCTGATTCCGAAGATTCTGAATAATTGGTGGCGTTTTTGAAAGGGGGTTCTTCCTTTTCTAGATAATTTTGATTAATGAAATATGTTTATTGAAGTTAAAAAAAAAAAAAAATTAAAACAAAATTTATATTTAAAATTTAAAAAAAAAAAAAAAAAAAATTAATAACAAATTTTTTTTTTTTAAAAATTCTATGATTTTTCTCTGAGCAGTGAAAAAAACTGACTGAAGACATCTATTTTAGTTTAGAAGTTATTAATTAAATGCCGCTAGCGAGACCAAATCGCCCACTGTCCACCATCCCGATCGGAAAAATATGGCCAGAAATTAAATCAGAGCACCTAAAAGCCTCCGGATATTGATTTTAAAGCCATATTTTTCCAAAGTCAACGAAAGTTATAAATTCTGCCGGTCAGTTTTCCATTCAGTCCCAGTGTGCACTGTGCTAAAACCCCCACTCACTAAGCTAAAACACTCCACTAAGCTCCCCTCATGACAACGCTATGGACACAAACCTGTTCCTGTTAGTAACACTTTAAAATTCTTTATTTTTAGCGGAAAAGGCAACATCATTTAGCCTTTGACTTGATCATCCGTCATGGACGATTTGGATATTTATCTTTTATCAGTAAATCCACAGAAAGAATGTGGTCTATCAGAACATCCAGAGAAAGATCGCTAAAATGTGCCAATGGAACAAGAATATAAGCTAATTTACTGAAGAATTTTAAAAACAAAATTTTTGTGAGCTCTTTAGGTTAAAATTACTTGCACAGAATTAATTTGTGGTGGAAAATGTATTTATGTCCAAAATTTTATACTCGAATTCATTTTAAAACTATTATAAACATTTACTTATTTGCATATTTGATTGCATATTTTTTTTGCATATTTTGCATATATTTTTGCATAATTGCATATTTTATATTTTGGATATGCAGTTTTTAATGGAAAGAGGGATATTTAATAAGCAAAAATCCCGAATTTCCCTTTAATCTGTCTTCTTTTAAAAAGTTCCATAAAATCCTCTGTTTAATTCTGGAACATCCTACCAAGAACTTATAACTTTTGCTGCCCAACATTCAAACTATATCTCCTACGATACAGGAGAACGGAATTGTCATATCTTTTACCCATCATGAACTTGGAACAGCCTTACTTAACAACGCACTGTTTCTGCTCTATTGTTGACAAACTTCTTACCATGGCTTTTCTGTTCAGAAATATTTCCGATAGTTTTTTTAAATGAGTACGTAGATTTTCGAGGGTCCAGAATATCTGAAAAAAAACTTAATTTTTGTTACTTACTTTAATTACCCTGTTCCAAAGGTACTCTGTGGCATTGGCTTCGTGCAAATTAATTTTTAGCCAGCAGGAAGCATCTACGACACTATAAAACATATATATTCTTGATCAGCATTATCGATCGATGTAGCAATTTGGAAAAAAGGTATTATATGACCCTCAAGTCATATTTAGTAATCAGTAGACCTCGGATTTTGCATATTTCCATATTTTTCATCAGATTGATACCAAACTTTGTATTTGGACGTTTTATCGTTCAAATATAACAAATTTTAATGCATATCGAAAATATGCAAAATATATGCAAAAAAATATGCCAAAAATATGCAAAATATATGCAAACAAACTTCATCGAAAAATTTAATTACTGTTCGCCAAAGATCACTAGCACTGGTTCATCGATAAGAATGGCTTCAGTTTTTTTACGAACTTCCTCCAAAGTAAAATTACTCCTCTCTGAAGTGAGCGAATATAATGGTCTTCTGAAAGCTAAATTTTCCCTCATTTAACTTAAGTTCAGCTTCTGTAAGTACTTTTAGAATAATTTCTAATCTTCAATACCCAGCTCTTTTTTCAGTACTACCACCACAATATAGTCCTTATAAACAATTAAATACGAGTGAGCCAGATCTGCCAGTGCCTTTCAAATTGCACGCGGGAAAACAGATGGGGCATCTTAGTCATTACTCATTACCAATAATCTCAGTGTCAAGACCAATAGTAGTAGTAGTAGTAGTAGTAGTAGTTTTTATTTTTGTAACGAAAATAAATTAAAATTATATGAACAATGGTAGGATGTACAAAATAAAAAATAAGAACTAAATGCATTAAGTTATGGCGACTTGGTTTAAAAAACCGTCTGTCGCGCACCTCCTCGCACCCTCCACACGAAGCCTAATACACCTGGCTGCCCGGGTCGTCCCCAGATACCAGATCGTTCAGCCATGCGTTTTGGGTTTGAGTTGAGTGCTAACATGAATTTTATCATATATAAAGAATTTAGCGTATAAAAATAATTTAATTTTTAAAATAATCCATTTAAGATTCTATTCCTATAAGCTAAGGCTCTAATTACATAGCTCTGTAGCTTATTCCAGTCCGCGCCGTTGAGGATGTCAATTATTTCGTGAGGTCGTAGGGTACATTTTCCAAAAATTGAAAGCCGGAGTTCTCGTAGAATGGGGCAAGTTCCCATGAAATGAATGATATTTTCAAGCTCACTCAAGTTGCACAGAGGGCAGTTTGTTTCACTCCTTGTTACATTTGGTATGAAATTCAATTTCAATATTTCACCTCTGGCCATAAAAATGTTTCTTATTCCTTCAATAGAAACCTCATCAGAGAAATAGTTATTCTCACCCAGATCGTAATGGAGCTGCCTATAGATCAGTCGCTCTGAGCTTCTCTGGGATTCTTCAACAAATTGGATCCTATATGCTGCCTGCATTTTAATGGTGATGTTTCTAGCCCAAGTTTTCCAAGACGCGGTATCTTCCAAATTCAGTCGCACTCCGTACTCCGCAGCTAAATTGTCCCACTCTCTGAAGCATTGCAGACGATCTTTTAACAAATATTCTGCTAAGATCCTAGGTACCCTTCTTTCCTCCATATTTATGACTTTTTGCATGTAGTCGAAATGCAGATTAACTGTATAGAGATGCAGAGGCGATAGTCCTGTCTCCAGATATAACATTCTGTTCGGCGTGTACTGTGGCAGACGAAAAATTTTCTTAAGAAAGTACCTTTGAAGACTCTCTACCTCATCGTATCGCCGTATCCCCCATACTTGTGCACCATAACACATTATTGCTCTCACTGCGGCATTAAACAATTTGTATTTTGTGCTAGTTGGAACGTCCTTTTTGCCTAGTATCGATTTCCAAGTACTATTAATAGCTACTTTGGAGTCTTTTAGCTTTTCTCCCAGGTGAAAGTTAAATTGAGCATTGTGATGAATCCAGACTCCTAAATATTTGTACGACTTCACAACCTCCAAGTCAGTCTCACCCAGTTTCCATTTTTCAGCAGATGCGAGCCTTCTCCAATATTTTTTAAAAATTAGCACCTTTGACTTTTCGCAATTAATCGTTAGACCCCAAACATTGCAGTACTCTTGTAGAACGTTGATAGTGTCTTGCATAGCTTTTGGTGATTCGGCAAAAACCACTATATCGTCTGCGTATAAAAATGTTTTAATCTCCAGACCGCTTATTGTGATTCCTTTTGGAAGAAATTCCACTAAATCATTTAAAAATATTGAAAAGAGGATAGGGCTCAGTAGGCATCCTTGCTTAACTCCAGACTCAGTAGGAAACCACTCAGAAAGCCTTGCACCGTCCCACACTGCTGCTTCATTGCTTTCATACATACTTTGCAAGGTTTTTATAAATTTTGTGGAAATTCCGATATTGCTCAGCTTATACATTAGAGTCCTTCTATCAAGTGAGTCAAAGGCAGCCTTAAAATCCACGAAGAAGGCATACAGTTTTTTGTTGTTGTCCAGGTAGGTTCGCGCAATGGTATTCAGACAGAAAACATTATCTATAGTGGAATAACCTTTTCGAAATCCAGACTGAAACTCTGTTAAAACATCGACTGTATTAAGCCATCTACCTAGACGTTCGAGAAGAACTGCAGAGAATACTTTGGCTATTGCGTTCTGGAAGGTAATTCCCCTGTAGTTACTGGTTACTTCTGGATCGCCTTTCTTGAAAATTGGGAAAATTATGGCTTTCTGGAAACTATTTGGGGCTTTCCCGGTTTGCAGTATATTGTTGTAGGCTTCTGCTAGTCTTTGTAGGAATGAAGGTGACGAAAATTTTATAAATTCAGCCGGTATGCGATCAGGTCCAGGTGCTTTATTATCTTTTAAATTAGCGACAATACCAGAAATTTCTTGTGCTGTTATTATTCCATCTAGTGCTTCATTTACTATGCTTGGTAGGGCATATTGCAAGGGCTGCTTCGAGCTAAATTTAAGTAGGCTGCCAAAATAGTTGGCCAACTGCGCGGCGGCCACTCCTATGCCTTTTACGAAAGATATTCCATTTAACCTTCTAATGGTGCTCCAGTACGTCTTGCTGTCACGTATATCTTCTAGAGATGCGGCTAGCTTTGCATAGAACAGTTTTTTTGATTCTTGACAAATGAATTTGTACGTATTGTTTGCTTGCTGATACTGACTCATGGCTTCTTCCGAGTTTCCTCTCTTGGCGATTCTAAGCAATTTAAAAGATGTATCCCTCGCCAGTTTGCATCTGTTGTTGTACCACTCCTGCTTATAGGGAGTTCCTACACTTCTCATTTGGGTTATTGCTGAATTTGCGATACAGCTTGTGAGGTGGTTTATTTCTTCAATATTGGAGTCCTCTTGGTTCAATGTTGCGGCGCAAATCGTGTTGTCTAAGTTTCTCCTGTACGCCTTTGCATGTCTGTGAGTCCATTTTAACTTCGGCAGTAGTCTTAAGTGTTCAGTAAAAGTTGGTTGGCCGATGCATAGGGACGCTTCCAAGGGCATATGATCCGAGAATATCATTTCCTTTATTTTTAAATCTTCTACCATCTCCAAACACGAGCCTCTCACCAAGCAAAAATCTATTGTTGATCGTGCAGTGCCTCGCATAAATGTATGATCTCCAATGGCATCGCTAGTAGATCGTCCATTAACCAAAGTGAAGCCAAAATTTTCTGCCAGATCAATAAACCTGCGTCCATTAGAGTCTAAAACCTTATCTCTCGTTTCTCTTTTTTCCAGTAGCTTGGTTTGTACGACCTGCGGATTAAATCCACATATTTGCGTTTCTCCGATCCTCGCATTGCAGTCACCAATAATCATTAAGTTATCCTTGCACTCCTCATTATTTAGTATGTCATACAATTTGGATATGTCTGCATCCCACCTATTACAGTTGAGGTAAACGGGAAGCACAAAGTGGTCCGTCGCGCCTGCGCTGATCTTGAAAAGAGTGGCATCTTCAATTTCAATAAATCGGACAGTATTATTTTCCACCAAATTCCTGCTTATTCCATAAAGCATACCACCGCTTGCTCTTCCTTTTCTGTGAATTCTACTTGCTGGTATCCATTTAAGTACATAGTTTTTAAGTTTTGACTCCACGTGGACCGACTCTGACTCCAGAAACGTTTCAGACAGCGCAAACATTTGAAATGACGCTATATAGCTCACGAACTCGTTGAAAATAAGTTTGTTTTTAAGGCCTGCTACGTTATATGACAAAATACTAATTCGTTCTATTTTAGGATGATTAGCGGTTGCTGGGTAAGAGTTATCTAGCTGAACAGAATCAATTAAATCTGAGTTATTTTGCGAATCATTTGATGTGGACTTATATTCTAAATGGTTAAAACTATAACTTGCTTTATTCCTTGCATGACGAAATTTAATTAGTTTTTTGTTGTCAATCTTTCGTTTAGGGCCTCAAAAGTTATCTCAGCAACATTAAGATCTTGACCATATATTTCTTGTAATTTTGCCCGTGCGTCTTTTCCTTGGCACATGAGTGTCTTGTTGTTGCTGAACGCCATCCAGATCCCATCGATGTTGATGCTGTCATTGTGCACATAAACTTTCCGAGTGTTGTTGATTGAGGTAAGGTGTTTTTTCATCATTAATAATGCTGCTTTGTTGTGTTGTCTTTCTATGGTTAAGTCTCGCTCCACAAATATATTTGTTCCCTTTAACCTAGGTGCATTTTTGCAGATTTGTAAAGCCAGATCTTGCGTTTCGCATTCCACAACTACTCCCATTTTACCACCTCTCTCGTACATCTTCCTGGTTCCATTGACTTTGGCATTATTGATGTGCAGTTTCTCTCTTAAAAGGGTTACGACGGCATTTCTGTGATTGCTGTCCAAGTTCATACCCTTTATAAGAACGTTTTTCCTTTTTGCTGTTCAACTAGGTTATCAATAATCGCTTTATCCTTTTCTCTATCTGCCTTTAGGTTTGCCACTTCTTGCTTAAGAAGCTCATTTTCGCTAGCCAACTCCTTTATTTGTTGAGATACGTTTCCTAGTTCTTCCTTTACGTCCTTCCTTATCTCATCTATATCCGCCTTCGTTGCCACATTTTTAAGTACAGCCATCAGATCGGACATCGTTGGTTCTTCCTGTGTACTTCCAGTACTGACGTCCAGTCGGCCTCTCTTTACGGTTTGTGACTCAGAAGGTGTGCCTGCATTGAGATACGACCCATTTGGCGGTGTGCGCATTAGACCTCCTTTTCCTGCCATATTCCAAATTCTGGCTTAAAGTTTTTTGTTTATTTACGTGGTCTACTTTTAGGCTGTTTCTCAATGGTAACAAGCGCAGCTTGGGAGAGCTTTTGCGAAGTTCTTGAAGCTTTTACTGGAACTTTTTCGGGGGTCAAAGTCCAATCTGACAGCTGGCCAGAGGAGTCTCAAGTTTTTCGAACTTCTGCTTGTTTTTTGTTGTTCCGCTTACCCAGATGGAAAATATTGATCAGGTGTTCTGGGGGTTTAATCAGCCGGCCTCCATCAGTCTCCGACGCAGAAAAAAATCCCAAGTTCGACTGTCAACAGCTGGCCTCTCTTGCGCTAAGGGAAATCGCTTATTTTAATTTAATATGTGGGATGACTCTCTATGCACTTGCACTCTTAGCAGGGTCGATACTAGTACAAGACCAATATAAACAGATTTTGATTTGAGAATTTTGCGTCCGATAACTATGTAATTTGTTTTAAATGTTCGTCCTGCACTACGTGAAATAAAATTTCCATTATCATTTCATTAATGGCAATGTGATGAAATTTATGTACCAGCATCGCCAATGCCCTTTAACATACCAACATTATTAAGACGCTCGCCCAATAACTTACAATGGAGGACAAGTATTTTGACAAAAAAAATTTCTTACATAAACCATTATATACTTGAAAACTAAAGTCCCAAAATTTTTAAATTTTTATCGGAAACTGGTATAAAAGTAAGCTTTCAATAAAACAAAAGTAGTCCACATTCAGCTGCTTGGGTTAGAAAATATTAATCAAATAGTCCAAATGGGGGTGGACATAAGAATTATGATATGATTTCAAAATTGATTTAATTTCGGCACTGGACCTCAAATGCTAATGATTCATTCCAGTGAAGTTTTTACGTTGAACTCGAATTTTGCATTAGAAACTCCATATCTCCAACGGAATAACTATAAACTAGACGTAAAATTGCAGAAAATTGGTTTTTTGGCCATATTCGAAGGACCAAATACTCCAGAAAAAAGGCTTAGAACCTTTTATTATCTGTTAAATGTGATTTAAACCTTAATCATTTCATAAAACATAAGTTCGTGATCGATCTGTAAAGTAAGGTTTTTTTGTGTTTTACATGAGCGCCAGTCATACTTTGCAGATCTGTGCCAGAAATGACACTGAATGGTGGAGGGTTTTGGTTTCTTGTGATCAGGTTTAGTACTATCCTCACGGCCGCCATTTCTTCCAGAACGATTTGTTAGAACGTAGGCACAGATCCCACTTTTAATGTCAGGTTTGTCAGGATAGTACTACTATTATCCGTTTCTAGCTTGTTTATAAAATTAAAATAAGTATCATTTGCCATTTTTGACAATATACCACCCTCTGAATCGCTTTTATATTATGATTTGATTTGTTCAACAAAGAAAATTGTTTGCATATTTTGCATGTTTTGCGTATGTTTTGCATATTTTGCATATATCATGCAAAAAAATTTAAAATATGCACATCGTTTACGACGCATTTTTCAATGAAACCAACTTTGGCGTAATCTTTGACATCACATCTTTGGCATCACAACCGTTTTACGGTCTCGGCCGCTGCCACTAATGCCCGCCACTCGCCTCTGTCCCGAGCGACATTCCACCAGAAGGACACTCCCAGGTTCGCAATGTCTCCCTGGACCTGGTCGCGCCATCTCCGCTTTGGTCGACCAGGCGGGGGAATGCCTCCCAACTCTCTCGCATGCCGATTTTACGCACGCTTTGCTGGAGCGTTATCATCCATACGGGTAACATGTCCTATCCAGCGCAGCCGCTGTTGTTTTATGCGCTTGACTAGGTCAGTGTCCCCATAGAGCTCATTCAGTTCGCGATTCATTCGGATGCGAAATTCGCCGCCAACGTTTAGAGGTCCATAAATGCTCCGAAGAACTTTTCTCTCGAACACGCCAATTGCCGCCTCATCCTCTTTTGTCATTGTCCATGCTTCTGCGCCGTATAGCAGGACTGGGATGATTAGCGACTTGTATAGCGCAATTTTCTATCGCATGTTTTCCGAGAGAGGGCTCTGCTCTGGAACTCCTTATTGAGTCCGTAATAACATCGGTTTGCAAGAGTAATTCTTCTTCGGATTTCCAGACTGGTGTTGTTGTCGCTGGTTATCGTCGTTTCGAAGTAGACAAATTCCTTAACAACCTTGAAGTTGTAGTGTCCCATTGCAACAAATTGTCCAAGCGTAGACTCAGTGCGCGTTGATTGTAGGTACTTCGTCTTATCCTCATTTACCGCTAAGCCCATAAGTTTTGACTGCTTCTCTATCTCTGAGAACGCCTTTTTTACCACAGATTCGCTTTTGCCGATGATAGCAATATCATCGGCATATGCGAGTAGCATGTTATCTCTGGTAAAGATGGTGCCCGTTCTGTTAGCATTTGGGCACTGGCGCAGTATGTACTCCATCAGCAGATTAAAGAAGTCGCACGATAAGGTATCACCCTGCCTTAAACCTCTTTTGGTATCGAAAGGCTCGGAGCGGTCTTTACATATTTTGACGGAGCTTTGTGTGCTTCTACACGTCATCATGCAAAGTCGAACGTACTTTGCTGGAATACCAAAGCTAGACAGGGCTTCAAAGAACTTTGACCTTATCGGCGTGTCAAAGGCGGCTTTGTAGTCAACAAAAAGGTGGTGGGTATCGATATTTCTCTCTCGGGTCTTCTCCAGGATTTGTCGCAATGTGAATATCTGGTCCGTGGTGGATTTGCCAGGTTTAAAGCCACACTGATAAGGTTCAATCAGTTCACTTATTCTCGGCTTTAGACGTTCACATAAGATGCATGATAGAACCTTATATGCGATGGGAAGGAGACTGATCCCGCGGTAATTGGCGCAAACCGCAGGGTCTCCTTTTTTTAAATATTGGACAGAGTACACTTAGATTCCAATCTTCGGACATGCTTTCTTCGGACCATACTCTGCATAGGAGTTGGTGCATGCACCTTTCCAGCTCCTCACCGCCAGCCTTGAACAATTCAGCAGGCAGCTCATCAGCGAGAGCAGATTTGTTATTTTTTAGCATTTTTATGGCTAACAAGACTTCATTATGGTCCGGCGGATCTATCTCTATGTTATCGATTGGTGGTGTCGCTACTTCCCCAGAGGCGGCATTGTGTTCGTCATCACCTCCCAGCAGGTTAGAGAAATAGTTTCTCCATTTGTCTAGTGCCACTTCCGGTCTAGTGCCACTTCCGGATTCCGTGCTCGTCCTTCAAAAGTGTGACTCTGGGCTTAAAACCTTCGGTTAGTTGCCTAATCTTTTGGTAGAATTTTCGAGTTTCACTCCTTCCGAACAGCACTTCGACTTCCTCCCTCATGCGCTTTTCCTGCTCATTTTTCTTCCTTCTGAAAAGGCGCTTCTCCTCTCTCCTTTTCTCCCGGTATCGCTCATTAACAGCCCGCGTTGCTCCCGACTGCAGAGTTCTCCTGTAGGCAGCGTCTTTCTCTGCAGTAGTGCGGCGGCACTCATCATCGTACCATGACTGTTTTCGGGAGTTTTCGGCGAATCCGAGAATCTCCTTGGCAGCTGTACTCATAGAGTGTGAAATATGCTTCCACTGTTCGTCAACACCAGGAGGGCCAGGTGGGGTTTCCCTGAGCAGCTGGGTGAGTTTTGCTGAGTAGGCTTCGGATGTCCGTTGTGATTGCAGCTTCTCAACGTTCAGCGTTCGACGTGTATTAGACTGTGCGGCATGTGCCACACTGAGCCGTGTGCGTACTTTGACTTCAACAAGGTAGTGATCCGAGTCAATATTGGCTCCTCGGTAATCAGAATTAAACTATCTCATTCCTGCAAAAATATGCAAGTATGCAAAATCCGAGGTCTAGTAATCATTTGTCGGTTTCCATTTTTCTCGTAATTTTCCATTTTTTTTTTACATACCCAACATTTTCAATGTAATTTGAAACCCCAAAGTTTGAAAAGAAGTAATGTAAAATCTGATTTTCATATTTGTATATAATATATTTATTGATCATTTATACGATAAATATGTTTTCTTTTTTATTTTATTTTATAATTTCGTAGCTCTATTCTCTATGTGTACTTATATACCCCATCCAATGCCATCTCTTTTTCTTTATTGTTTAATACACATTCGTTTTAGTGCAATGGTTTGCCGAGTTGTTGTTTTTTACCTAATATCTAAAAAATAAATACCATAATTTCCATATTTCTTATTCGTTTCAAATTATTGTATGCAAATGTCTCTGTTGTTAATTTGTTAGGAACTAATAGCGAAAATAATGCGCCTTTTGGATCAACTACTTCTGTGGAGAGTGGGTGGGGGAGGGGAGAAGTGGGTAATGGATATGCAGCAAGAACATCATGGGAAAATATGTTTTAAGATTTAACGATCTGTGTGTGATCTTGTTAACTGGCAACTACAATGAACCTTTTTTGTCGCTTATTTTGTTTATGATCCAATCAGAGTTGAATTCCCCAGTTCCCATTTTTTGTTACATTTAAACTAACCCCGTGTAAACTAGATTAGCTGGTGTTTTAGTTGACTGCTCTCTATATGCTATGTATTTTGTTTGGTTTCCTTTTTCTCTTACTAAACATTAAATATTCACTTGCTGTTTGTTCTTATTGAATTTCATTTTGGTTTGGGTTAGGCACAAAGTAACTGGATTTTGGTTTTTGTTTTGTTTTACCCAAGTTTTATGATGATCTCTCTTGTTTGTGTTTACATGCTACTTTGTCAAATTTATTGAACAGTTTTTAGTGTGAGTTTTACCTTTCTAGAATATATATATATTTTCAATATATTATTGCTACAATTTGGTTGTTTTCTATATATAAATTCTATTACAATTAGACATTTTGTTTCTTTTGATTTTCATCTACATACACAGGCAAAGAACTGGGTGATGGACAGTGGGTACACGGTGGTTCTGAAGAGTCTCTAAATGCCTTAAAAATGTGCCAAAAATTTAGTTGTGGGAAATTATTATGAGGCATTTTTAGTTCTTAAATTAAAATAATTGAAAAACCCCAGCTGTTCGCTTACTCGAGAAATCTATTAAACCTGAAAACTGCTTAATCAAATTTCTTTAGCCTTTTGGTAAGCATTTAACCAGAAAATAATGGCTGGAGTTTTTGGTCTGAGCAAAGTTTTGAAAAGTTTTTGTTTTATATCCAAAATAATCAGGTAGGCAAACAGTTCAGGAAAACGGATGGGTCGTTCAATGTTTCAGAAAAATGTAAAACTACAGGTTTGGTTTACTACATGGTTTTTTAGCTACCCGAACTTTTTACATTCTCTTAGAAAACATTCAGATAGCCTTGAATATCATTAGAACATCAGAACGAGTAAGCTACTCTCCGAACGTGAGAACGCGAACCTATCTCTCCAAACTCGTTAAAATCGAACTAAAGGTTTTTCGAAGTTCAAACACTATCACTGCCCTATAAGAGCTTGTTAATTCACAAGATCAATATCTTCGTCATTAAGTCTTTTAGAGCTGCAGAGAAAACCAAAAGGTCCTTCGAGCCGGATTTTCTAAAAAAAATTATTTGTAGGTGGGCGAAGAGTCCCACTTGTTGAAGTGGTTGACACTTGCACAGGTCAAGAGCCCTTAAGGATGAAGTTTCACTGGTTAACAAAATCACTTTTGGTTAAATAAATTAATTCTAAGAGTAAGCTTCACTTAGACCTAAGGCCTCCCGCACACAGAGCTGAGCTAGAGGAGCTTACGAATTTCACATGCAAAATTCTCCGCTCCGCTAAGCTGTTGGTGTGCGCCCTCACTAAATGCTCTGTTCGTTTGATTTCTCAAAGCTGATGTGCTACGCTCCGCTCAGCTGTCTGCTGGCGGGAGGCCTTAGGTCTAAGTGAAGCTTACTCTTAGAATTAATTAATTTAACCAAAAGTGATTTTGTGTGATGAAAAGCTCTGCCTGAGGTGGTTTAGCTAACCTAACGCTTAATCATTCTGCTTAAACATCATCTTTCTCATCGTTTTCCGTTGGTAACTAGAGTCGTCTTTGAATTTACCTCCCTTCACATTTTATTATTTTCTTTTTACCACGGATTGATCCCAAAACGAATCTCGGTTCCGGTACCGATTTTAGTACGACCCGAAATGGATGTTTCGGTTAAAGGTTATCTTCCACGCCCCCATATTCGCATTCGCAAAAGTTTTGCGATCTAAAACAGGTTTTTCGTCCAAATTTGCTGTCCAAATCGCAAAACTTTTCCGAATGCGAAAATGGGAGCATGGCTGTATATTTCGGTTTTCAATTTTTTTTGATTCCGATTGGGTACCCGGTTTTTTACTTCGGTATACTGGTACCAGAGAACTGCAACGAGCCGCCACGAGTACAATCCTCTCAGCGCTCAATGCTTGTCTGACTCAAGTATTGCCCTTACTCATACTCAAGTTGACGCAGTGCTTACAAATCGAGTTCGATGCGAGCCGTCATGAGTAAAGCTCGTTTGGTACAAATACTCGCGATTACTTCTTGCTTCGGCCGCGAATCACCGAGAGTACTTGTTGCCGAAGTCAAAGATCTGCAGCGATCTGTTACGATCAACGCTTGTACACAATCGTCACAAGCACACAAAAAACAACAATTTGTGAGAGCAAAATAGATATGCTATCATTGCCAATTTTTTGCTTTTGTATTTTGCATACGCTTTCTCTTTCCTTCTTGTGGCATGTTGTTGTTTGAAGTTTTCAAAAGAGAACAACAATTACATAAGAGGATTGTCGAAGCTCGCCGTCAGCCAGCAGAGTACGTACGAGTAAATTCTGTTGCGCGTACGAGTAAACAAGAATAGAGTGTCAAAAAAGCCTGTCCATTGCTGGCAAAAGGCTTATTTTGACTAGTGTTATGATAAGCTTGTTCATATTATTACTCGTACGAAGCAAAGAGCTTACTCCTTCTGACTCAATGTGCTTGCGATCATTTCGAGTGTGTCGAACCAAGGCGACGAGCCCAACCAAGCCAAGTAAACACACGAGTGTGATCGAACATTAGAGGCTAGTTGCAGGTCTCTGACTGACAACGAAATTTATCATGAATAAATAATTGACTATTCCAAATTTCGTTCTATCTTATAGAGTCAGCATGCAACATCAAGCAAAAAGTATTTCCCATAAGGATTTGATTTTGGGTCGTGACATTCTTTAAAATATGGTAAATCAGAGGTGCCCAGAGGTACTAGATATGGCATTTTCCTAAAGACTGCAGGGCTTTTCAATGATTCGTCGCCAGCAACAAAAGCGTCCAACACATACAAATTTGTTTTTGTTTCAGCTTTGCCACAAAGTATAGAAGAGAGAGAGAAAATACACTAAGTTGTTTTTGTGATTTTCTTTGGATTGTGCTACGCGCAGTCTGTGAGTTATTTGCTCTTGGCAAACTCGCGGTTTTCAAACGAGAGCCGTTAGCACCCTTGATATAAATCAATTAATAAGGTATTAGACCCACTTGAAATTTTTGATACGACTTGGTAGTTATAGCTGCTTCTTAGAAAGCTACATATTTGTCTCAATCTTACTACCCTCCAAGTAAGAATAGACGGACGTGTTATGTTTGTTTCTTTGCGTTGCAAACATCTGACCAAAATCGTGATAACCTCTGCAAAGGTCAAAGACAGAAACAAACAGTACTGGTACTAACGTTTCGGTTTTATTCCGGTTCTATTGGATTTAATAATTACGGTAGGTCATTTGAAACAGTTCATTTCGATTAACGGTTCCGGTTCCAGTATCGGTATAAATCCTT
This sequence comes from Lordiphosa collinella, assembly GCA_018904265.1. NCBI lineage: Eukaryota > Metazoa > Arthropoda > Insecta > Diptera > Drosophilidae > Lordiphosa > Lordiphosa collinella. The sequence continues at coordinate 164,136 of JAEIFV010000283.1, read as the reverse complement.
GCTTTTTACCGAAGTAAAAGTAAATATGAATGAAATCTATTAACACCCTTCGAATTAAAGTTAGATTTTGCAGAACCATTTTGCATTTTTTAAACCAGAGACAGACCTAAAAAATACATTTACATATTTGTATTGGTGTTTGTGAGAGCAGCGCAAAAATTGCTCTCAATTTCAGTAGCAACGACTGCGTCGCGTCGTAGGAAAGCACGCAACGCAGCTGCGCGTACAGCTTATACTGTATGTGTCGGAGCAGCGCTGCTTTGAGATTTTTCGTAAGCACACAAGATAGGAATGTGCCTGCCCCTGATTAAAACAGTAGTTCAATTTTAGAACTATTCAGTTTTGATTTATTTCTAAACAGGGGAACAGTTTTTCACTACATCCTTGTGTTAGGTTCTTAGATCCGCCAAAAGTGATTTTAATTATAATTAAACTTATATAAGTAAAGTAAAATCGGCTTGTCAAGATGACAACAGCCCCGAGGGGCCAAAGCCGAGCCTCTCTCAATCTCTTGGCTTGTGCGCTTCTAGTTTTAGCACAAGAGAAAGGGACCTACAGTTTAACGCCGAATCCGAACGGCAGTTTTTGAGAGGCTTTTCATGGCTAATTACTGCAATGCTGGCGCCAACAGCAAGAGGTGTGGCCGGGTGCAAAGTTTTATTCAAAGAAAAAAACTTTTCATTAGATGTTCCGAGGCGGGATCGAACCCACGACCTCATGCTCAGCAGTCGCGCACACTAACCACTGAGCCACTCCGGCCACTCCAAACTTATATAATTACTCCCCTTCAATTACGTCGTAGATACCGAGTAACTAATGGAATCGATCGACTTTCCGAAATTCTCGCTTCATGATTAAGAAAGTAAAGATTAAATAATTAAAATTTTTTATTAAAATCGGCGCATGACTATAATCTTTTCGAAAGTTTTGGTTCTTTCGAATGGCCCCAAAAACAATTTCCCCAAACTCTATTTTCTCAAACATTTTCAAGGCATTTAATGTAACTTTTAGAACTACTCTGCTGGGGAGAGCCTGAAAAGCAGCACAACATAAAAAGCAAAAGTATCAATTAAAAATTATATTTGTAGATCAATTTATTTTTTAAAATAAAGCAAATTCATAAAAACTAAATGAAACTTTTACTAAAAAGCAGCAAAAATTCTAAGCAAATAAACGGCTAAAATAATACTCTAAGTCAATTAGGTTAGTTACAGCGTTTAAAATGAATATCTGAACTGAAACGAAATTAAAAGTGCTTTATACAGTGTTTTGTTTCTTTTAAATGCAAAAATATACCAAAATGTTTAATTAATGTTTTGTATTTAAAAAATCTTGACTATATTTATATTTATGTATATGTTTAAAGTAAATACTTATGAATTTAATGTAAGTTTTCGAAAGCATTTTAAATGCTTCGCCTTGTGATACATACAAAAATTTGTAAGTGTAAATGTAGGTTTTGGTATAACAAATTTGTGTGAGTTCATTTTAATGATTTAGCCAAAAGAAATGTTTTGCTTAAATTGAGCTATGTGTCTCTCTCTGTTATTGTTGTTCTTTTTGTTGATTTTGCGTTGTGTTTAGCATAGATATATAATAATAATAATAATAATATGTGTAATAAGTATGTGTTTAATACGATTTATATAAATAATTAATAATAGTAATCAATCATATAATAATCATAATCATTAATAATTCATCATCTGTTCAATATGCATAAAGTTTTTATTGTTGCTATTGTTGTGGTTGTTGTTGTAGTTCTTGCTGTTTTTTGCAGTAGTAATTCATTAGTAATGGTTAAATAAGCTGCTTCTTCTTGGTTGTCAATCAGTTGCCCTTAGTCGCCTCTTTGGCGGCCATAATCAGAGGCGTCAGACTGGCCAATGGACGGGCCAGTTTCAGGAAGGGATGCTAGAACATTAATTTGGAGAAACATTTTAGTATAGTTTAATTATATTTATTGTGTATATGTAAAGAGAGCTAGTCCTGACTGACTGACTGCTTCAGAGCTACAAAGCTGAAACTTGGTTTAAATTTCATTTTCAAAAGGCCGTCAAAATTTTAATGGAAAGAAAAGTTCTTCTTTTTCCATTTGGTTGACTTGAAACTTGGTTTGTTCATTTTGTAAAGATCTAAATAAAGTTCGGAAAATGGGGTTCAAAAATGTTCTTACAATTAGTTTGGTAGACTCAAAAATAAAGGTTTTAAATAGTTTAAATACATCAATTTAATTTTCGCTTTGAGCACTCTAGCTGAGTGATTTCCCTAACTGACCAACAGATGACGCCTATTCTATGACCATGCCGCGGTTCCATTTTCAGTTCCAGTTCACACTCGTTCGCACATCACTAAAAACGATTGCCCATCCAACCAATAAACCAAATATAAATTAAATCTGTGTTTGGGTGCGTTCAGACACACCGGTAGGTTGCCATATTTATATGAAACAGTTGCTGCCATACACATGCAAACACCTGCCAGTGTAGTGCCAGTTGACTGGTGCCATATTTGGTCAGAGAAATCTGTCAATATTCTCATGTATTTTACTTGTCTGAACCTTCATGTCACTTAGCAGCAGTTTGGAAGATGTGAAATCGACCCTAAGTACAACTAGTACTCCGGCCGATCGTTCCTATGACAGCTATATGCTATAGTCATCCGATCCGGCCGGTTCCGACAAATGTGCAGCGTATTTGTACCAAAAGACTTCGTGCAAGTTAACTTCGGCTCGGCCGAAGTTTTGTATACCCTTGCAGCTTCCATTGAAAACAAAAAAGTTTTTCTAACTACGACTACTTTTTGGACTTTACTATATAGATGTCTGATTTCGACCAAGCTTGGTGAAATCATGGAAAAGCATAATACACTGTTTATTACGAAATTTGGAGGCGATCCCATTTAAAACAAAAAAGTTTTTCTTACTAAAACTTTTTTTTCCACCGATCATTCATACTGCAGCTATATGCTATAGTCATCCGATTTTGATAAAACTTTGTAGAAATGTGTTAAAATATATAAAATAAGAATATGCCAATAAAAAGGGCGTTTGCATTAAAACAAAAAAGTTTTTCTCACAAGAACTAGTTTTTCAACCGATCGTTCCTATGGGAGCTATATGCTATAGTCATCCGATTTCGACCAAACTTAGTGAAATCATGGGAAAGGATAGTAAACTACGAAATACGTACTTTGGGGACATTTCCATTAAAAACAAAAAAGTTTTTCTCACTAAAACTAGTTTTTCGACCGATCGTTCCTATGGCAGCTATATGCTATAGTCAGCCGACCCGGCCGGTTCCGACAAATGTGCAGCGTATTTGTACCAAAAGACTTCGTGCAAAGTTTGGTGAGAAAAGCTTTAGAACTGACGGAGGAGATAGCATAGAAACATACGGACAGACGGACAGGGCTAAATCAACTCAGCTCGGCATGCTGATCAAGAATATATATACTTTATGTGGTCGGAGATGCTTCCTTTTATGCGTAACAAACATCCGGACAATTTTGTAATACCCTCTGCAAGGGTATAAAAAGAGACATGGTTTGATTTTAGTCAAAGTGGTTGTTGTCACTGACGAGTCTGGAGGGCGCTCCAGACGAGACAGTCGGTCTGAGGAACCTTAAACTGCTTGTGTCCATATGTTCATATCATCGTTGTTGATTTCTGAATTATAATCATTCCTCGACCTTGAATACTTTGAATAAAATAAAACGCAAAATTTAATGCCGATCCCATACTTTCAAGTTACTTACACATTAAAAAATTACACAAGTTTACAAAAAAAAGTCAACTTTTAACCAGAGAAGATAGGCAACATTCCTAATGTACTTCCACGCGCTGAACTCAAATAAATTTTCCGTTTTCCCCAGAGGGTCAGTTTAAGAGAAATTTGCATAAGAGTGTGTTTGACGAGGTTTGTTCACATTTTCAGCTCCAGCAGACACATAAATAACCCTATTCAAATTTGTTTCTACGTAGCCTGAATTGAACAAAGATTACTAAAAACCAAATAAAAAGTTTGGTTCTGGTTCTTAAGATTATATTTGAATTCTTCGGCAAGTTAAAAAATTCCCTAAATTTATCTGCCAATCGAAAAAAATCGCGAAATTAACTGGCTTATAGACTTATAGAAATTGTATTCCCAATTTTACTACATTTACTTCTTCTTTCTTATTTTCGACTTTTTTCATAAAATGTTGCTCTAAAACAGCCATGCCCGGTGTGTGTGTGTGCGTCGCGTAAAACAAAAACCGGGTTTTTTTTCTCTTATTTGATTGGCGTTTGCGCGTGCTGGCAAACGGACCAACAACGATGTATTGGTGCTTTACTTTGTTAGTATTGGAGAGTGCTCTGCCGTATGTTACTTTTGGGCATGTCTGCTCTAAAACGTCTATAAACTATGAAAAATCAAAGTAAAATAACTTTTTAGTTTCAGTTATTTAGCTTAGTAACGAGTTAGCTGGCTCGAGGTCAAGAAGTTACGTTCACTACTAGTAGTAGTAGTAGTGGAATTTATTTATTTTAACTTTTGATGACAAAAATTGCACGTAGTGACTTTATAAAGATTACTAGCTGAATACCCGGCGTCGCCCTGGTTCTTATGATTCTTAAGAGAGGGATTATATTCAATCTAGTGCAGGCTGCATGTCGGTATAAACATTTTGGACCGTTCGAACTTTTTCTCTATATAAAACGTCTTCATGATAATCTAAAATCAAGAATATTTTGCAAATTTCGTGACTTTTTTTTGACCGTTTGGCTAATACTTCCTATTTACCCGTCTACAATTGCTGAAAAATTTGCAAATTTCGCAATATTTTAGACCGTGTAATCTACAGCTTCCATTTACCAACGCCGGCATTGTAATATAAGCACTAAGCGCTTTCATACATACTCGTAATGTTATTTTGCAAATTTCGCGATTTTTTGACCGTAGAAACCTTTGCGGGCAAGCGTTGCCCAAAGTTTTATGGCAATCGGATGAACGGAAAAGTTTTTGAAATTTCGCAGTTTTATGACCATTTCCGGCCCAATTCTTCAATTTAGATACCCTCGCGGGCAAGCGTACAACCATTCGATTAGAAACCTTCCGGGGCAAGCGTTCAACCATTCCCACATTTTCATTGCAATCGGATGAACGGTATAGTTTTGCAAATTTCGCGGTTTTTGGACCATTTTTACAGACATGAGACATAGCCTATGACACTTTCCTGATCGACATGAACTTACTGTGAAAAATTCGTGAAGATCGGTTCAGCGGTTTAGACGCCCATAAGGGACAAACATACAAATATACAAACATACAAACATACTTTCAATTTTATATAGATGTTTAGATTAGAATAAACAAATATCGGTATGCTTCCGCCCATACTTCTCTTAAGTGGTCCACAATACTCCATTCCCAGTTACTAAACATGACTTCTTCGGTCGTCCCTAGATATCAAATCGTTCACCGGTAATAGTGCGTTAGAGGACCACTCGCAGGAAATAAATAATAAGTACATAGTAGCATAATTCATTTTCTATCTTAGATTTTTTTGTAAATGTAAATTTATAATTTTTAAGTTAAACAGTTTTTTAAGTGCTTCCTTGTTCACTACTATAAACAACTTATACATTGACTCACCAAAAAGAGCATGGACAAACCTTTACAGCTGTTTCATGGATATCCAATCCAATCATCAGAAGGCGTTTCGCTAAATGACTCCTGATCGTTGAGCCAATTCCATGCAATCAGAACTTTAAACAGTTGGGAACTGCAAAGCGCAATGAAAGCAAAAATTGGACATTCTACAAATTTTGGTCAAAATTGGATGACTATAGCATATAGCTCCCATAGAAACGATCGGTCGAAAAACTAGTTCTTGTGAGAAAAACTTTTTTGTTTTCAATAGAAACGTCCCTTACGTTGGCATATATTTATTTTATATACTTTTACACAATTCTACAAATCGAATGAATATGAATAATCGGTCGAAAAAAAGTTCTAGTGTGAAAAACTTTTTGTCTTTAATGGAGACGCCTTCAAAAAAGTACATGTTAGTTTGTTATGCTTTTCCAAGATTCCACTAAATTTGGTCGAAATCGGACATCTATATAGTATAGCTCCCATAGAAAAGTAAGGTCCGAAAAGTAGTCTCATTTAGAAACTGCAAGGGTTTACGAAACTTCGGCCGAACCAAAGTTAACTTTCTCCTATTTTTTTTTGAATTTTTTTGGTCATTGAACCCGCAACAAATTAAACTAAATTAAAAAATTCAAACTAAGGAAAACGATAATGCTGTATAATTGTACGTACCGGGAGTATTCGCTTTACTTCTGCGGTGTCTACTACTCTCAAGGAACTTGTCCTATAATTTTATTTTTAATGATGAACTGTTGAATTTATAACTATTGGATATACTGAATTTAAAACTAATCGAACGATAAGTTTGAAAATTACTATCGCCCATCAATTCTGCAAACTTGTTCTTGGTTCTACTTTGCCACAAGCATTGAAGAGAAAGAAGAAAGAAAACATACGATATTGTTTTTAATTTTTTTTTTGCTCTTGCTTGTTTCGGTATCCAGCGGACCAGCTCGTGAGAATTTTGCGAGATATTCGCCAAATGCTCACAAGCGAGCATATAAATAAAGAACCAGAACTGCTTTTAGCTGCAACTGCTGCATCAAAATTCATTCTGAGCATACATTTTTGTTGGTACAGAGTATATTAAAGTCAGGCTTTACCTTCTTGCTTTTTATCACAAATCATTCGCGAACGAGCTCTCTTACGAGTGCTTTACATTACATACATGAGTGTCGTACTCACAGTCCAACAGCAGCGGCGCAGAAATATCATAAAAGTTGCGCAAAAGATATCGGCAAACGATCGCTTACCCTACTTTTTTAAGACTATCGTCAACGAAACTTTCACTGCCACATAATGAACGACATATGAATCATATTGCTATCTTTTCCCGATCCGATTACGAGAGTTTTCACTCGCATGCGATATCATTAGGTTTAAAATAAAGACTAGGGAATTATAAAGTCGAACGCATGACTTTCTCCACTAAAGGATGCTTTGGTCATAAAATCTTTTTTTTTTGTAAATCTCTACTGAAAATCTTTACTAAGGTATTTTGTGATATCACTATATATATTAATATTCTCACCTTCAGCAAATCCAAGGCGCTGGCACGCCGTTCCACTTCCACTTCCAGACACTGATCGAGAAAATCTTGAAATGCTGCGGACAGCTTGTCTTTTTCCTTAATCTCTGGCTTGCCGTTGGTGGCAATGAGGTACAAGGCTTTAAGCGGATTCTCATTTAAATATGGTGGCTCTCCCTCCACCATTTCAATGGCCATGATACCCAGCGACCACAGATCGACCTGTTGGAAAGTTTTAAATAGAAACTTGTATTTTGTTTTAGACTCTTAATGGATTTGAGACTCACCTTGGGTCCATACTGTTTGCGCGTGACCACCTCGGGCGCCATCCAATATGGTGTGCCCACCATAGTTGTGCGTTTGGATTGCTCAGGCGAGATTTGCGCACAGAAACCGAAATCAGTCAGCTTGACGGAACCATCCAGGCCAAGCAATATGTTATCACTCTTGATATCCCGATGGATAACCTGATTGGCGTGCAGGAACTCTAAGGCCTGCAGCACCTCACGACAAACGGCGGCTATTTGGCCCTCATCCATACAGGTCTCGGTTACCACATCGGTCAGCGAACCACCTGGCAGATATTCCATAACGACCCACAGCTCTTCCGACACCAAATAGCTATCCAAATAGTTGACCACATTGGGGTGTTTGTTTTCTCGCATCACCAGAATCTCATTGATAATGAGCTCCTTTTTGGGCTGCTGCGAGAGGTTCATCTGTTTGATAGCCACCTCCATGCCCGTGGAGGATTCAATGGCCGTGTAAACGGTACCCGAAGCGCCTTGGCCGATTTTTTCCATTTTCGTGTACTTACGATTGGGATCACCCACAGAGACAATGGTGCGCAGTTTTTCCAGGATTTCCTCATCGGACATTTTCTTCTTTTTGGCATTGGCTGCTCTTGTGTTGGCTCCTGTAACTGCTGCTGCCTGAGGAACGGCAATTTGATTGCCAGCAGCAGCAGCTGGTGGGGAAGCCACCACATTATTGACCAAAGCGGCTGCTGCAGTGGGATCATGTGTGTTATACAGATCTGAATGACAGCAGGCGGCAGGTGTGGGCGTAGCAGGCGTAATGATGGGCGGCAAAGGGGGAATCGTGGAATTGCGGGCGGAAGACAATGATGTCGGTGTTGGACAATGGATCGAAGGCAAGATAGTGGTCGTCGGCGGCATAGAATCATCATCATCGTCATCATCATGGAACGACGGGAACGATGAAAAGGAGGAAGCAGAAGAATGATGATTAGTCGTTGTGGTTGTTGTTGCTGCTGCTGCTGCCGTTGCTGTGGCAAGCTGCTGCAATTGCGTGGCCTGACTAGCACTGGGAGTGGTAGTAGTGGTGTTAGACGAACGAGTGGTTGTAGTAGTAGTAGGAGGAGTAGTAGTAGAACTAGGATTAGTAGCTGAAGTGCTTTCTGTTTCTGTTGTTGTTGTTTCTGTTGCTGCAGTTGGGGCTGGCGTTGAGCTAGCCGCTGCTGATGTGGTTGCAGTTGGTTTGAATTTGAAGTTGCATTTTTTTATAGGTTTTTTTTTTTCAAAACAGAACAGAATACAGCGGAGGCGATACAAATACAACAATAATATATGGTTAAGACACATATTAACAAATAGCAATTACCTCAACAAATAAATATGAGAAAAGAAGAAACTGTAACTAAATCAATTCGGCTTGACCGAAGATTATATGCAGATCCTTGCAAATTGATTAATTGAGAAGCGTAAACTTTTGAAGAAAACATTTCCAATCCCAAGCCGCGACATTTCTCTCTTGTGCTCTTAAGTCGAAACTAAAACCAATTTTTCTTTATTAGCTCACAAAAGCAAGCCAGAAGAGAGCATTTTGATGAGCAATCACATGCTCTCGCAGTGTTTTTGGTCCCGCTTTTGCTCTGTTCGAGACATACAGTGGCGAGCAAAAGTGAGTGCATGTTCACGACACTGACTTTCGTCATCCAAATCCAAAAACTTTCTTTATTTTATTTTTATTATTTGATTGTTAACAAATAGGATTTAAGCAACAAAAATAAATAAGATGAATTCAAAGAGTTTAAAAGAAGCAACGAAAATAACCCGCATAAACTCACTTTTGCACGTTTCATGAACTGCACCTTGTTCGCTCTTCCACTTCTCTTATCAGTAGAAATCATGCAGATTTACAATTATGTTTTGTTCTTATTATATTCTTGAGGTTTGTAGGGCAACTTTACCAGATTTGGTCAATTACTACCATATTAAAATTAAATTGTTGATATTTTGCAGAAAAATGAGAAAAATATTTACAGAAATTGAAAATAGTGTTGTGTGCCTGACCGAAAGGGACTGTTCTTCACGTACCATTTCCGAGAGGCTTGGTATTAGCCAATCGGCAGTAATCGCAGCTCAAAAGAGACGAAATGTGACTCCCAAACCGCAAGTCAAAGGTCGCAAAAAATTATTAACGGACTCAGATATTCGACTAATGAAGTCCAAAACGAGAAGAAAAAAGCTGCCAAAACCAAAGGGCATTTCTCCTGCTAGAAGAGCGCTCCACGACATCGGATATGGGCATTTCCTGCGTTACGTACGTTACAATAGTACGCATATTTTTGCTCATTTCTGGCGACTTGAGCAATATATCATTCATCTAAACATGGTAGTGGGTGGCCGGGTGGCTCAGCGACTAGTGTGCGCAACCGTTGTGCAAGAGGACGTGGGTTCGATACCGCCTCGGAACATCTAATGAGAAGTTTTTCCTTGAATAACACTTTACACCCGGTCACCCCTCTCTGCTGTTGGCGCCAGCTTTGTAGTAATTAGCCATGAAAAGCTTCTCAAACTGCCGTTCGGACTCGGCGTTAAGCTGTAGGTCCCTTTCTCTTGTGCAAAAGTTAGAAGCGCACAAGCCAAGAGATTGAGAGAGGCTCGGCTTTGGCCCTTTGGGGCTGTGTCAAGCCATTTAAAAAAAAAAAAAAACATGGTAGTACAAAGCGCTTGTAGAGTACTTTCAAATCATTGAAAAAAAAATTTTGACCAGTTTGCTTTAACAAAGAAAAAATGGTTGATTTACACAAATGGAAAGTTTATTTGAAATCATGATGAAAGACAGCGGCTCACACCTGGATAAGAAGCTGCGATTAGGGAAAATCAAGATTCTTAAGACAGAGGAACTTTTGTGGCCATCTAGACTGTCCTGTAGTACCTCACCAAATCTGCACGCAGAGTCTTTACAGCTGCGAATTTCGGCCATGCGTTTAAAAATTTAGATTTTGTATGCAGACTGTATAAATGGCAGGTGTGCTAACTGCGGCGCAAGGAAATGCGCGAAAAGCGCAAACCATATTTAAGTTTTTTCATTTTCATAATTCAATTTCAGAAAATCCTGTGTCATTCACTACTTCATACATACATTAATCCAATTTCGTTAAGGTCTACCAAAATCTATCATTATTAAATCGCAGAGCCACAGTTTTGAAACATCTGCCTAGATTTTGTTCGTACGTTAAGGAATTCGAAGCGAAAATTTCTAGAACGGGAGGTGGAAGTAACTTAATTTTTTTCCTTTTTAAAAAGAAGAAAAAGTTATGTCTAAGAAGCAAGTTAGTTGCAATTAAAATGGCGTAGCTTACTCGTGAAATTCAAAAACTCCTATTTTTTTTACGTACATTACACAATTTAAACATCCAAATAAGATGCTAACCCAAAGAGTTTTTAAGTGTGTTTTACCATTAGAGTGTACACGATTGGTCAAGTAAAAAGTTGGTATAGGTAGGAAGCCCCTCTTGTTATTGTAAAGCTAATTTATGGCCATTTGAAAATCGATTTTTTGTGAGAAACAAAATATTTGTTCAAAGTAGGTGAACATATGTGCTGATATTGGTACTATGGGTGGTTATAGAAGAATGTTCTTAACATATTCTTAAAGGTGGCCTTTAACTTTACAAAATGACTCTTCAGCTGTTAAAAAAACAGACCTGCATTGTCCGATAAGAATGGTAATACACGTTTGAAATTAGCAAGGGAGCACAAAAATTAGACCATTGATGATTGGAAAAGTGTTATTTGGTCTAATGAGTCCAAGTTTAACTGTTTTCAGTCAAATGGAAAGCAATACTGCTGGCTTAGACCCGGGGAACGTCTTCAAAGACACCATGTGAAGCCAACTGTCAAACATGGAAGCGGAAACATAATGGTTTGGGGATGATTTACATGGTGGCATGTTGGCCCTTTTTAGTAGATGGTATCAATCACTATAGAGCACTATTTATATATTCTGCAAACCCGTCTTCTCAATTTTGTGAAGAAATGTGCTTATACCGAAAAAGAAATTGTTTTCCAAAAATATTGTGATCCGAAGCACACACCGAAAATTGAAAAGAAATGGATTGGGAAACAAAATTTTCAATTGATGGAGTCGCCAGACTTTATGTCCCGGCTTCAATCCGACTGAAAATCTTTGGTCAATTGTGAAGAGACGGCTCGGGCAGTACGAAGCAGCACCAACTAACATGGGGCACCTTTCTGATCGTGTAAAAGCGGAATGAAATCGAATTCCAAAAGATGGTATTGAAAGTTTGGTGGAGAGCATGCCAAAACGCGTAAATCAAGTTATTTCAAATAAGGGTCTATGGACAAAATGTTGAAAATGGTTTAATTATTTATGGACCCCGGATTTTACGTTTTTCTTCATTTCTGCACTTCTAAAAAGGTTAAACTTTTCATTTAGGCTTGATAATTAAATGCGGATCAAATAAACACGGCATATCAGAAATATGCTATTTTTTATGCAAAATAAAACATGTCGAAAAAACATACATCGTGGCCGGGTGGCTCAGCGGCTAGTGTGCGCGACCGCTGTGCCACAGGTCGTGGGTTCCATTCCGCCTCGGAACATCTAATCAAAAGTTTTTTCTTTGAATAAACTTTACACCCGGTCACCCTTGGCGCCAGCTTTGTAGTAATTAGCCATGAAAAGATTCACAAACTGAAGTTCGGATTCGGCGTAAAACTGTAGGGCCCTTTCTCTTGTGCGAAAATTAGAAGCGCACAAGCCAAGAGATTGAGAGAAGCTCGACTTTGGCCATTCGGGGCTGTGTCAAGCCATTTTACATTACATACTGTACTAAGTTTAGGTGAGTATAAAGCCAGTCTTGCTTTCAATACATGTCCACCCCATTTCCCGCAATGCGAATTAAAGCAAAAAATTCGCGCAAAAGCAACGATTTGTTCTTCCATAATTCGGGAAGGTTTCGAAAAATAGCTTAACTCAAATTGTGCATTACTTGAACGCTTTTTCCTGTGAACGCTTTTTCCTGTGGCAAGAATTCGTGGTTGTAGATCCCCTCTAGTACTGCCGACCATCGCTGTATCAACGTTCCGTCAACGATTTTGTGACTGTCGTCTACCCAACTTTATACCCCTTACAATGTGTTCGATTGACGTATTTTGCAAGGCGATGTCCGCTCTCCAGGCACGCTAGGTCGACGCAATGTCATGCAGGAACCGACATGAGCGACGCTCGATAGACGAAATGCCATGCAGGAAAGCGACATAAGTCTCAATCGTTGTCGTCACGACGCATCACCGTACAAAGAGCAACGCAGGGTTGAAAATACTGTGACTGACCCCAGCCGTACTAGAGGGTCCCGCCTCGAGACATCTAATGAAAAATTTCTTCTTTGAAAAACTTATACTCCTGGTCATCTTTCAGAAACAGAACTAATTTTGGTCAACCAGTTATTTAGTTTCCTTTAAACGTGCAAAAGAGAGCTTATACGGGTTATTTTCGATTTTTTTTTCAAACTCTGAATTCATCTCATTTTCTATTGTTGCTTTACTTATATTTGTTTAGAATAAAATAATAATAATTAAATAAAAAGTATTTTGAATTTGCTTGCATGGTTTGATTTTTATGGATGATAAAAGTCAGTGTCGTGAACTCATTTTGCTCGCCACTGTAGCTATTCGTTGATGAAGCTGCAAAATCAACATAAACAAAGCATTCCTATCCTCTACAGAAGCAGAGATAATACACAAGGTCCTTTTATGCAAAATAAGTGCGAATAGGCGTTCAATGGAACGCCAAAAATTTAAGCCAAAAAAGTATTTCGGTTCGCATTTCTATCGTATTTTAGAAACAGTTCGAAAGACATTTAAAAACTTGACAGGTTTCATCTCCAGATTTAGAAATCAATTGTTGTTTTCTATTAAATGGAAAATAGTAATAATGTGAGGCTTAGGGTTTTAGTAAAGAGAGAAACCGAAGGTATAACTTTCTTCTATTTGGAGCTTTTTTCTTAAATTTTCCAGTCGTCAACTCTTTCTTCCCTAAATGTTGCATACTTTTGTGTTAACTTCCCTATTGCTGCAAGGATCTACATTTAATACGGACAGTTCTAGCCTTGCCTAGCAGTTCGTCGTCTTGACTCGCACTCACTTGCATTATTCTTGTTCTTGTCCAAAGTTGTTGTTGTGGCATTATTAAGCAGCATAGGTGACGCGGTATTTTGTCCTGCCGCTGCCTTGTGATTCTGTAGTGGCGTTGTGGGTGTAGTGGCCGGCGCTGATGGTATTGTGATGGGCGGCGGTGCTGGTTGCAGTTCTTCAATTGGTCGCGTATAGATGGATTTCGTACGCTCAGGTCGTGAGGCTACGGGTGGAGGTGGTGGCTGCTGTTGAGGTGAGCCTGAACCCAGCATATCGTCCTCATTGGCCGATGAATGTTGCGATGTGGATGAGGAGGCCGTATGGCCACCAAAATTGTACGAATGAGATTGACTGAGGCCAATGTGATGCTGATGTTGATGCAATTGTTGCTGCTGCTGATGTTGGTGATGAAACTGTTGTTGCTGCTGCTGTTGGTAGTGATTGCTTAGCATTTGACCAGCGACAGCCACATTGTTGGCATTGTTGCCCAGAGTCATGCTGCCCAATTGAACACCAATCAAATTGCCACCACTATTCGAGCCATGAAGCTCGGAGTCGGTGGGTGTGCTGCTGGGACTGCTGCTACTCACCCGACTCAGGGAAGAGCCTAAGCGAAGAATGAGAGAAGTCAATAAGAGTATGGTGAATAGGATTTAGAATTGAGTGCTACCTGAATGCGTCGTTATGGCATTTGTCATGTATTTGGAACTTGGCCTCTGTTTGGTTGTATTGTCGAACCACTTGAGCACATCTAGCACAGCCTGGGGATTCTTTTTCTGCTCCTGTTTGCTGATGTTCGAGTTCATCAACAGACGTGCCCATGCTTCCGGCATTCCCTGTAAATGGCAAGAAATCGCAATTAATATTTTCCAAAGAGATCAACATAATTTTAACTAAGATGAACCAAGGCTAGCAGGATAGAGCTAGGGTTGTGGGTATTTTATTTTCGATATGCTTAGCCAATCCTGGGATTATAAAAAGCATTTTTCACTACAAACTCTAAGCGTTTAGTGTATGGTGTAAGTGGGTAAAGTGTGTAAACAAAGTGTTGAAGAAACACGCACAGTTAAGTTATAGGACTTTGTATGATAAAGACCGATTTCCGAACGAACGGGGAACACAGGGTTAGTGGAGAATTTACCGAATTTCTTATTGAAACAATAAATATACAAAAAAAACAACGAATGAAGGCAAGTTCCATTGCATTAGACGTGGCCTTTACTTACTTTCATTGGCAGCTTGAAATAATAATTAAATACATAATACAAAATTGATATAGAACCGAGCATTTATCGGCAAAAGAGATACAGAGTGTATTGTTTATGGGTTTATGAAACAAGATCAAAACCAATGCGAAATGAGGCAAACTAGCTCTTGTAAATGACAACCTCTTTGGGTAACTTTGAGGAGAGGGGAACAAGCTGGTTTATCATTTGTCATCCCAGAAGAAAATAGCAACATCGGTAATTATTGTCAAGCAATATATTTTAAGTGCTCTGTTGCATTGTTGTGGCTGAACAGCAAAGAAACCTTAAATTAAATAGACTCAAGACATGAAGACAAAACAGCTCCAATGTTGACGGTAAGAGTGCGAATTGTCAAATGGTCGACCCCCGAGCCTTAATTTAAAATAAAACTCAGCTAAGAAATTACCACGATTTTTATATTTCGGAGTAAATTTGTTGATAACTCTGGTCACACTGGTCTAACGTTCTTCTAAACCTGTAATCAAATTTGAGTCGAACCCACTTATATTGTTTATGCTTCGACTTAGTTTCGGATTGTAAAATCAAATCAGCTTCGGTTTAGGTTTGGTGCCTCTGACTCGGAAGCTGCAGCTTTTTATAGTCTATTAAGAGGCTCTAACTTTTTGATCATAGTAACGACTTTTTAAGGCTAAAGTTTGTTTAAACAAGAATAAGGTCCTTCAAAACTCTTCAGAAGGTTCACTTCGGAAGTTATGAATCCATCAAAGTTAGAAATCAGTCCGTTTCGGGTTCCGTTTTGTTATTTTTTTCATAACCTACTAGCTCACATTGCCAGTCCTTGCCGGATTAGCTTATGCCAAAAAAATTTATTTCTGGAATGAAAACTGGTACTGAACCGAACCGAAACCAAACTACACTTAACTGCTAATAAGTTTTCCAAAGCTATTTTCCTAAGCTATCCGACACTGCGTTTCTGCGGATGCAGTTATGGCTGGGAATCCAATTGAAAATCACCGCTTTCAAGGTAAGACGTCTCACATATTTCATTGTACATAATTAATAAATGTACTTATCGCCCAAGAACAAAAGTCACTACCACAAAGCCATTACCGCTCTTGAGATAATACACCAAATTTACATTTTGGCCTTCATACAAACTTTCATCACAAAGGGAAACAAATGTCAAAATTTTAAAGCGTTGGATCGTTGATCACAAAATGCATTTAATCGCTTTTTCTTTTGAATAGATAGAGAAAGAAGAAGTTAACTCAAACAACTAAGTCACTTTAGACCTACCTAGTAGTCGTAATTGTTTTGGTACACGTATTGAACACATTCGTTCTCGAAGACCATTGAACGAATCCACTCCAACTTGACGGCTGTTTGACAAGTGACATTTATGCTTTATTACTGCATCAAAAGTTTTTGGCGTCAGTTGTTTGCAGTCATGGAATGGGGCTCGTTCGAAAATCGTGTTGTCGTAATTTACCTGTATAAATGCGGCTACGAAAAATGTGAAATCTTTCGGATACTATGCTTCCTCACAAAGGACAAGAAATTTAATTGGTACACAAAATATACTTGCATCATCCGATTTGCACTTTTTCCCATATGCTATTCGTCTATGGAATCAACTAACTAACAATTTCAAAATAATTAGAAGCACTCCAGTTTTTAAGAAAGCTACCTTCAGCAATCATCTTAGTTTAAGTTAACTTCCATTTGTCTTTCCTGTTTAAATATGTTTTGTGTTATAGATCTAATATAAAAATTTATATATAAAGTGTCAAAACCAGAGCTCGCAAAAAACTCAACACTTTCAACGTGTCGGAAAAAAACAGTTTGGTTACGGACACAACGAAAACAGGGTGCGAAAGACAGTTTCAGTTCTGTTTTTGCTCAATTCTGTTGCTCTCAGAGCAAAGACCTTTTTTCGATCCTGTTTCTCTGCTGTCTTTCACTGACACTTTTGCCTAGAGCAAACTTCCAAACTGTTTTTTGCGTATGTGTACGTGACTGTGTGTTCCGCTCGTGTGCCTCTTTGTATGACGAGCGTCACACATACAAACAGCCTACCAAACGCACAAAACAAAAACAAAACATGTTTTCGCAGAGCGCTCGCTCAAAAGTTGCTGTCGGAGGTTGTCGGAGAGAGTGCTGCGTTTGTTTCTGTTTTTCACTGAGGCTGGTCGCATTGAAAAAAGTGTTTACAGTTTTTGGCGAGCTATGGTCAAAACTAATGTTAAATATTAAGTTCACGTTAATTATCCCAACATATTTTGTTTTCGTAATTGTCATAGTGATCAGTGCTACAAATAAGTCTTGTACTTTTAGCACTAAGAATCAAATCAAAATAAATCTAAATCTACCATGAATTTGTTTGCTCCGGTCCGTGCACTGTGTCTCGTCAGATGAATATCAGCAAGAACAGCATGTCGCGATTCATAAAACGTGAATAGTGACTCATTGCACACAAGAGACATATCGGGCACTTGCTCACAACAGCATTGAAACAAAAATGCAAGAAAAATCGAAAGCATTACGTCCCCAGTGCGCAAACAATGTCCACAGGCGAATTCGCTTTTACTGGCGAGAAAATTTTCACCATAGAGGAATCGTTCAACAAATAGTACGATAGAGTGTATGCAAGCTGTGTCATTAAAACAAGCGTCCGAAATCATTCCGAGAGTTCAGAGAGGTCACCATCCGGCTAGGTTTGGTGGGGAGACGCCAATGATGGGGTCAACAAGCTCCATTTTTGTGAAAAAGGTGTCAAAACTTTCGCGAAAGTGTGTCGGCAAGGTCGTGGCGATCGATGTTTCCAAATTTTAGAAAAAGAGACTTCGGCGTTGGCTGGAATGCACAGGGAAAAGTTCCATGGCGTAGGCAAAATTTTTCCAAATTTTTAGAAAAACTTGGTCTATTAGTACGTTTGGGCTCCTTCAAATTCAAACATAAGCAGATTGCCAGGAACTTTTCAAATATGTTAAGATGAGTATAACAACATATTGACGAAGAAAGTTAAGGCAAGATGTTAGGATTCGTAGATAATCTTGAATAAGTACAAAACCAAATTAAAAGTATTCTACTCTACTTTTACAAATTAAGATTTTACCTCACTAGAGCCTCTACTAGATTTTCTTGAACAATTTGAATAGTTGCTCATTAAAAAATGTAGTTCAAATAAAAATCACAATATTTTAACTATGAATTTGTTTAATTTTAGGATAAAAAAGTTTACGAAGAAAAAATATTTTAGGTTTTCGGGTATTTTATATGTGTTTTATCGGCCTTCTTTGATTTTAGTCAAAGTGCTTGCTAGCAGTCTCAAAGTCAAGGATTGATTTTAATTCAATAATCAACGAAGTCAACAAAGATTTTGTACATATGTTCATTAGAGCGCATTTTTTTGTATGGAAAATTTAAGGTCATACTGGCGCCCCTTGATTCGGTAGTTTATGGTGTATATTTATCGAGAAAAAGAAAAAAGTTCAAAAAAAAAAGGACGCGACGGGGCTCCAAAGTTTTTGATATTACACATACGCAGTGTTGCCTTTCAACTTTATATATTTTTGTAGTCGGCGTTGAATTCAAACAAAATGTTTTCGTACTTTCAAAAGGTTACTCTGATTTAAACCGAAGGGAAAGATTTAAAATGAAATGATTCATACTCTTAATGCCCATTGCCTAAATAGTATAAAATTAATTATCTTATTTTTAAGACTTTAACTTGAAACATGATTCATAATGGAACATGATAAAAGGATATCGAAATTCTTTGCCACACTAAGAAAAAATCGTTGTAAATCTGCCGAAATCAAGCCCATTCGTTGACAAATGTAGTGTGTTCCCGCTTTTTCTTAAATCGTGAACAGTGGTTGTCATGTTTTACTTTACGTTCGTTGCCTGGGAGTTGAACCCGGGACCTCGTGCTCTCGTACTTAACACGAAAGTCGGCATTTTAACGCTGTTGATCTCATGACAAAATTGGAGAATTTTTTTTATCAAAATCGAAGTACCTTTCCAGACTTTCAAAAGTGACAGCCCGACCCATAAAGCACAGATTTCATTGTAGAAATTTCGGTTTAGCTCGTCGCGCCCATTAATACTTATCTTTTTTTTGAAATTTTATTATCTTTAATACAAAAGGAACCTGTTAACGGGGCGCCGTCTCTAAAGTTTCAATTTTGAATGTACATACTGCCCATATGTACAAAATCTTTGTTAATTTCGTTGATTATTGAGTTTTCGGGTAAAGATTTTGGTGCAAAGCTTAGTTCAGCCTACGATTTATGTCATTTATTTTGTTAAACATACAAAATATTTGGAAAAATCTGTTTAACTTAGACTTGAGTCGATGATGATTTAAAAGGTTAAAAGGCCCAAGTGATATCATTTATTGATTTATTTTTTGAATCACTTGAGTGAGCGTGAACATTGCCGAGATAACCATGATCTTTTGAAAGTGATAGTATCGAATCTATGAAAAATATTACCAATAGGCTAATTAGCATCTTGCATTTGTGAATTATTCAATAAACTATAGAATGGAAAACTTATTATACAAAGGCTATTATGGGTTGCGTTCTTAATACTACTTCTTAAAGTTTCTCTAAAATGTTTAATGTATCTTTATTTTACGCGCGTGGCGATGTCACGACTTTCAGATTGTCAATTATTTTTATGAACCGATACGAAAATACAAATTCGGAACACGTTTGACAATTTTCTCAAACGGGGTTCGGCTTACAGTTTAATGAATTGAATCAACGGGTTATTCGATTATTATTTAACGTAAAATGCCGGGTAAGGTCCCTTTCTAAATAGAACCGCGCTAGGTCGTGTAATTTGATTTTATGTTCAGGCAAAAGCGTTAACCAAAAATTTGGTTTCATTTCTTGACCAAGACAATTATTTGATGTGTACAAACGTATACAAGTACCGATTCTCAGCGGCTCATCCACACATCCTTCACATATCAAAAAGGTACCCAAAGATTGGTTTCTGATTCTTGATTTAAGCCAATTCGATTAATGTAAGTAGGTTCATAAGTATGTATACATGATGAAAGTGTGTTTTTGTTTTGGTTTTAAAGCTCTCATCCAATGTGGGACAAAAAGGCAATTAAACATGAATTCAAATAGTTAATGGGTCATTGCTGAAATCATTTGATCCACAACTTACCGTAAACTCTCCCGTAACTGCATCGAAGCCCACATGAACCGTATGCTCAAAATTGGTTGGGTACGATATATTTGGCTTGGAGTCCGTATGCGAGGGTTTCGAGCCTTTGATTTTATTCTTAAGGGTCTTCTTCTTGCGATCAGCATCGTCTGGCTCTTTAGAAGGTGGGTGGAGAAAAAAGTCCATTATTGTTGAGCGCACCAAAGGTGTCCACATACTGAATACACTTACCCTTCGGCAATGGACGCATATCAACAGGCGGCGCATCACCAACACCTCCCCCACTGCCGGTTAGGGGAACACGTTCCATGCCAACGCCACCACGATTGCTGGTGAGGCGTACAGGCGGCGCCGGTGGTTTATCTTCCTCGCTAGACATTGCTCTTGTCTATCTGTGTGTCTCCTCCTCTAATGTTTCTGTGCAACAGCTGTTCTGCTTTGGGGAAGGGTAAAACAGCTGTGGTAAAAAAGAGCAAAAGAATGAAGCGAGAGGGTTAGAGAATGATTTCATTTGTGATGTATTTTTCACCCAAGTGTTATCTGCTGCGAAAGCTTATCTAATTTCATTTTATTTGCCCTGTTGCAACCGAGTCATAAAATTTCCGCAAAACTTTGTCGTACAACATAATGCAAATACATATAGCAACGATGAATGTACGGTATATATGTATATCCCCCCCCGATTTCTGCGTATTATACAATTTTTATTATAAAGATCACCTTAAATAAGTTTTGGCAACAAAAAATCTATTTTTTTTTCTTTTCAAAATGGTTAAAAACACCCACACAAATCACAAGAAATATATACATATATATCTTTTTATATATGTAAATAAATATGGGACGTCCGACCAACTGACTCTGACTGTTGAGGATTTAGCTTTGAGTGTCACTGCCACTAGACCACAGCCGGCTAAACCAGCCCAAGAGAGAGTCTCTCGCTCTTCCACTCTCTCTCTCTCTCTCTCACTATGACTCTTAGCCTACGCCGACGATCATTTCCAATCAGAAATAAAAAAAAAATACAATATAACATTACGCGATAACAAGAGTGGGCTTTGGCTGCCTGCAGCTGTGTTATCGATTAGCTCGCATACGACATATAAACAAAAACAACAATAAAATAAAAAAAAAACTACTCACGCATCTTAAAATACAACAAAAAGAAACAGAAATTAAATGCCTTGAGAACATTGACTGTGGGCGGCAACGCAGCCAAACATATGACGCGAGAGCCAACGTTTGGCGCCTGTCTGCTTTTTCGCCGGCAACGGCGGCAGAGTTAACAATGCACAGTGGGCCGGGAGTAACGGAATTTAACCACTATTTGGACCATGTCCTTTTTATACTCTGTACCAAAGGTACACAGAGTATAATAAATTTGTGCAAAAGTATGTAACAGCCAGGAGGAAGCATCTCCGACTCCATAAAGTATATATATTCTTGATCAGCATCAACAGCAGAGTCGATTAAGCCATGTCCGTCTGTCCGTCCGTCCGTATGAACAAACAGATCTCAGAAATGGTAAAAGATAGGGGTTTGATATGTATACTTGCAGGCAGATCAAGTTTATTTTTAATTTTTGCCACGCCCCCTCCCGCCCCGGCAAATTGGAAAAAAACGTTCTATCTCCCACAGTTTTATAGATAGAAGGTTCGTATCTTCGAGACATATTTAGTAATCAGGGTTATTTATCCATCCGCTAAAGGAATGGAAACAATCGGATGAACGATAGTCAAGTTATAAGGAAAACAATCAATTATGGGCAGCACTTCACAGGCACAGAGTATATTAGAGTCGGGCTTGACCGACTTTCTTTCTTGTTTATACAGAGAATATACCAAAAATTGTCTAGATGTTTGTAACGCATTAAAGGATGCATCTCAGACCACATAAAGTATATATACTCTTGATCAGCATGACGAGTTCAGTTGATTTTTCCATGTTTGTCTGTCTATCCGTTCTTGCGTCTATCCGTCCGTAAGTATGTTTCTTTGCTACCAAATTTTTTTATTGGATAAAGCTTATTTTGACAGAAAAGCAATTATTGGGGGGTGTCCCCGAAATCCAAATGGACTAAATTACGATTGACATAAAAATCTGCACAAACTTTGAGAGAGCGCGCCCCTAGCTGAGCTTTGCATAAAAGCTGAGCTTTATATAAAAGCTTTCGGGATGACATTTCTTTCTCTTTGTTCACCTGTCAACACGTTTTCATGCCCCCCTGACAAAAATTTTGACAAGTAGTAGCCATCATTCCGTCCGAGGAAGAACGTGTTCGTGATCGCGTTGTAAAATTCTACGAAATGCACGCTGACAAAGGTAAAGTGTTTACAGTAAACCACTTTACCCAAGAGGGCAAGTCCATGCACTATTTATAGTATTTTGCAACGAAAAATAATAAGAAGTGAAGTTGGAAGTGGTCGGAAAGCAAACCTTATGACCGGCCAAGCTGTCAGAAAGCTAACCCAACTTTTTAATAACAAAGACAACATAAGTCAACGAGATGCAGCCAGAAAATTTAATTGCAGCCAACAACACATCAGTAAAGTGCTGAAAAAGAATAATATTGTTGCCAGCCGTAAGCAAAGAGCACCAAGTTACACACCTGACCAAATACAAACTGTCAAATCTCAATGTCAATGGATGTGCAACCAATATCGTGGCAAACTCTTTGTTTTAGACCAGTGGTCCGCACCATTACATTGACATGCCAACATTGCATTTGTGTGTGTGAAAAATGAGAGAGAATGCTTTGTTCCGCAGCGCAGTCTTGCATCGTTGACTGCTGTCGAGCAAGTGATTTGACTTTCTGTCCCTCTGCATTGCGTTGCTGGCAAAGTTCTCTTTCATAAGTAACAAGATATGACAAAAAAAACAGCTAACATTTTTCTTATATGCATAATAACTAGCTCTAGATTTAGCTACAACATGACAATGCGGCAGCACTAGCGCTGTGCTTTAATTTGCCGAAGTCACACGAACGTTTATACTGTGCATGAGCGGCAGCAACGCCGACTGAGAAAAATCCTATCCCGCGGGATAGGGCCGTGCCGACCGCTGTTTTAGACGATGAAAGTTACTTTGGTCTGTGTCGCAGCCGTGTACCGGGAAATAGTATTATTTACACCTCCGATGTATCGTCCGATGCTGATGTGAAATATAAGTTCAAGCAAAATTTTGAGCCCAAAGTTATGCTTTACATTCCGATCTTTGAGAGGGGCATATCGAAGCCGTGGTTCAAGCCAATTGGCATTGCAATCAACAAGGAAGTGTACATAAACGAGTATTTTAAGACGGTTTTGATTCCTTTTTTAAGGGAAAATCATTCCGACAATAATTATGTTTTCTGGCCTGACAAAGCTTCTTCTCATTACGCTAAAGAAGACGGGTTTCCTGAGCAGCAAAGACATCCCTTTTGTACCAAAGGAACGGAACACAACAAACTTGCCGCAGTGTTGTCCAATTGAAGATTTTTTTGGAAGTCTGAGTGCTGCAGTTTACAAAAACAACTGGAAGGCCAAAAATATCACAGAACTGACCAACAGGTCGTACAGGTCGCCTGCGGAGATATTTTCCGGAAGCTACGTCGAGTGGCTGATAATGGTCTTTTTGACGCAACTCTTTTGTATATGTAGCCATAAATAAACTGTAAAATTTTCATAAAGATCCGTTGAGAATTGTGGTTATGGCGGCATTTTAAAGTTTGTGCAAATGTTTAGCTGTCACCCATTAGGAGGAGTTTATATGTAAAGTGTCAAGAATCATGTCGCCTACTAGATTATAGGAAAGAAAACCGTACGCTTGAAATCTACTTGGCGCTGTGTAGTCGGTTTCAAATCTGTCAACTTTTGTCATTTAATCTAGTAGCCTTGCATTTTGGATACACTTCACATGTAAACGAAAATCTCTAGAGATTTCGGGGACACCCTGATTATGATGTTAATTAAAATCTTAGTACCGAGGGAGTAAACAAATTTCTTTTTGAAATTTTCCTGCTTCGTTTTGCAGTTTGTCACCCAGAAATAAAAACAACAAACAAAAGGAGTTTTCAGAGTTGCCATATCGATGAATCGGGATTCTAGTCAATTACTGATATTTCTTAATAGATTTAATAGATTTGTTGTCTTTGGCAGACTTAAAATTACCGGTAAGTGTAATATCAATAGGAGAGAGATTTCATTACGGCTCCGGCAAATCCAGTGAAAAAAGTGTTTCACATTTTTCACTTATATTAGGAACCCATATCAATGCGCTTCTAAGGTCACTGTAAAATTGTCCGGATGCTTGTAATGCATAGAAGGAAGCATTTCCGACCACATAAAGTTATATTCTTGATCAGCATGACGCGCTGAGTTGATTTAGCCATGTACGTCTAACCGCCCGTCTGTCTGTTTCTATGCTATCTCCTCCGTCAGTTTGAAAGCTATCCTCACCAAACCTTCCACGAAGTCTTGTAGTACAAATACGCTGCACAAGTATGAAAACCGACCGGATCGGTCGACTATAACATATAGCTGCCATAGAAACGATCGGTCGAAAAACTTGTTTTAGTGAGAAAAACTTTTTTGTTTTGAATGGAATCGGCATCAGACTTTGTATTTATACGTTCCCTAAGCTATTTCATGATTTCACTAAGTTTGGTAGAAACCGGAAGACTGTATAGTACAGCTGGCAGAAAATCGATATTAACGTACATAGGAAAAACTACAAATTTTCAGCCCATGCACCAAATTTCCAGTTCATAGCTTAACTAAATTCTGTGACTTGTAAAACGTCTAGCACTCACATTATTAACATAAATACAAATTCTCTAATCGAAAGGTGTGGGTGAACCACTTTTAAACTGTTTGTCTGCTGCTTAAGCATTTATGACTGGGAATACAATTGAAAATCTTCGTTTTCGAGGTGTGACGTAAAATAGAAAATATCGCGATATTTTTGACTGTTCGATCTTCGACTCTAAATATTTGACCTAAACTAATCTAAAATTTTGCAAATTTTGAGACTTCTTTGACCCTTTAGTTTACACCTCCTAGCATTTTGGACCGTTCAATCTGCATCTTCCATTTAACGCCTTCACTGTTATCTAAAAATTAAGCGCTTTTATGTATTTGATCATCTGACATTTTCGCAAATTTCGCGGTTTTTGGAACGTAAGCAAGCAACCAACCATACCTCAAAAATTTCTACGCAATCGGATGATCGGTATAATTTGGCAAGTTTAGAGGTTTTTGGATCATTTTCCGCCTAATTATTGAACTTAGAAACCTTCGCGGGCAAGCGTCCAACCATTCCCCAAAGTTCCATCGCAATTGAATGAACGGTTTTTTTTTTAAATGTCGCGGTTATATTCCATTTCCCGCCCATTTCTTCCTCAGAACCTTTCCGGGTCATCGTCCAAACATGCCCAAAAGTTTCATCGCAATCGAAAACTTTGCAACTTTTGCGGTTTTTGGGTCAATTTCCGCCAGTTTCTTCAACTCAGAAACCTTCTAGGGCAAGCGTACGACCAATCCCCAAAAATTCATTACAATCGGATGAACGGCATAATTTTGCAACTTTCGCGTTTTTTGGACCAATTTTGAATCAAACTCTCTTGGAGTTTGTTGACGTTGTCCGACTCCCTCTAATCGCCATGAAAGGCGGCTTCTTTATGAAATACAAAAAAATTGTCTGCAGAGGGTCACCCAAATTACCTAGCAGTATGAAATGTAATTAAGAACCTATTCTACACCTGTCAGATATATACAAACAAAATTTTATTAAGATCGGTCAAGCCGTTTCGGAGGAGTTCGCTAACAAAACTTGTGACACGAGATTTTTATAAATATAGAAGAAGATCAAATTTTAACAAAATGTGAAAACTCGTAAAATCTCCTTACAGAAGCTCAAATGGAAAAGAAATTGTTGATTCTAGACAATACGCACTGGAAAGGAATAATAATCTGACCGTCTGTCAAAACAATTACTCGGGGGTTTTTGGGTGCTCTGATTCCACGTCTGACAATGAGCGCGTTCAGCAGCACACACCAATCAACCCAAGAAAGAAAAGAAGGTATAAAATAGCCCTATTATAAAAAAGGCGAAATATAGTTAGTGACTTCCGTGAAGGCCGAAATAAGAATAAATAAAAAGAGAAATGACAATAGACAAGTTCACCTAGTAAACAATTTCGTACCTTAAACAACACAAAACAAATAAAAACAAGTAAGAAAGTCGGTAACGCCCGACTAAAATGTACTCTGTACTTGCGAAAATGTATGCTCAGTAGCAGTAGCAGCAAAAAGGAGTGCTGCAGCAGCAGTTTTCTTTAGTCATTAAAATTTTCAATCTTTACCAATCGTTTGGTGAATCGATAAATAAGGCTGATTACCAAAAAATCTGAGTTCCTGTTGCTACACGGTCTTGCCGGAAGCCGTGAAGGGCCACAATCATGTGTAGTGCTAAAATGCTTATCTATATCAGAGCTTAAAAGCATATTGTCGATTCAGGTGCCAAATTCTCAAAACAAATCTCAAGCGAACCTATTGAACTTTGAACCAATTATGCTTTGCCGGGAATTTATGAATTAATTCCAATCTCTCACCAACTAGACACGTCTGTTTCGCTACCTGAGTTCAGGTTTGAAGTGGCAAGTCGGATTGGCACTGTCATTACAGAGGAATTGTAAAGGGTTCATTGCTCCGGTCAACGTAGGATCAGTTTCGAACCAGGGTTCAGGAACGGTTTGTTGCCATTTTTCTTATACCAATGAAATAACCTATACTTATAAAGAAGCCATTTATTTCAGTCAAGTTTGGTAAAAGTTGGATAACTACATCGCGTAGCTGTCTTAGGAACGACTGAAACTGAAACTGATCGAATCCATATTGTTTATCACCTAAAATGCTTAGTCTTCATTTTTACAAAAATCTTTCTGATGAGACTAAAGAGCAGCAATCATTTAATTTCATTTGACCTTCGTTAACACTATGCATACCACTGTGCGACGACGTCAAAGTTGCGAGCTGCGCTGCTTTTATGATTCATTTATCAACGTCAGGGCGTCAAAAGTCAATGCAGTCTACTGAAGGGAGAGAGTGGTCAAGGGGTGGGTGGGTGTGAAAATGTGAAGCAAACAACAACAATAACAATTTGTATGTAGATTTGTAGGTTTGTTGGCTGGCTGCCGAGACTGAAACAACAGCACGAACCACATTTGTCTTATAGGTGTGTAAATTTTTTGTTTGTTTTTAGATCTAAAAACTTCTTCAGAGAGTGGTTGAGCGAGTGGGAGCCAAAATTTGGGTTAACTGCTGAAGTTCATATAAAATCAATGAAGTATATATGACTATGTACGCATGGTGGTATGTACATTGTACATACATATGCAACTAGGCTAGTTTGTTGTCTGCGAATTCTTTTTGTTGTTGTTTGTTTTGCAGGTAATACAAAATTATTCCCTAATGAGCAAAATCTACACACAAACACACAGGAAACTCGACAACACTTGCGGCATTTAAATGAGTGTCAGAGGAAGAGGTACGGGGAAACTCTTTGGGGACTTGGCCTGACGCTCTCAAGTGGGACAAACATACATATGTAGGTGCATATTGCAACGTCTACTGCAGTAGCAGCAGCAACAACAACAACAATATGGCGTGTTGCAAGTGCATTGAGTGGCGCTGGCTCCAAGTGCTGAAAGAAGCCACAAACAAACAAGCATGTATACAGGGCGGCTGAGTTTATGTTTATGCGTGGGTCATTCATAAACTTAATATGTATGGTACGAATATTGCTATTGTAAGGCACGTTTATACATCGGTTTATGCGATATTCTTGTTTTTCTTTGAAAATAAGAAAGTCCGAAACATTCTCTATTTTCAATAAACAAAGTATTTAAGTTAAGTTAAATGAATGAGCCCAGGCCTAACCTCTCATTTGGCTGTAAAGTGACTCATATATGTCCGGTTACAAGTCCAGATAACAAAAGTTGCGCGATTAGAAACAGAATGCTCAAAGCGAAGTAAATTTAGATGGAACGGGTTTCTTTTTTTTAGCGCTAGTAAATTTCACTTTACATACAATGTCAACCAAGTTCAGTTCAAAGTGTCTCGAGTCTTTCAAAACATTCCTAATTAATTGATATTTCTTCTGGTAAATTAACCTCTGTTTTAAAAGAATATTCTGAATCGAACCTAACAAGTGGTTACTCCAGAAAGGTTTCAAATATACAAAATGGTTTTGGATGGCCTCTGGTCGATCAGCTTTGTAAACATCAACATTTTGGTAAAAGCATCTGATGGAGATATACCCATTAGGGTGGACGCCGATAAGGTCCCATAGAATCATATTTGATTCCTTGTAGGTTGTACATAATAAATAAAAAAATAGGGGAAAGTTAACTTCGGCAAGGCCGAAGTTTTCTATACCCTTGCAGCTTCCATTGAAAAAAAAAAAGTTTTTCTAACTAATACTACTTTCTGGACGTTACTTTTCTATGGGATCTTTACTATATAGATGTCTGATTTTACCAAAAAATTTTGGAAATCATGGAAAAGCAATAATACACTATTAATTACGAAAGTTGGAGGCGATCCCATTTAAAACAAAAAAGTTTTTCTCACTAGAACTTCTTATTCGACCTATCATTCATACTGCAGCTATATGCTATAGTCATCCGATATTGACAAAACTTTGAAGAAATGAGTTGAAGTATATAAAATAAGAATATGCCAATAAAAAGGACGTTTTCATTAAAAACAAAAAAGTTTTCCTCACTCGAACTAGTTTTTCGATTGATCGTTCTTATGGGAGCTATATGCTGTAGTCATCCGATCTTGACCAAGCTTTGTAGAATTGTGTAAAAGTATATCAAATAAGTGTAAGCCAATGATAACAAAAAAAACCCACAAAAATTTCCGCGCTAGTGCGGGGGTGTAAACTGAATCGTCTTGGAGGCGTTTCCATTAAAAACAAAAAAAGTTTTTCTCACTAAGACTAGTTTTTCGACCGATCGTTCCTATGGCAGGTATATGCTATAGTCATCCGATTTCGACCAAACTTAATGAAATCATGAGAAAGTATAGTAAACTAAGAAATACGTACTTTGTAGGCGTTTCCATTAAAAACAAAAAAGTTTTTCTCACTAAGACTAGTTTTTCGACCGATCGTTCCTATGACAGCTATATGCTATAGTCATCCGATCCGGCCGGTTCCGACAAATACCACAAGACTTCGTGCAAAGTTTGGTGAGGATAGCTTTAAAACTGACGGAGGAGATAGCATAGAAACAGACAGACGGACGGACGGACAAGGCAAAATGAACTCAGCTCGTCATGCTGATCAAGATTATATATACTTTATGTGGTCGGAGATGCTTCCTTCAATGCGTTACAAACATCCGCATAATTTTATAATACCGTCTGCAAGGGTATAAAAATCCAAAAATTTTAAATTGAATTTTAACCTCTGCGGAACGGTTTCAAAGTTTTCATAAATATTACGTATACGAAACGCATGCCCCACCGAAACTCCGTCAACACATTCTACGTATCATTATAAAAGTTGTCAAATTTGGATTTATACGATCAACAAATAAATATGGAGCAGGAATCAAATGAATTTGTGGTGGGTACACTTAGGCCTAATTTGGACGGGGCGAGCGCGTTTCCAACGCAGAGGTGCGTTTTATCAACGCTGTTATATGGGACAGAATATTTAGGTCTGACCGTTTAGGAAAGTATGACTAACGTGGCTCGCAGGTTGGAGTCCGTAAGGTCCACGTGCGGAGTTCACTGCACGTAGACAAAGAAGTGGCAGAGCTGGCCATAAAAATGGAACAAGCCTATAGTAACAAGCTTACAAAGACGCCACTAGGCATTGAGAACAAGAAAATGCATCCGAACTATTAAAAAAAAATAGGAGAAAGTTAAATTCAGCTCGGCCGAAGTTTTTTATACCCTTGCAGTTTGATTTTCTAAATAAGAATACTTTTTGGACCTTACTTCTTTATGGGAGCAATACTATATAGATATCGACCAAATTTAGTGGAATCATGGAAAAGCATAACAAACTAACATTTACTTTTTTTTTAAGGCGATTCCGTTTAAGACAAAAAAGTTTTTCTCACTAGAACTTCTTTTTCGACCGATCTGCAGCTACATGCTATAATCATCTGATTTTGACAAAACTTTGTAGTATTGTGTAAAAGTATACAAAATAAATATATGCCATCGTAAGGGACGATTCCATTGAAAACAAAAAAGTTCTTCTCACAAGAACTAGTTTGTCGACCGATCGTTCCTATGGCAACTATATGCTATAATCATCCGATTTTGACCAAACTTTGTAGAATTGTTTTTTGTGAAAACAAAAATTTTTTTTAACTAAGACTACTTTTCTGGCGCTACTTTTCTATGACAGCTATACTATATAGATGTTCGATTTCAACCAAATTTGGTGGAATCATGGAGAAGCATAGTAAACTAAGAAATACGAAGTTTGGAGTCGATTCCATTAAAAACAAAAAAATTTTTCTCCCTAAAACTATTTTTTCGAGCGATCGTTCCTATGACAGCTATATGCTATAGTTATCCAATTTTCCACTCAAAATATGAAGTCAGTTCATATACTATACTCAGTCATTTTGGACTAGTATTTCAGTGACTCGTCTCAGTTTTGAGCGGGTGTCAAATTTACTTGTTCCTGCTTTGAGCCACACCGCAAGAAGCTTTCGTCTTTGAGTGGGCGGTCGCACGCAGACTTTGCTGGTTACATACCAATTTTACTCAGACAGCAAAGAGGAATACGCAAATAACCTGGTGTTTTGAGCACACATTCTACCAATACTTAAATATTACCTGAGTATTGCTCTTCGCATTTGTTGGTTTCTAAACAACCCGCCACGTTTGCCTACTAAGGGTAGGAAAAGGCATATCCGACTTAAATAAGTATGTATATGAATAAATTTATTAAAGATCCATACAAAAAGCACCTGAAGTACCAGCATCAGGTAGAGCGGTGCCAGAAGCCGTTCTTCTTTTTATTTTTGTTCGAAGGAAAAGGTGAATTTTGAATTTTCGCGGGCTGTTTACATTCGATTATCGAAATTTGTTTTTTTTTATATTCGGACACATAGGTTTATCATATGTT
This sequence comes from Lordiphosa collinella, assembly GCA_018904265.1. Classification (NCBI taxonomy): domain Eukaryota; kingdom Metazoa; phylum Arthropoda; class Insecta; order Diptera; family Drosophilidae; genus Lordiphosa; species Lordiphosa collinella. Next base: position 133,040 of record JAEIFV010000283.1, on the reverse strand, counting down.
TGCATTAGCAGACAATTTCGATTAGTAGTTTGTTTTTGGGAACTGAAAAGGTTAGTCACGTTTCTGCGTGCTCTTCGATTTTTAACTAAATTTTGAGCAAAAGCAACGTCGCATTAGTATCGCTCAGGAGTTGTTGAATGACGTCAACGACGATCCGGGTTTACTCAAACGGAGTATATGATTATGACATCGAAACCAAGGCCCAATAATCCCAATGTAAGCGGAGCAAATCGGACCATAGACATTTTTAATAGCATTTAAACGGAAAAACTGAAAATAAAAAAAGTTTGAATGATCGCTAATCGTCACAATGCCTAGGTGAAGAACTGGTAAACAATTGGAACAGCACAGATCCAACGAAACGGCCTACAATTCAAACCAACACTGAACAGCTGAACAACTGAACAAGTGAAGAAGCACAACTGAACAAAAGAAAAACTGAACAAGAACAAGTGAACAACTTGAGTGAGTTGACTCACTTTGAAAAAAAGAAGACGTGAACATGTTCAGTGAAATGAACCACGTTAAAAGGCTTGTCGAAGCTCCCCGTCTACCAGAAGAGTACGTACGAGTAAATTATGTTGCGAGTCCGAGTAAACACGATTAGAGTGTCGAAAAGGCTAGGCCATTGCTGGCAAAAGGCTTATTTTGACTAGTGTTATGAAAAGCTTGTTCATATTATTATTCGTGCGAAGCAAAGAGCTTACTCGTTCTGACTCAATGTGCTTGCGATCATTTCGAGTGTGTCAAACCAAGGTGACGAGCCCAAACAAGCCAAGTAAACGCACGAGTGTGATCGAACAATTTTTAAGAGATTTTAATGAACAAGATTTTAAAATTAGTCTCACATTGAAATATTCAATGCTCAATTCAGGGTTCGCTGAATCCGGCGTTTGAAAGCATTAGTTTTTTGTAATTACATATCCTAAAAACTAAAAATGGACCAAAATCAACCTTAACGCGAATTATAGGGCTAATAACGAGTTATAAGATAAGTTAAGTACATAGGTAATGGCCACACATTTTTTCCAATTAATGAAATAAATATTTAAAAAAAAAAATCAAGTCTACAAGGCTCTTTAAATCTTCATAAACCTAAGGTTCGAAACGGTTTTTAACTTATATAACCTAAGGTTTTGTTTTAAGTCTTGGTTCACAGCATTGCAGATCGTTGAAAAATGTTTCTTCTTTATTTTCTATAAATATTGGAAAGTCGTTTAAAATGGAATCCCGCTCGTCCACTTTTTTTGAAAATTGAAAGAATTACTTTTTGCTTCACCAATCAAGTGCAGATACCATTGAAAAAATCTGCATTTGAATAACGAACGAAAATCATTCTTGAACCAATTCTTTTCACAAATAGTGCACCCGGTTCAGAAATTTAAGCTCGATAACCCGAACCGAATTGGTTTGGATAGTTTGGTTTCCGGTCCAGATTTCAATCTTGCTCAAAATATGAAAGACGAGCAAGTGGTCGTCAGTTTCATTTGTAATTTTTTTACCAGCGAAAAATAAAATTTGTATGATTTGTCAAAACTATTTTTGATACCTCCAAAATTAATCTTTAACCTCAAGTCAATTTTCACAATCTGTGGCCACGTATGAACGTAGTTGGAGGTAAATGCAGACCAGCGACAGCGTCGTTGTCTATTTTGGTTTTGGACGCCAGCCGAAAGCGGGCGGAAATGTGCCTTTTCTATATTCTTTTCATTTTGCCTCCCTACCCCCAGCCCCTTTCCTATTCGGCTGTAACAACTTTGGTTTCCGTTTTTACCTGTGCCGCCGGGGCTAAACAAATATGTACACAAACCCACACACACGCATATGGCAATGCACCGTTAGGCCAACGACGCTAACTGTTTAATGCCAAATGGAGTGCTAAATATTGCCCAAGCCTAACAAAATGCCTAATAATTACCTGTTTAAGTATGTGTGAATGAATATGTAAATGTATTGCACATTGCATTTGCCGCAATGCACGTGCAAAAGAACCAGCACAGACAGCCACCCTGTATGGCTGGAGCTTGTTGACATTTATACCATACGTTTTATTTGTGTGTTCCACAAATGGAATTTATTTGAAAATTAGAACAGAGCAATCTGTTAATCCTAAAGAAGCGAAAACCACTTGAAATACTTTTCCGGAAGATAGGCGAGTGCCGTGTTGGGAAAAATCAATGCACATGTGTGTGTAAGTGTGTATTGTGAGCAGGGGCAGGGGGCAGAGGGTGGAGGGATGGCAAACAGCTGCATGTGCATGCGGGAAATTCAATGATGACGACGACTCCTGCTCTTATCTATGCAGCAACAACAACACCACCCAAACGAAGCCAGACCAATTGGGACTTGCAGTGTCTTTTCTTTTATGAATGAAACTCACACAACTCTCTTCCTCTCTCGCACTCTCAGACTCACTGCAGGTATGGTCGCTGCTTATGTGAACAGCACCCTGTATACCGCTGCTCTGCTGGCAGCTTTTCAACTTTTATTTTGTGGTAGTTTTTTCCACTTTACTTAAACACTTCACTGCATTTCCCACACACTCTTGTATTGTTTTCGCGTTTTCCTTTTGCTTGCCTCCGTTATGGCCGACAATAAGAAGCACCATGGGCAGAAGCAGCAGGGGAAGTGGAGATGACGAATAGGAAAACCTGTCCGCAAAACCAAGACGAACCGAAGTCGGACACTATTCCGTGTTTTCCTGCACAATTGTATGACACCGCGCGCGACTTCGCGATTTTTGCCGATATTTGGTCAATGTAATTTACATTTTTGCTTAATTCGCTACCAAGTCGAAATTGGTTATACTTAGAGATGCGCAAAGCTCTGTTATCGTTTAGAGATGAGCCGTCTGTCGATACGTGTGACTGTGACTTGGGAATTCATCGCTGTGAATGGGAAAATCGATAAGTAGAGGGACCAGACTCGGACGGTTACATATGTCATCTCTAGGTTAATGTTAGCAAAATGTTACGCTCCCCCTAATCAATGGCGGCAATTTTTGAAATGCTCTGCAGGTTGATCATAATAGAAAAAAAACAAAGTATTGCGTTGGTTTGAAGTTTCTGAAAAGTTTCTTTAATACATTGGTACTGACAAAGCCATTGAACAACAAGATTAGTAACGGGAAATTTCAATGAAGAGTTTCGATTTTACATTAGTGTGCTGTGCGTGTGAGAGGTCTGCCGAACAAACTTTTCGAAATTACTTATTGAAATTTCCCCTAGCCATTCACTTGTATGGCCGTTACAAGTCTTGTTGTTCTATGCAGGGGCGGTAAGTTTCAAAAAATATTGGAGAGGGTAAAAAAAAGTTTTTTACAAGGGGACCGGAGAAGTTACAGGGATTTTGCACCTTTGAAGATATCAAACTTTCCTTATATATTTAAAGGCGTTGAACTTAAATCAATTGTCCATTTGGACATACGAGTCCTGTGGCCACATTGTAGCACCATTTGCATTGAATAACGTGTTATGTACCCACATTGCCTTTTATAAATTCAGAAAAAAAATAAAGACTTTGAAAAATACAAGGGTATTCGATGGTCGACCCTCTTTCCAAATATTAGACTTGTCGTACCAAACAAGCTAAGTAACTAGATTCCTTCTTTTTTGTGGGAATCAAGGCCTCTTATGGGTCCTACACATAGCTGGAAATATTCCATGCACGAGTCCCACAGTTTTTGGTATCGTCAGCAAAAAGGTCCATGCCCAAGTCGCACCGTCTGGGGCCGGTAAGCTGATACCCTTAGAAGGCAGAGCGTGAGGCCTCCAGAGTGGGGGCCCCGAATAATTGTAATTGTTTTCATATACGCCTAGTTCCTTAACTTGTGTAAAACAACAATTTTTTTAAGTGTCTGAGAAATGGTCTTGTGGCTGCCAAAGTACAAAAGACCTACAACAGTTAATGTGGCCCTTAAAAATTAAACCCTTAAAAACGTAACCAAATCCACAACAAAAGTGCTTGGTTCCGCGATATGGGCGATGGTTATTTTTTTGGAGTTGTGTATGTGACATATCAAACAAACTGAAAGATCATAGGTTAGGTGTGGCTTCTAGCCAAAGTATTAGAGCCAGGGTGTCGACCCCCTTTCGGTGGTATATGTTGGATATATGATATACCATTAAAAAAATCGTTCAACGCTGGATGGCTACCAAAAATACACACAAGTCACGGGGCCGTTTTTTTTGTGTTCGGGATGAACAGTGCTGCGATCGTGAAGAGGAGGTGAAGAGAGAGGAAGCTACGGAACTCCAGACCGATACCAGAATAGCTATAGTCTTCATAATTAAGTGCCTATTCCTTTTCGCTTTAATTTTTTCTTAATTTTTTTTGTTTTATCCGACCTAGTAGTTTAGATTCTCTTATCAATCTTAGATTTAGTTTTTTTTTTTTTTATTTGTCATTTTCAGTTTCTTTCCTGCATACCAAATGGGCGGGAAGAAGTCTAAAGTGTCCGATAACCGGAAAAGTTTTTTAAAGGGGGGAGTGGAGTTGGCACTAAAGCTTTATCTTTTCAATAAAAACTCCTTGAAACGGAGATATATAAATACTTCCGAAGTTGAAAGAGTTTTCACAGTCTTAAGATCAACCGTTAAATATTTTTTCTAAATTTTTTTATATTACAAAAATCTTTTTATTAAATTTTAAAATTTTTTAAAAAAAGAAAGAAAAAACCCCCAACAAAAAAAATATATATATTCTTGATCAGCACGACGAGCTGAGTTGATTTAGCCCTGTCCGTCTGTCCGTCTGTTTCTATGCTATCTCCTCCGTCAGTTTTAAAGCTATCCTCACCAAACTTTGCACGAAGTCTTTTGGTACAAATACGCTGCACATTTGTCGGAACCGGCCGGATCGGATGACTATAGCATATAGCTGCCATAGGAACGATCGGTTGAAAAACTAGTTTTAGTGAGAAAAACTTTTTTGTTTTTTATGGAAACGCCTCCAAAGTACGTATTTCTCAGTTTACAATCCCTTCCCATAATTTCACTAAGTTTGGTCGAAATCGGATGACTATAGCATATAGCTGTCATATGAACGATCGGTCGAAAAACTAGTTCTAGTGAGAAAAACTTTTTTGTTTTTTATGAAAACGTCCCTGTCATTGGCATACACTTATTTTATATACTTTTACACAATTCTACTAAGTTTGGTCGAAATCGGATGACTATAGCATATAGCTCCCATAGGAACGATCGGTCGAAAAACTAGATCGAGTGATGAAAACTTTTTGGTTTCTAATGAAAACGTCCTTTTTATTGGCATACACTTATTTTATATATTTGGACACATTTCTACAAAGTTTTATCAAAATCGGATGACTATAGCATATAGCTGCAGTATGAATGATCGGTCAAAAAGAAGTTCTAGTCAGAAAAACTTTTTGTTTTAAATGGGATCGCCTCCAAATTTCGCAATTAACAGTGTATTATGCTTTTCCATGATTTTACCAAGTTTAATCGAAATCAGACATCTTTATAGTATAGATCCCATAGAAAAGTAATGTCCAAAAAGTAGTCTTAGAAAAACTTTTTTTCCTTTTCAATGGAAGCTGCAAGGGTATACAAAACTTCGGCCGAGCCGAAGTTAACTTTCCCCCTATTTTTTTTGTCCGATTGATTTGACTTGTGTTTTTTTTAATGTTCTTTTGAAAGTAATATACCCTCGTTCCCATTGAAAATGGGAAAAGGGGGATTCTGAAGTTGTGCAAAAGTATGTAACAGATAGAAGGAACCATTTGCGACCCTATAAAGTATATATATTCTTGATCAGCATCAACAGCCGAGTCGATTTAGCCCTGTCCGTCTGTCCGTCCGTCTGTCCGTTTGAACGCGTGTTTCTCAGAGACTATAAGAGCTAGAGCCACAAATTTTTGCATGTAGATAGGTGTATACCCGATTCAAAACGAGTTTGTTTCAGATTTGGAAAATTCCTCCCCCTCCCCCCTGTCAGAGCCACAATTTTTAAGATAGACCTTCCAAACTTTACATATATGAAGTAAGGCCCAATATCTATCTATTCTGAAAAGATCACTAAGATCGGACAATAAACACTAAAGTTATATACCAATCAATTTTGCTTGGGGAGAGAGGGGGGTTGCATTGTCAGTTATCGCGCGCGGCCGCTTGCCATGCGTTTGTGTGTATGTTGGAGTGTGTGAATGTGTGAGTGTGTATGAAAACACAAGAAGGGAACAGGGTATTTTGTAGTCGGGGCACTCGACTACAGCTCCCTTACTTGTGTTTCGTGGAGAAGTGTTTAGTAGATTGTCGTGTATTGTCGTAACTATTAATAAAGTCTTGTTTGTCAATGTGTCTTCTTCATAAATCATTAATTTGTTTTAACACAAATCCACACGTTTTCACATAATCACAAATTTCCCCAGGCTACTTTGAGTTCGTGCAAGCAGAACTGCTAGAAGTATGGCTACAAAACAACCGCAAATCATCGTAAATTTTTGACTTTTTTTTTAAAAAATAGGGGAAAGTTAACTTCGGCTCGGCCGAAGTTTTGTATACCCTTGCAGCTTTCATTGAAAACAAAAAAGTTTTTCTAAGACATTACTTTTCTATGGGATCTATACTATAAAGATGTCTGATTTCGATTAAACTTGGTGAAATCATGGAAAAGCATAATACACTGTTAATTGCAAAATTTGGAGGCGATCCCATTTAAAACAAAAAGTTTTTCTCGCTAGAACTTCTTTTACGACCGATCATTCATTCTGCAGTTTTATGCTATAGTCATCCGATTTTGATAAAACTATGTAGAAAAGTGTCCAAAGTATATACAATAAGTGTATGCCAATAAAAAGGACGTTTTCATTAAAAACAAAAAAGTTTTTCTCACTAGAACTAATTTTTCGACCGATCGTTCCTATGGCAGCTATATGTTATAGTCATCCGATTTCGACCAAACTTTGTAGAATTGTGTAAAAGTATATAAAATAAGTGTAAGCCAATGATAATGACGTTTTCATTAAAAACAAAAAAGTTTTTCTCACTAGAACAAGTTTTTCGACCGATCGTTCCTATGGCAGCTATATGCTATAGTCATCCGATTTCGACCAAACTTTGTGAAATCATGGGAAGGGATAGTAAACTAAGAAATGCGTACTTTGGAGGCGTTTCCATTAAAAACAAAAAAGTTTTTCTCACTGAGACTACTTTTTCAACCGATCGTTCCTGTGGCAGCTATATGCTATAGTCATCCGATCCGTCCGGTTCCGACAAATGTGCAGCGTATATGTACCAGAAGTGCAAAGTTTGGTGAGGATAGCTTTAAAACTGACGGAGGAGATAGCATAGAAACAGACAGACGGACAAGGCTATTGATGCTCATCACAAAGTTGTTCATTTTATCGGCCTGTGTAATATATTCATTTCAACATTAATTTCTAACAGTGGATCCAGTGCAAACAAACAAAAGAATAATAAGTGGAAGAAAAATTTTTTACGGGTTTTTTCTTTTATATTCACACAAAAGATGTACACATGGGGGTGTGTGAAAGCTCTTACATATACAATTTTTATTTTAATTTTTATTAAAAGATGTTGGACGGATCAGCAGTTTCACTGATTTCAAATTGGTCCAGCCATCCCAGAAAATGCCGTCATGATGTTCACCTCCTTGCGGGTAATACTTTCCATTGGGGTTGCTGAAAATATGATTTAATATATTTATGCTCTAAATTTTTCACATATTTGGTTACTTACGATCCCACACAATTGACATACCACCAGCCACTATGATGTCTAATCGCACACTCTCCATCACTCCATCCATCGTTGTCACGATCCTTTGTTGAAAACTTTCGACCATGGTAATATGAAAAATCATGAACTGAACCACTACATTCCTTCACATCGAGTACAAATTCTTCAGCCTCGCTGCCTACCCTAAACTTCCTACAAAGTACATACTTAGTTGTACCATCGAAATGCCCAAGATGTGCATAGAACTCATGTGGTTCGTGGTTGGTTAACCAATGTAACTTTTCCAAACCTAAGAAGAACTCCCCCTCCATATTGCCAAACCCTATTTTATAGCTATTCCACGTTTGATAAAAATCGACTCTGCCATCAAAACGCCTTTGAAAAACGGTCCAACCTGAACCAAAGCTACCACTTTCACAGCGAACTGAGAAAGGATTTATATTAGGAAGTTTAATTTGATAAATACCTGAAGGGCCTTCAATAGGGCAGTGCTTGGGAAGACTTTTTGTGCACTCTGAAAGGTTTGCTTTAAGCGTAATTGATTCGCCTTCTAACAAATTGTTGGCACTTTCTAGACTTTTGATTTTCTCCCCCAAATTTGCATTGACCTCTGATAGGTTCTTCGCAATTATAGCTTTTTCGGCTTCCAAAAAATTGATGGTACTTTCTAGACTTTTGATTTTCTGTTCCAAATTATCATTGACCTCTGAGAGGTGTTTTGTTTTTATGTTGGTATTTTCTAGACTTTTGTTTTCTCCCCAAATTTTCTTTGACCTTGTTGGTTATTGACTATAACTAACCAATTGATTTTATTTAGACTTTGATTTTCTGTTCCAATTATCATTGACCGAGAGGTGTTTGTTTTCGGCTAATAAACTGTTGGTATTTTTAGACTTTGATTTTAAATTTGATGACCTGAAGGTTCTTCGCAATTATAGCTTGTTCCAAAAAATTGATGGTACTTTCTAGACTTTTGATTTTCTGTTCCAAATTATCATTGACCTCTGAGAGGTGTTTTGTTTTTTCAGCTTCTAATAAACTGTTGGTATATTCTAGACTTTTGATTTTCTCCCCCAAATTTGCTTTGACCTCCGATAGGTTATTTGCGACTATAACTATTTTGGCTTCTAACAAATTGTTGGTACTTTCTAGACTTTTGATCTTATGTTCAAAATTTAAAACTGGTTTCTCAAACTCAGAAAGGTTTGCTCTTAGCAAATTGTTGGTAGTTTCGATTTGATTCTTTTCCATTTTTTGCTCGTTTAACTGCACTTTTAATTGTATGATTTCCGCTTTAAGTTCCGATTCTTTATCTATTTGATTTCTAACTTTGCTAATAAAGTTACTGAGGAGTTCGTTGTTAAATGTAAAATCCCCCACTTTCTGGTTCACCAACATGTTGCCTTGCAGCAGTTCCTCAATTTGAGTGTGTAATAGAGAAACATAAGTTTTTAGATGGTTGCAGGCCTTGACGGTGTGTGATGCACAAAGATCATCCAGGCTCGCCGACGCGCCGCATAACTAGCAACACAAAGAAACATAAACAATTTCAATTATTATCTCACATCACATTTCACTGTTTTACTTTCAGAATTTTTCTTACATTTTTAGGCGTATTTTGTAATCCTGCATATAAGGACTCCGCGTGATTGATCAGCATCCCGAGCACACAGATTCGCACTAGTCCAAAAATAATAGCTCTCATTTTGGTTACTTTTTTACTTCTGTATAGTTTGGCTTATGAATCGAAACTAAGTGAAACCAAAAAGAACATTCAGCATTATGGCTAAGAGGCAGAGGCTTAGCTGCTGATAAGCTGAACCTGCGTCATTAGTTTAATGGAACGCCGAAATTTTATGGGGTCAGAGCCTCTGACTCAGACGCAGAGATGATATTTGGAATTGAGATAACGATTGTTATTTGCAAAATATTGTCAACCGGATGTGCCGTCTATCTTATAACCAGGGATTAATACCGAAACGTATGTCGGTTCCGGTACATGTACCGATACGACCCGAAATGAATGTTTCGGTAAAAGGTTATATTTCAGTTTTTAATTTATTTCGGTTTCGATACGGTACACAGTTTTTTATTTCGGTATACCGGTACGTACCGATATAAGTACAAATTTTTGGAAAATTGTAAATAGTAATTTGTGGGAATAAGTCCAACTTATTTTATTCTTTTGTAATTAAAGAAAAAATATTCAACATAAAAGTTTCAGTCGTTTGACATTTAATTTGTTAATAAAAAAGGGATTTATCTCTCTTTTCTATATCCTGAACGAGTGATTTCCAATTTGCAATGCATCCAAACGGAATAAAAATCACCCAAAACTACATTTCCGGCCTGAAAATTAGTTGTGGCCAACTCAGTTTTTTCTAATATGCTTACAATTTAGCGATCTGCGGCCACAAAAGTGGAGTAAATGTTGAAGACGTCTTCTGCCAGCAAACGCGTGGGCAATCATGTTGAGTTGCTTGTCCGCCATAGGTTGCTATGGATGGTGTGCTCAGCTTTTTAACAAGGGCTCTGACTGTTTTAAGATTGCATTGACTGCTAGCTGTAGTGTAAGCGCAGCTCTCCGCAAGCCTAAATATAAAGAAAGTCACTAAAGTTTGAAGGAAAGACGAAGTTATTGTGTGCTTTATACACACCTATGTATGCATTTGCTATTCATGACTGAATTTTGTAAATTCATCGACTCTATTCTCATTGTCGTCATTCTAGTCATCGTAGTCCGAATGCAAAGAAGCTTCCCCATTTTCACCATATTTCTGCCGTTATCCGAAGTACATGAATAAAATTACATTGACTTGTCGATTTGACTTGTTGTTTTCATCATTTTGAATCACTTCGTCGTAAGAACGCTTAATATGCTTTGTCAAATTAGTGCCATCACCCCAAAAAGAGTTGCCACACGCCTGGAACGCTCCATTTCAGCAGCTGGTGACCTTTCGCATCGTCAGTTTGGTTTCCGGAAAGCTAGGTCCACCATCGATGCCATCAGCATGGTCGTGGAGACGGCGTCTAAGGCGATAGAGGGAACTAGATGGAAGGGCGGAGGCAAGGAGTACTGTTTAGTGGTCACGCTAGGCATACGCAACGCCTTCAATACGGCAAGGTGGAGCTGCATATTGGGTGCGCTGACAAGCTTTGGAGTCCCCGCATATCTGCTGCTCATCATCAGAAGCTACCTCAGCAACAGGGTGCTGAAATACGACACTAGTGCTGGCACGGAGTCGTATGAGGTAACTGGAGGTGTTCCGCAAGGTTCCGTTACTTGGGCCACTATTATGGAATGCGATGTACGACGGGGTACTTAGACTACCTCATCCCCCAGGAGTCCAGGTTGTTGGATTTGCGGATGACGTGGCAGTGGTGGTTGTCGCAAAGGAGCTAGCTCAGGCAGAGTCGCTATGCAACCAGTCGATAGCGCAGATCGAAGCATGGCTGTTATCTGTGGGGCTAGAGCTGGCACCGCATAAGACCGAGGCGGTGCTGATAAGTAGCCGGAAAAAGCTAGAGACAGCCCATATCAGAATCGGGAATACCTCGGTGGCCTCTAAGAGGGCCCTTAAATATTTGGGAGTGATGCTGGACACAAGGCTTAGTTTCCGAGCACCTGGAGTATGCCAACACAAGGGCAGCTACAACCAACAGAGCACTGTCAAGGATAATGCTCAACAGCCGAGGTCCAAGACAAGGAAGAAGAATGTTGCTCTCGAGTGTCACCAGATTGATAATGCAGTACGCAGCGCCAGTCTGGAAGGAGGCACTGCACAAAAAAGCTATAGGCGTGGCTTAGAAGCAACACACCGCTTGGGCGCGATTCGTATTTGCTGTGCGTTTCGCACCGTGTCGGATGACGCCGCGCTCGTCATCGCTGGCCTGGCGCCTCTGGAAGAGCTGGCTGCGGACATTTCCACAGTCTACTCGGAAACCCACGGCAAAGGCTATACTTCGGCGATGAAGAAGGAGATTCGAGACTCAGCAAAAGTACAGAGCCCTAAGGAGATGGCAAAATCGCTGGGATGCGTCCCCCAAGGGTCGCTGGACTCACCGGCTCATACCAGACCTGAGCAGGTGGATTGGCAGGAAGCACAGTCAGGTAAACTTTTACCTGACGCAGGTCCTAAGTGGCCACGGCTGCTTTCGCAGCTTCCCGCACCGTTTTGGCCACGACCAAAGCGCAGAGTGTACCTGGTGCTGGGATTCGAGGAGAGACGCGGAGCACGTGCTGTTTGCCTGTGGCAGATTCGCGCACGCGAGGGAGCAACTGAAGGGAGTCTCTCGGGAAGCCCATAGCAGTGGGGAACCTGGTACCAATAATGGTGGAAAGCAGCCGTAACTGGGAGCTGATAAGCACCTACTCGGCCCAATTATGGTAGAACTGCGCAGAGTAGAGCGCTTAAGAAGAAGCAATGTTGAGTAGCGGTGCTGAGGTCTCTGCAGAAGCATTGCTTAGCGGCCGTACCGCAGAGATGCAGCCCCACTCCCAACTATTATTAATTAAGTTTGTATATAATAAATGAATTAAAAAAAAAAAACCCCAAAAAAGAACAAATTAATTTCAACAGAAACCTTCGATAAAAAACACAAATAATTTACAAAATTTACAACATACATGTGTACATTTGTAAAAACAGCATTTGTTGTAGTCGAGCCACAAGCACTCACACCCTACCGGTTGCAGTTTTTCTTTGAGTTCTCTTTTGCTGATAATAAACCTATACATTTGTCTCTCTAACAATTGCGTATGCAGAAGGAGAAGCAAAAAAGGCGCCAAGCGTTTGATTATTTCGCAATATCTTTCACAGTGCAGCGAAAACGACGCATTAGTGATTTTGATGTATAGGCCTGTATCCAGCACTGCGGAAAATTCCTGACAGGAATTTGATATTTATTTTGAGTTTGTGGAACCCAATCAAAATATTTTGGCCAAGTTTGAATTTAATTAAATTTAAACAAAATAATGTTTAACCAACTTCGGTCTACCATTGTAGATAGTGGATTATTATTGATTGAGCGGACGGGTGTGATGACATCACAACGCGACATCAGCCACATTGGTCTCACAACTCGTTCTAAATTATTGGGCCGAGGGCTGACCAAGACTCTCAGTGTGGCCCGTAAAAGAAATAAGACTCAATGGTTGGTAGCCAAAAGTAAAGCTATTACGTTTGAATACAAGATAAGAACAAGAGCTCAGCAGCCGGGTCAAAACCTTGGCAAAATGAATCTGCTGCATGTGTAGCAATAAGGGAGAATGAAACTATTATAAAACAGAAACCGCTATTATATTTATATAAACATTATCTGGTGTTTGCTTTGTTCTCCACCCCCATTTGCCTCCATCCACGCTCATCACATCCAAAATAATTGTCAACAATATATTCCTGAGCTGTGCAATAGCTGTTTTAGGTTCCACACACGCTTAAGAAACGCCGCTATCGATACGCCGCTATCGATACGCCGCTATCTATACAATGTGTGGATTTTGGTCAAGTTGCAGGATACTAAACAAACGAAATCGTAATGGCCTGTATCCAGCACTGCGGAAAATTCTTGCCAGGAATTTGCTATTTATTTTGAGTTTGTGGAACCCAAGTAAAATATTTTGGCCGTTTGAATTTAGATAAATTTAAACAAAAAACGTTAAACCAACTTCGGTCTACCATTGTAGATTTAGTTTCAGTCGGGTGTGATGACATCACACCTCGACATCAGCAACATTGCTCTCACAATTCGTTCTAACTTAATGGGCCGATGCAGTGTGGCCCGAAAAGAAATAAGACTCAAGACTCAATGGTTGGTAGCCAATTTAATAAAGTCTGTTATAATTGAATGCAAAGTTAAGAACAAGAGCTCAGCAGCCGGGTCAGTACCTTAGCAAAATGAATCTGCTGCATGTGTAGCAATAAGGGAGAATGAAACTATTACAAATCAGAATCCGTTATTATTAATTTAATTAAATTAAATCTTGTATTATATTTATCTAAACACTATCTGGCGTTTCTTTGTTCTCCACCCTTTGACTCCATCTATACGCTCATCACATCCAAAATAATTGTCAACAATATATTCCTGAGCTGTGCAATCGCTGATTTAGGTTCCACACACGCCTAAGAAACGCCGCTATTGATACGCCGCTATCTATACAATGTGTGGATTTTGGTCAAGTTGCAGGATACTAAACAAACGAAATCGTAAACAGAAAATTTCAGGCACAAATTTTTTTCATATGAACTTTGGCAGGAATTTTTGGTTTTGCAACCTCTGGATACCCGGCTTAAAACAAGATTTTTGGGTAACATGCCCTATATTTTATGCATTTATTTCCTGAAAATTACATTTTAGGTAATAAAATCCATTTTCCTAAAATTTAAGGAAAATCTTTTTTCTGGGTGTAGTGGTCAGTGTGACATTTTCGTCCAACTTATCACATATCACGTAGGTGTAAAGCTTAAGCTTCGTCCTACAACTCTCGTCAAGAAAAACTATTTAGTTTCCCAGGTATTAAAAGGTTCTTACTCCTCTCCAAACATCTCGCATCTTATTAAGGACGCTTAAGTGATTCTAGATCAGATATAACGATTTGTAATACAATTTAGAGCTATTATATTTAAGTGGCAACTAGAATATATACAAAATTTATATATCAAAGCTGATCCAGGAAAATTTTAAGGTTTATGAATTGAAACCATTTGGCACACCTTCACAGCCGAACCCAACCCAACTCCCTGAAATGTCACGGTGCCTTGGTCGTTGATTATTTACACAAAGGACACTTGAAGTGGCCAGACGGATGTACGAACGGATGTCTGACGGACCAATCATAGAGCAAAACAATAATTGTTGACAAATTGTTAACACGCTTCGCCATGATTGTCACTTTTGACATGCCACGCCCTCCTCCCCGACACTCAAACATGCCGTTTGCTTCTCCAGGTTATCCTCGATAAACAAATAGAAAAACCACAAATCATGTTCTTTGGCTGGATTTGCATATCATTTGGACGTATAAAACCGCCAATAACTTTTGCCTGAGCATTCAGTTGGATGGATGAGCCATGTCGGCTCACAACTGCCAAGTGTGCGGCGATCAGAGCTCGGGCAAGCACTATGGTGTCTCCTGTTGTGATGGCTGTTCCTGTTTCTTCAAGAGGAGTGTGCGCAAGGGTCATCAGTATGCATGCATAGCTGTCAAGGGGAATTGCATTGTGGATAAGGCTCGTCGAAATTGGTGTCCCTATTGTCGTTTCCAAAAGTGTCTGGCTGTGGGCATGAATGTGACTGCCGTGCAGGAGGAGCGTGGTCCGCGAAGTCAACTGGCCAACTCGCCGCATCACATGCCCACGGTGAGTGTCGCTTCTGGAACCGGACAAGCCTTGCACTTCCAGATACTGGCCCAAATTCTGGTCACCTGTCTGCGTCAGGCCAAGCATAATGAGCAGTTTCGCTTGCTGGAGCGTGCCCAGCAGGATGCCATCCTGCAGGTTGTTTGGAGCGAATGTTTTATTTTGCGGGCATCACACTGGTCGTTGGATATAAGTGCCATGATTGAGGGTTGTGGAGATGCACAGCTGAAGAGGTTACTTTTGAGGCACAGCAATTGAGGGCTGATGTGTTGGAGCTGAATTTCCTAGAGACACTTATACTGTGCCGGAAGGGTAAGAAACTTGAATATTTTGACAGTGGAAACTATAATTATTTTGGTTTCAGAACTCGCCTTAAGTCCGGAATATGCCTTGATCTTGGAGAGTTATTCGAATGGTGCGTTGGTTTCCCTGGCTCGGTATACACTTCAACAAACGAATTGGTTACGTTTTGGTCAACTTCTTTTGGGGCTAAGACAGCTATGTCTGCGGCGCTTCGATTGTGCCTTGACCTGTATGTTTCGAACTGTGGTGCGAGACATATTGAAGACACTGTAAAATGGTCAAATCAATTTGCGTTTTTGATGAGAATAAAAAACTCCCAAAGAACTGGCGACAGTGGGCCTCTGGAAGGGATGTTAGCTGCGAAAAGGGTAGGGTATAATAAGCCAGCGGATGAATGCCATATTTGCGATTGTAATCGTCAGATGCAGCTTATGCTTGCGGATCCCTATATCCCCAGGAAAGGGTTCCATGTCTGTCTAACACAAAACAATTTCAACATGTCGATTCAACACAAGTCATTTCAACACAAAACAATTTCTACAAACGTCAATTTAACACACGTCAATTCAACACAACACAAATTTAACACTAGGAACTTTAACACATTACCATCTTAACACAATACAAGTTTTACACAACCAATTTCAACACAAGTAAATTTAATCATTTGTCAATACAAAACACAACAACTTCAACTCTAACAAATTGATAAAGAGTGAACTTATAACATTCAAGACGGGAATTGAAGGCCTTAAAATAAAACTGTTTACTACAAATTACGATTTTTTAATCGTATACCCCTTATTCCTTCACAATGCCTAAGGGCAAAACTGAGCGAATATTTTTAATATATTTTTGTTTGCAGTGCATCTCAATTTTACTGTCTTTCAAAATAAAAGTGTACAAAGGTTCCATATCTATATAAGACAAAACAATATCAGCGCGTTAATTCAACACACGTCATTTCATCACAAAATTTTTTCATAAACATACAAATTTAACACTCGTCAACGTAAAATAATGAAGACTACGGGGAAAGCAAATGATGACCCAATTAGAGAGCACGATTAAGATCACAACTTTGGCGGTTGTCACAATGATAACGCGCTATTGACTTGTGTACTTAGCGCTCCATTTTTATACCCAGTTCCCATTAAAAATGGGAAAAGGGGGATCATGAAGTTGTGCAAAAGTATGTTACAGGTAGAAAAAAACATTTTCGACCCTATAAAGTATATATATTCTTGATCAGCATCAACAGCCAAGTCGATTTAGCCATGTCCGTCTGTCCGTGTGGCTGGGTGGCACAGCGGCTAGAGTGCGCGACCGTTGTGCATGAGGTGGTTCGATCCCGCCTCGGAACATCTAATGAAAAGTTTTTTTCTTTGAATAAAAAACTTTACACCAGGCCACACCTCTTGCTGTGGGCGCCAGCATTGCAGTAATTAACCATGAAAAGCTTCTCAAAACTTCCGTTCGGATTCGGCGTTAAACTGTAGGTCCCTTTCTCTTGTGCTAAAATTACCCAGTGGCGGCGAGCTAAATGAGGTCGGTCGAAATAATGCATTTTTTCAAGCCGAAATGTAATCCATTACCTATGATCTTTTTTTCAGCGCATTTGTAATGGCCAAAATAAAAACGAATTCTCGCACGAAAGCACCGAGCTGTTGTTGACTTCGTTTTTGTACGCCCCTTCCCCTCTACTCATGAAACGATTTTCGTCATTCGTTTTTTGCACTTTTCGTTTTGTGCGTGGCACGCGTTCTTTCGTTCGGTTTTTGTCTATGCCTATTCCTTTTGTGTGTATACCACCCACCCGACAATATCTCGTATGTATCCGGACCTACGAGAATTACGATAGTTTCTCTTATAATCGAAATCCGTTTTTCTTAAGAGATGCGGGTTTCAATCGGACATAAGCTATTTTTTTCTCTATTTGTGACAGCAGCAAAGAAGAGAAACAAAGG
The DNA here is from genome assembly GCA_018904265.1 of Lordiphosa collinella. Taxonomy (NCBI): domain Eukaryota; kingdom Metazoa; phylum Arthropoda; class Insecta; order Diptera; family Drosophilidae; genus Lordiphosa; species Lordiphosa collinella. The sequence continues at coordinate 115,688 of JAEIFV010000283.1, read as the reverse complement.
AAAAGAAAAATGTACAGAACGTCAGAAACAAAACACTCGTCTTTACCTAAAAGTATGCAAAAAAACGATGCACTCGTCTTTACCTAAAAACAAGAAAATAATTTCGTAAATTTTAGGAAAGATGCTTGCAGTAACGAGCTTCGCGTTTGACAAAAAAAACGTATTTGAGACCACAGAGCATTGTAAAAAATATGGGAAAAATATAGAAAATTTTAAAAACAACAAAACTAAAAAACAAAAAAAAAAAAAGAGAAAGTCAAAATAATTTTAATTTCAATGCCTTGAATAGGATTCGAACCCACGACCTCGCGGCTGCACGGCAAATGTCTTGCCATTCTACCACCGGTCTTGATTGCATTCTTTACTGTCATTTCGCCACCGTCTCGCGCGACACTGTTGTATCGGTGAGCGTTAAGATGTCCGTCGTTCGTGTTAGAGTGCCGAGGTCCTGAGTTCGAGTCCCAGTAAGGGTAAGTAAAAAAAGAAATAATAAAAAAAAAAATTTATGACACGTCTGTACCGCCTGACGTGGAGTTCAATTTTTAATTAATAAATGTTAAAATTTCAATTTCAATAAAAAAAATACTACATTACTAGAGCGTATATTTTGTTTCTTTTGTAATCAATTATTTATTAAATTACATATGCAGGAAAGTAAGCCACTTTATATAGTGGGAAATTGTGTTGTAGGTATATTGTCTTGTAATGTAAGCACATTACCATCCCATAAGCGATTTTTAAATCGTATGCTTCGTTTTATACAGGCTGCGGAATTTCTGCATTACAATATTTTAAAAGGCTACGCCTGGGTAATGGAGACCCGAATGAAACTTCGACTCGTCATTACTTTCTGCATTACGAAATTCAATAAAGTAATGCACCGTGCGTACAAAGCGGCCATTGTGTTAAGAAAGTAATGGAGCTTGTAATCGGTTTTTGAATGCATACAGGCGAGAAGTATTCCATTCGTAATCGATCTAATAATGAGCATTTGCGCCACTGGGTAGAAGCGTACAAGCCAAGAGATTGAGAGAGGCTCGGCTTAGGCCATTTGGGGCTGTGTCATCTTGACAAGCTGATTTTACTTTTACCGTCTGTCCGTATGAACGCGTCGATCTCAGAGACTATAAGAGATAGAGCCAAAATTGCATGTAGGTAGGTGTATACCAGATTCAAATGGAGTTTGATTCAGATTTGGGAAATTTTTAAGCGCAAAAAACTGTCAGAGCCATATTTTTTAAGTTAGATTCTCGAGACTTTATATATATCAAGTAAGGCCAAATATCTATCTATTCTGAAAAGATTAATAAGATCGGACAAAAAACACCGAATTGATATACGAATGAATTTTGCTTGTGGGAGCGAGGGGGGGGGTCTTGCATTATCAGTTACCGCGTGCGTGTGTGTGTATGTGTGAGTGTGTGTGTATGTTTACGTACAGCTGATATGAATATTGCTACATTAAGGAAGTCAAATAAATTTTTTCTCAGTGTATGGAATTCATTTTTCTTTTATTCATGTTAAAGCTCATTCAATTTTATTAATTATAGCTTAATTAGATCTAAAAATAATTAAATTTAAATGAACCCCCCCCCCCCCCCCTGCTCGTTGATGCATGTGTGGCATCTTATCAAAAAGTTGTTCATTACTGCTTGGAGAGTTGACACAGGAATAGCCGCAATTGTTGCTCGAATGGATTGCTTTAGTTCATTCAAATTTGTCGGTTTTGTTTTGTAGACTGTTTGCAATAACCCACAAGAAAAAAATCAGGTGCTGTAAGGTTTGGCGACCTGGGGGCCAATGTAATGTGGAGTTTCGGGATATCAGATTATTGGAAAATTTTATCGCAGTTCTGTCATAACAGGCTGGGCTATGTGAGGAGTTGCACCATCTTGCTGAAACCACACAGACTTGAAAGGAATTCTCTTTTGGCGTAATTCTGGATAGAACAACTCTCTCAGCATGCTCAAGTAACGGTCTCCAGTAACAGTAACGGTGTGACCGTTTCTTTGAAGATGTAGGCCCGACAATGCAGCGTGATGAAACTTCATACCACTCTGTCACACGAAGTGGATGCAATTCCGTCTCATGGAGTATCTGTGGAAGTACTCCATATTCGACAATTTTGTTTGTTTATGCTGTCGTTTAAGTCGAAATGGGCCTCGTCAGACATAAAAAGAGACAGTTCAACATGTTTTCGTCCTCTTCCACCATATGAAGCATCTTCTGGCAAAATTTCAAGCGAATCGGCAAGTCTGCTGCGTTCAGTTTGTTGGCCATTTGAATTTTATATGGGAATATATCAAATCATTGTGCATAATTGACTGCAATGATTGTCTACTTATACCCATTTGAGCATATAAGTTCCTTGTCGAAACTCTTCGATTGTTTTGTATGGCTGCAGCTGCAGCTACCGAAGCGATTGTTTCCTCCGTTCAAACTGCAGGGTTCCAGGGCGTGATAGCGGCGGACAATCCAAATTCTTGTTTCAGTGTCCTAATTATCCATTTTCCATAAATTTTAAGATCAATCTACAAAACAAAAAACATTTAAGTAGATTCATCAAATAGAAAAAACGTTATTCAATTTTTTTTGGTAGCAGCTTTCATCAGCCACCCTGTATATGAATGAAAACACAAGAAGTCAAGGGAACAGGGTATTTTATAGTCGGGGCACTCGACTACAGCTCCCTTACTTGTTAATAATCGGAACAATCGTTTATGCAGCAAACTGCAAAGAAAAACCTCAGGTGTACTGAAAAGTGAACTCTGAAAATCGTGGTGTTATTATGTGTCCCCTTTCAAGAAGAGCGCCGAAGGCAAATTTTTTTTTTTACATCGCGCGATTTTTGAAAAAATAATTTTGTTTGCTGTGTAGAGTGTTATTAATAATGAGACATCGGATTTTAGGTAAAATCATATTTTTAATGGGTGGTCACAAAAATATTTGATTGGATAAATATTTGTTTCACGAAAAGTAGATTATTTTAAATCCTCATTGATTTTGCATATTTGACATATTTGCATATCTTCGACCTACTATAAAAGCATATTCGAGAATTTTTCGACCTATTTTGACCTTTTAATACCCTGTTCCCATTGAAAATGGGAAAAGGGGGATCATGAAGTTGTGCAAAAGTATGTAACAGGTAGAAGGAAGCATTTGCGACCCTATAAAGTATATATATTCTTGATCAGCATCAACAGCCGAGTCGATTTAGCCCTGTCCGTCTGTCCGTCCGTCTGTCCGTATGAACGCGTGTTTCTCAGAGACTATAAGAGCTAGAGCCACAAATTTTTGAGCAAAAAACTGTCAGACCCACAATTTTTAAGATAGACCTACCAAACTTTATATATATCATGTAAGGCTCAATATCTATCTATTCTGAAAAGATCAACAAGATCGGACAATAAACACCGAAGTTATATACGAATCAATTTTGCTTGTGGGAGAGAGGGGGGTTTTGCATTGTCAGTTATCGCGCGGCCGCATGCCATGCTTTTGTGTGTATGTTGGAGTGTGTGTATGTGTGAGTGTGTGTGTATGTAAAGAAAAACACACGAAATCAAGGGAACAGGGTATTTTGTAGTCGGGGCACTCGACTGCAGCTCCCTTACTTGTTTGGAATATGTCATTTGCTTTTACAAATTCCGACAGTCAATATATTCTCCCCAGTAAATGTATAAACATCGTCGGTAATTCTTGTGCTCTCCATAAAGCAGGAAGTAAAGATGCCGAAAACAAATAAAAAATGTAACCGTTTTACAAAATGGCTAAGTGATTTTCATGATGAACCGGTTTCGATTATTGATGGAAGTCTTTATTGCTGCAGGTACTGCAGTCGTTTGATCCAGATGATGCCGAGTGTGTAAAGAGCTGCTTAAAAATTCTAAGCTGGCTTCAGATCTGAATTTCATAAAAAGACATTTTGAGAAGCTGCCACACATAATAAATTCTTTGAAAGAAAAACGAATCTTGCTTAGCGATGGGATGCAGCTTTTACAAAATGCTAATAATTTAATCCAACAAGTTCCGGGGAAAATTGGAAAAGGATTAAAGAATAAATTTAACAAAATAGTTAACAGGAACCTGGATTACACACTAATAAACACTATACATAAGGCTATAGAGAATTATACATATTTAGTTGACCACATTACACAAGACAATGTAAGAAAGTATAAGTATGCAACACTTACATCCTGCGATGTGGAGAGAAGCTTTTCGGCTTACAATTTAATATTTTCCGATAAAAAAGACATAATTGATAACTTATTGCCATGGAAAAACTTATAATTATATGTGCTATAAACTTACACACAATATTAAAATGTAAATTAAAATAAAAAAATCACATAAATAAAAAATAGCGAAGAGTTAACTTCGGCTCGGCCGAAGTTTTGTATACCCTTACAATTTGTTTTTCTAAATAAGACTTCTTTTCGGACCTTACTTTTCTATGGGAGCTATACTTTATATCTACCAATCTTGGTGAAATCATGGAAAAGCATAATACACTGTTAATTACGAAATTTGGAGTCGATCCCATTTAACACAAAAAAGACTTTCTCACTAGAACTTCTTTTTCGACCGATCATTCATACTGCAGCTATATGCCATAGTCATCCGATTTTGATAAAACTTTGTATGCCAATTAAAAGGACGTTTTCATTAAAAACATAAAAGTTTTTCTCATTCGAAGTAGTTTTTCGACCGATCCTTCCTATGGGAGCTATATGCTATAGTCATCCGATTTCGACCAAACTTTGTAGAATTGTGTAAAAGTATATAAGATAAGTGTATGCCAATGATAAGGACGTTTTCATTAAAAACAAAAAAGTTTGTTCTCAAAAGTTTTCTCACTAGAACTAGTTTTTAGACCGATCGTTCCTATGGCAGCTATATGCTATAGTCATCCGATCTGGCCGGTTCCGACAAAATACCAGAAAATACCAGAAGACTTCGGGCAAAGTTTGGTGAGGATAGCTTTAAAACTGACGGAGGAGATATCATAGAAACAGACAGACGGACAAAGCTAAATCAACTCAGCTCGTCATGCTGATCAAGAATATATATACTTTATGTAGTCGGAGATACTTCCTTCTATGCGTTACAAACATCCGGACAATTTTATAATACCATCTGCAAGGGTATAAAAAGTATATTTTGGAAATGATCATCTTAAAAAATTTCCAATATCTATATTAGTCAAACGCCAAAGTTTCGAATTTTTGGGACAACAAAAAAAAAACCTAGAATCCGATGTCTACTTATAACATTATTCATTTTAAATATATATTCAACTAGCTGACCCGGCAGACGTTGTTCTGCTTTCCCCTATTATAAAAATAAACCAACGGAAAGAATTGTTTTTTAGTGCATTTTGCAATTGTTTATTTTTCTCTTAATTGACTCGTTCAATTCCGATGCACGGGCTCTGGCATGCAGTTCTCGGTCGGTTTCCATTCTCGCTTCTCTTTGCTCACTTCTCGTTGCTTTCCGATGGACGGGCTCTTATATGAAGTTCTCGGTGGGTTTCCATTCTTGCTTCTTGTTGCTCATTCGCTTCCGATGAACAGGCTCTCGCTTGCATTACTCGGTCAGTTTTAAATCTTGCGTCTCGTTGCTCGTTTGTTTCAGAAGCTCGTTTTGCCTTTTTCTTTTTGTGCTTGAGACGTAGAACGACCAATCGAACGTTTTTTTTGGGAGGCATAACTGCACAAAAATGGATTTATATGAATGAATTTGTAAATGTTGGGCGTTGATCAGAAATTAAAATTTCATATTTTTTCGACAGTCTGTCTCACTTTAAGAGACAGACTTATAGGCAGACAAACATTCATTATTAGATTATATCCCTTTTCATTTATGCACTTATGGTTGGGTATCCAATGAAAAATCAAGCTCGATCTTCACCTCAATTTACCCGTCTTCATGATTACATAAACTCATATGAAAATTTTGCGAATTTTCCGACAATTAGAACGTTTTATCCTACTTACCCGTCTACAATTGCCGTCTGTCAAGTCTTCTTCATAATCTGGGCTCAAATGGAAAATGTTAAAATTTTGCAACTTTTTTGACCCTTTGGTTTACACCTCCTAGCATTTTGGACCGTTCAATCTGCATCTTCCATTTACCAACGCCTGCATTGTAATCTCAAAATTAAGCGCTTCATAAATGTGATCGACTGATAGTTTAGCAATTTTTGAACCTTAGAAACATTCGCGGGTAAGCGTTGCCCAAAGTTTTATGGCACTCGGATGAACGGTATAGATTTCGAAATTTCGCAGTTTTATGACCATTTCCAGCCCATTTCTTCAATTTAGATAACTTCGCGGGGAAGCGTACAACCATTCCTTAAAGCTTCATCAAAATCGAACATTTTGCAAATTTCGCGATTTTTGGACCATTTTCTGCAAATTTTTTCAACTTAAAAACCTTCATTACAATCGGATGAACGGTATAATTTAGCAAATTTCGCGGTTTTTGAACCATTTTACAGACATGAGACATTGCCTATGACACTTTCCTGATCGACATGAACATACTGTGAAAAATTCGTGAAGATCGGTTCAGCGGTTTAGACGCCCATAACGGACAAACATACAAACCTACAGGGTGGCTGATGAAAGCTGCTACCAAAAAAAATTGAAAAACTTTTTTTCTATTTGATAAATCTACTTAATTTTTTTTGTTTTGTAGATTGATCTTTAAATTTATGAAAAAATTGCTGAATACCCGGCGTCGCCCGCGTTCTTATGATTCTTAAGAGAGGGATTATATTCAATCTAGTGCAGGCTGCATGTCGGTATAAACATTTTGGACCTTTCGATCTTTTTCTCTATTTAAACGTCTTCACGATAATCTAAAATCAAGAATATTTTGCAAATTTCGTGACTTTTTTGACCGCTTGGTTAATACTTCCTTTTTAGCCGTCTACAATTGCTGTCTATCAAATCTTCACAATAATCCAGTCTCAAATCAAAAATTTGCAAATTTCGCAATATTTTGGACCGTGTAATCTACAGCTTCCATTTACCGGCATTGTAATATAAGCACTAAGCGCTTTCATACATACTCGAAATGTTATTTTGCAAATTTCGCTATTTTTTGACCTTAGAAACCTTCGGATGAACGGTAAAGTTTTTGAAATTTCGCGGTTTTATGACCATTTCCGGCCCATTTCTTCAATTTAGATACCCTCGCGGGCAAGCGTACAACCATTCGTCAAAGCTTTATCTAAATCGAACATTTTGCAAATTTCGCGGTTCTTGAAACATTTCCCGCCCATATCTTCTACTTGGAAACCTTTCTGGGCAAGCGTCGAACCACTATCCAAAGATTTACCGAAATCGCAATTATTTTAATTTTCGCGGTTTTTTGACAATTTTGTGCAAATTTCTTCAACTTAGAAACCCTCCCGAGCAAGCTTTCAATTTATTCCCCAAAGTTTGACTGCAATCGGATGAGCGGTATAATTTTGCGAATTTTGCGATTTTTGGACCTTAGGAACCTTCGAGGCCGAGCGTCTAACCATTGATCAAAATTTCATCGCAATCGGATGAACGGTATAGTTTTTGAATTATCGCGGTTTTTGGACTATTTTCCGCCCATTTCTTAAAATCAGAATCCTCCAAAGTTTTATAACAAAAGAACATTTTGCAAATTTCGCGGTTTCTTCTACTTGGAAACCTTCCTGGGCAAGCGTCGATCAATTTCCCAAAGTTTTTGCAAAAACTTAAATTTTGCAATTTTCGCGGTTTTTGGACCGTTTTCCGCAAATTTTTTCAACTTAGAAACCTTCCGGGGCAAGCGTTCAACCATTCCCACATTTTCAATGCAATCGGATTTTTGCACCATTTTACAGCATGAGACATAGCCTATGACACTTTCCTGATCGACATGAACTTACTGTGAAAAATTCGTGAAGATCGGTTCAGCGGTTTAGATATTTCTTGATTGATTGCTCGTTCACTTGGTTTGAGATATGGTTCAGAAGTACCCCTCTCAGACACATCAGGAGAGACCTTTGAAGTGACATTTGTGGAGCATTAAGTGTGAAATAACTTTCGTCATCCAAAATTAACGTTTTTGTGGTATTTTCTGCACATCCACCGGCTTAGTGATTTGACTCGCTGTATTTGCTGATCGAAGTATTCAAGTGATCGCTGCTTCTTTCTTTCTTCATTGCCAATCTTTATTAAAGACTAGCTGAATTCCCGGCTTCGCCCGGGTATTTATGTTTTCAAGCTAGTGTTGGCTGCAAGTCGCCATAAACATTTTGGACCGTTCGTTCTTTTTCTTTATTTAACCATCTTCATGATAATCTAAACTCATGAATATTTTGCCAATATCGTTACTTTTTTGTCCGTTTGGTTTATACCTCCTATTTACCCATCTACAATTGCCGTTCATAAAATCTTCACAATAATCCAGGCTCAAATCAAAAACTTGAAAATTTTGCGATATTTCGGACCGTGTAATCTTCAGCTTCCATTTACCAACGCCTGCATTGTAATATAAGCACTAAGCGCGATTTCGCGATTTTTGGTCCTTAGAAACCTTTGCGGCCTAGCGTCCAACCATCGACAAAAATTTCATCGCAATCAAATGACGGTATAGTTTTTGAATTTTCGCGGTTTTTGGACTATTTCCCACACATTTCTTAAATCAGAATCCTTCGCGGGCAAGCGTCGAAACATTCTCCAAAGTTTCATAACAATCGAACATTTTGCAAATTTCGCGGATTCTTCTACTTGAAAATCTTCCCGGGCAAGCGTCGATCAATTTCCCAAAGTGTTAGCGAAAACGTAAATTTTGAAACTTTCGCGGTTTTGGGACCGTTTTCCGCAAATTTTTTCATCTTAAAACCTTCCCGGGCAATCGTTCAACCATTCCCAAATTTTCTTTGCAATCGGATGAACGGTGTAATTTTGCAAATTTCGTGGTTTTTGGGCCATTTTCCGACCATTTCTTCTACTTGGAAACCTTCGCGGGCAAGCGTCAAACCATCCCCCAAAGTTTTACCGAAGCCGTAAAATTTTCAATTTTCGCGGTTTTTAGACCATTTTCCGCGAATTTCTTCAACTTAGAAACCCTCCTTCCTGATCGCCATGAACATACTGTGAAAAATTCGTGAAGATCGGTTCAGCGGTTTAGACGCCCATAAGGGACAAACATAAAACATACAAACATACTTTCACTTTTATATAGATGTATCGATGGATAATTGGGACACTGAAACAAGAATTTGGATAGTCCGCCGTTATCACGGCCTGGAGTCCGTAGTTTCGGTTCAAAGAGAGTATAGGCGCACGTTTGGCGGCGATCCTCCGACCAGAAGGACCATAATGAGACTTGTTAACAATTTTACCAAGCGTGGGACAGTCGAAAGAAGACCTTACCCTCGCAACCCTACAGTTCGAACGGAGGAAACAATCGCTGCGGTAGCTGCAGCCATACAAAACAATCGAAGAGTTTCGACAAGGAACTTATATGCTCAAATGGGTAAAAGTAGACAGTCATTGCAGTCAATTATGCACAATGATTTGAACTTATTCCCATATAAAATTCAAATGGCCAACAAACTGAACGCAGCGTGACCGAATATGGTATTTTATATACTTTTTGGTATATAATCAGCTCTGATTTTGCTCTATTGTATATTTTTGGTATATTGGTATATAATGGTATATTTGCTCGATTTTATGGTATTCCATGGTACTTTTTGTTTGGCCACACTCTTACAAATGCTATGTAATTCCATTTCGCAAGTCTTGTTAATTACACATATGTACAGGCTATGAGCAAACAAAAATATCGTGATGAGTGGGAGAGCATCCCCGAAAACAAGAAATGGCTTAGCAGGAGCGCCAATAAAATGGATGCCTACTGTAAGGCATGCGAGTGTGATGTCATAAGCAGACTGGCGTCTATAAAACAATACGCCGCTACCCAAAAGCATCAAGAGAAAATTAAATTTTTCTGTGGAAAGTCAAAGGTTAGTTCCTTATATGCTTTTTTATATGTCATTAGTTTTTCCAAGGCTCGGAACACACACTATCTGCCTCCGTGAAGAAGGCCGAATTAATGTTTGCTGCAGCGGTCGCTGAGCACAATATACCTATGCGTGCGATGGATCATTTAAGTGATGTTATAAAAAATGCCTTTTCTGACAGCGCCATTGCTCAAGGGTTTAGCTGCAAACGCTTGAAAGACTTAACCATGTTCCTCCTTTTGTTATTATGTGTTACATAATTAGTTAATTTAGATCTTAGAAACTTGACGTATTTACAATATAAGTGAGAGTATATAAATGATACTCAAATTATTTTTAAGGACTTCCATAATTTTAAGAAATTGAATCCAAATATTGATTTTGAAAGGTATAATGAAAACTTAGAAACTTGCCTTGTTAAAATATTAGTAAGAATATATAAATGATACTCAATTACTTTTTAAGGATTTCCATAATTTTAAGAAATTCAAATATTGATTTTGAAATATAAAATGAAATTTAAAAAAAAATTAACTAATCTTTAGTACTTCTATATATCATAAGTCATTATTTTTTGATCAATATCTTTTTAATATTTGTATACCTAATTCAAATATTCAGGCGTTTTAACAGACATTTTTTATGGTATTTTAATGGTATATTGTGAAATATGAAATAGTATATTTTAGTATATTTTTTAGGGATAAATGGTATATTTCGATTTGTCCGGCGCGGTCACGCTGTCGAACTGAAAGGTTTTGTGCGGACGGTTTTTTTCAGAGCTTTAACCCTTAAGTGCCAAGCAGAAAAATGTCTTTTTGCAGTTGTTGTAGCAGGCATCGACATTTAAAAACAAAATAAAACAATTAGAATTAATATTTTTACATATTGTAAAAGATACATTTAAAATAACAGAAAATGTAAAACAGACATTGTTAAACGCCGCTGAGCAGGTCGATATCAGTATAAATATAACAAAAAATGTATTTTAAAATACGTATGTTCTTTAGAATTAAGAGCTTAAACAAAAGAATGGCTGTTAAACAACAAAAACAAAGAATAATGTCAAATTCAAAACTAATAAAAATAAAATTATAAACACTTCCAACACTTGTCATAACTAAGGAAACTTTTAGCCCCATGCACCGTGCGCGGGTTAATCGACGCACTGTGTAGCCCTTTCACTCACACTCACTTTTCAGCGCTCTTTCACCCGCACTTATATTAAGGGACTATGATTTTGCCGAGTGGACTACCTTGTATAATTGTATCATTGTATAAACGTTCGTGTGACGAAATTAAAGCACAGCGCTAGTGCTGCCGCATTGTCATGTTGTAGCTAAATCTACCTGTTTTTAGCGTTAAATAGCTGTTTTTTAGTTATAGCTAGTTATTATGCATATAAGAAAAATGTTAGCTTTTTTTTTTGGTCATATCTCTCATTTTTCACACACACAAATGCAATGTTGGTACTGGTGCGGACCCCTGGTTTAAATGCAGTTCACCTAAACATTTATCGGTGCGTCTAGATCAGGGGCCGGCAGCTTCCTATCTGGCGTATATAGGAAAATTCTCAAAGCAGCGCTGCTTAAACACGCAAAGTATAAGCTGTTCAAGCGCCGCTGCGTTGCTTGCTTTCCTACGCCGCGACGCAGTCGTTGCTACTGAAATTGAGAGCAATTTTTGAGCTGCTCTCAAACACACCAATGCATTGCAATGCAAAAATGTAGATGTATTTTTTGCCTCCCTCTGGTCTAGATGATCTTCCCATTGGCAGACATTTTCTTGATCCGTCACAGTGAGAGTTGTACAAACGCACACATCAGCAGTTTGAAATTCCAGAGAATCGTCAGTTCCACCCGAAAAAACAGATTGGTGATATCTGTGTGATCCAGCATCATAATCGATATGAACGGGTTAGAAATTGTCAGTAAGAAATTTGTGGCCACGGTCTCTCACAGTATACTTTGGAACGAACTTAGACCAAATGCCAATCTTTACAATAAAATAACAAATAAAAGAGAAGAAACAATGCAATCGGCATGAGCCAAAACTGTGGATTTCTTCATTTGTAAAGAGAAGAAATAAAAAAAAAAAAAAAAGCAATAAAAGAAATTTAAATATTGGAGGACTTGCTACTCCAAGATGTTGACTCGACTGATGCCGCGCGTTAAGTGAAGTGTTAGTGCGTTCAGGCTCTGCTTTTATAGGCCGTTGAGCGCTGTCGATGAATTAATCGATAGGTCTATCGCCAGCTGTTGCTCGATTGCTGTGGACAGCTGTAGTCAGTGTTGCCAGTTCCGCTTTTTTCCCGCCAAATCTTTTTTTTTTTAAACTGCGGTATAAATTTTAAAACAGCGGGCAGCGGAAATTCTGGCTGATTAGGGGGTTACATACAGTTAATGTTTTTTGAAAATCCATTTTTTTTCTTTCTGTACATATATATAAGAACGCAAACAGAAAATTTCAAGTCATTCCGGCAATTATTTTCGAAGATTCACGCATTTTTGAAAAGACGTTTACAGTGCAGTTCAAACTTTAAGCGCGTTTATCTCGAAACAGTGGTTTCAAAGTCGGCGTACACGATTTCCCAAAAACGGCTGAACCGATTGGTCTCAAATTTTGACACAAGCTTCTAAAATGTATTGTTAAGAAATTCACACAGGGCTCCATTTTTGAGTGGAGCTCCTGAAGATCAGCTATAGCAGCTTTCCCAATTATAATTTTTACAAATCAAAACTTTTAAAATACAGTGAAAAGTTCCCTTAAAATGTGTACAAATTTTTGTTTTAATAAATTAAAAGGTCTTCCCAGGAAAAATGTTTGAAAACTGGCTTTTCCAAGCCAATTAACTGTATGTAACCCCTTAAAAAGTGATTTCGGCTTTTTTTTATCCCAAAAGTAACTTAGGGGTTCAAAAGTTGAATAACTTTTTTGAAAACTTATTTTTTTATATTGTTTTTTCCGAGCCTCAAAACGTGGATCATTAAACGAAAATAATTTTCCATACCTATAAATAATTTTAAAACTATATTTATTACAATCTGATCAAAAATATTAAAAAAAATACATTTTCAAAAAAGTTATTCGGTTTGGTTTTTCATGCAATATTTTATAGATGTTTAAGCCTACTACGGAGAACGCCAAACAGTTTGTGTGAACAAAAAAACCATTTATAGCGAAAGTGGATCGTAAAAACACTTTAGTGTGCTGAGACAGCCAAAAAATACCAAGAATAAGACGCTATTGGTAATTTTTAAAGGTACGGTCACACTTTTCCCCGGCCTACAAACATCTTAATGAGGATTTCAATTCGCAACAAGCCAAGAGGCAGTTTTCCCCCTCTATTACAGATTTTGTATCTGAAAACTCAAGTTTCCATTTATGCCGCACAAATTGCCTTGGATGAGGAAGCAGTGTTGCCAGAACATGAGGTTTAAAAAAATTGCTAGAAATAGCTAAAAATAAAAAAAAGTTGCTAAAGTAAATAGCTAAAAATGAATACTTGAAAAATTGTTGTTTTCGGAATGAAGTCCAACAGATACTTGTAAAAAATTAATTTGTAATAAGTTACGAATACAAAAATACTTTGAATGAGGTCTGCAAGCCGCTCTTAAATAGTGTTGCTATAATAAAGGAGTCCAAAAGCTGATAAATTTGAGTAAAAAAGTGGCTAGAAATAGCTCAAAATTTTAGATGGTTAAAACTGAAAGAAAGTGTTTTTGAGACTAAAATCCAACAACTACTTAAAAAAATACGGTAATTGTCTAGTATAGTAAAGCACATACATAATTTCGGTACAGCATCAGCAAACATCAATATTAATTCAATATTAATTTGTATCAAAGGAATTATTTTGGAATTTTTTGAGCACAGGTTTCTATACTTGACAATTACAAAAAATTCGTTTCAAGGTGCTAAGACTAACATACTCTTCAAAAAGGTCAGAGTCCCGCAATGAATTCACAATCTCCATTTTTTTTGGAGTCCCAGCGGAACTCGAATCTAGGTACAACGAAAGTTGAAAGGCCAAAAAATGCTGATCTCAGTATGTACTGGAGTTTAGTAACCTCGTCCATATCAGCAATATTTGAGTTTTTTTGCTCATTATCTAATAAATTAAAGTATTTTGCGATACTTCATAGTAGTCAATTTCTTCGAAGGAATATAAAGACTGAAGACACCCTGAATGTTTTCATTGGACTATCACTATTGTGGATAGAACCCTTCAGGTGGCTCAGTACCGAATCAGTACTGAAACTAGCGCTGATTTAAAAAGTTGGTACTAAAAACATGCCTTCACCTACTTGCTTTTAGGCATAACTTGAAGTACTAAATCTTGTGAATCTCTACTGAAATCACTCATGAACTAAAGCAATTTCGAATGATTATGGCTTAAATTATATAATTATCATTACGAAATTCACTTCTGAGATTTTTTACTAGGCGTTATTTCGCACTTCGTCTTGAAAATTCAAAACTTGCTAGAAATAATGTGTTGGTTTAAGCGACCTGATCTTCAGTAATCCAAAGGTTTGGTTGGGCTGGCTCGAGGTCATCCGTCTCATCCGAAAATAAAACGGCCTTTTACTTTATATTTTCCCAATATATTTCGAGCCCACATCGGGGTCCGTCTTCAGGGGGCTAACAAACAACAATTGAACAAATATTTTACAAGCTTTTCCAACCTATATATACATTTATACGGGACAAGTGCAACTGCTCGCCACGGAGTTTGATATGAAACTGACTTATTCTAGTGTTTGTGTTGGTCAAGTAAATGTCTATATATGTGTGCACAGTTCTCTGTGTCCGTTTTGAAGTTAAGCCTAATGTTTGTTGGTGTGTTAATGATGTGAAGCATCTCAAGAGTGAAGCGCTGATATAATGTCGCTCTTGTTGTAAAATACTCGTGGCATCAAAGTCGGGAGAGTGGCCGCTCTCAGCACAGTGGGCTGCTAGCGCTGTTTTTTGTGTGTGGGATTCATTACGTTTTTTTTTTCAATTTTCAATTCAATTTATTGCATCCTTTTGCTATTACATGTGTATGCTTCTAATATATATCGTAAGAGTTCAGGCTTAGGGACCTATTCTGCTATGTTATAGGTGTGGGATATATTATTGTTTTACATTTCATTACTTATTATAATATTTAGGGAAAAATTTAAAGAACAAAAAGAAAAAAACCCATCCTTCTTAAGATAAAAACTTAATACTACTTATATCTAATTTACATAATAATTTGGTTTATGTGGTTATAAGTTGAGAATCTACATCTATCATTGAAGTTATCTGTCAGGCGGATTAGCCTGTCTGCTATAAGTTCCACATTGGCTTTGTGGTGTAAATCGGAGGTGGAATGATGCCATTTTGGGCAATTTGCAATCTCTTGATATGACAATTGGCTACATCAGACCACACTGGGGCTCCATAGGAAATAACTGCCTGATGTGGGCTCGAAATATATTGGGAAAATATAAACTAAAAGGCCGTTTTATTTTCGGATGAGACGGATGACCTCGAGCCAGCCCAACCAAACCTTTAGCTTGCTAGAAATAGCTAAACCTAATTTTAAAGTTGCTAGATTTATAGCTAATAGCATTTCCAAAAATTTATAAGCATTTCCATTTTCAAAAATGCTAGATCTAGCAACTAAATAGCTAAAATGGCAACACTGTAAGGAAGGCAGAGTATACAAGAAGCAGACTCTAGCGTCTCAGTTGCCATAGTTGAAAGATTTGCTAACGATATGAGTATATCGACAAAGCTAAGAGAGATTGTAAGATCTAATGCGATTTACCCAATACACAGTGGTCGATTTGGCCAATCTGGCAGGCAATAAATGCAAATTAAAAAATTAAAATTTCGTAGAGGTTTGTTTTTTCTTGAAAGCTAACATCCCGTCAATATTTATTCAGGTTTTTTTATTTTTTTTTATTCGATAGTCACGATGTCGTGAGCGTGCAAAACTCACGATACTTCTCTGCCCATTCCTAAAAACATTTTCGCGACTTTTTAATGTGTTTTATTATGGGCTGAGAAAGTTAACGTTTAGCGATGTGGTTAGATATAAGTCTTTAATTTAACCATAGTTGGTATGTATTTAATAAAAAAAATGTGTGTGTGTCCTGTTCTTATATGTATTAGTAGTAAATCGGTGTCGAACTTAAAAATTTCCTTTGAACATTTGATATTGGCCCGTATTGGTCCTAAATCTTTATGTGTTTGTGAAAATGGTCCATTGTGAAGCGTCCAGTGTCGAAATGAACTGCTCCTTTCTGCGCCTTATTAGTTTATTACTGTTTATAATAATTGACAAAATAATTGACAAAAACAATCTCAGCGATAAGGAATGTCGACAGATAAATACAAAATTTTTTAAATTTTGCATTCCAGGTTGCAAAAAAGCGGCTGAAAATGTTTTTTATTATACCCCAGAGGAAGCTTTAGCTTTTTTTTGTTGACAGAGACTTTACAAAAAACTTGTAGTACCTGGGTCTGTCGAGTAGGCGTGGGAAATGAAATGTCATTTCCAAGATTTGAACATGTTTAGGAAGTTATACAAAATGTTCAGTTACAATACAGCTACAGCCGAGAACAGAGCTAAAATATAAATTGAATTAAATAATAAATATATTTCGGTTTCTCCTGGGATCCAAGATATTACAGTGGCGACGAGGATTTATAGAATTCAGCGGCAAGTAAGATAAGTATTAAAAAAAAAATAAAAAAAAATTATATATATGAATAAAAGAAAGAACATAACACCTCGAAAAAAAAAGAAGCCACCTGACAAACGGGTCTCGAGCTAACAATTACCGGTCACCTGACAATGGTCTCGGACGGTAAATTGGATGCTACCTGACAAATTGGTCTCGGGCATAGTGACAAGACGACGGTTTCGAGCAGCAAGGTTATGAGATACCTGACAAGGGTCGGGCTATAACTTGTGTGCTACCTGACGAACGGTCTGTGGCACAAAGGATAATATCCTTAGAGGTATAATGTCTATTTCTTACTAAAAAAAAAATAAAAATATAGAGTTCTGACAAGATTATTAACATAATATTAATTTACGGTAAAAATGGCAGGACAATCTATACAACCGTTCCTATGTGACAACATAGAAAAATCGATGCTGCGGAAAGAGTGGGAGAAATGGCTTCGATCATTCCGGATATACATAGATGCTGAAGAAATAGAGTCCGTTGTTCGCCAGAGGAACAAATTGTTACATTTGGGCGGTGCCCAACTGCAGGAGGTGGCGTATTCAATACCTGGAGCAGTGGATGTGTATTGGAAGTCTTGGTAGACAAATTAACGGAACATTTTTCACCGAAGAGGAATTCCATTTTTGAAAGGCATTTGTTTCAAACCATAAAACCGTTGGAAGGAGAAAACTTCAATAAGTTTTTGCTAAGGCTAAGAGAGCAAATGGGCAAATGTTCATTTGGGTCATCCAAAGCGGAGATTGCGGAGATCATGTTAATGGACAAAATAATCGATTCATGGGCACCTTTGAACTTAAAGAAGAAGATGATCGGTGAGGAACATTCGTTATCAGAGATAATTGATGCCTGTCAGGTAGATGAACAAATTGAGAAGCAATCGCTTTTAATGGAGGCAAAGACATCAACAGAGGCGATAAATAAAATCAGCCTTAACGAAACTCATTCACAAGAGTGTTTTCGATGTGGGGAAAAAGGCCATCAAGAATGGGACCAAAACTGTCGGGCTCGGAGCTCGATATGCAATAAATGTTATAAGAAGGGTCATTATGCTATTAAATGCAAATCAAACTGGAAGAGACTATCCACACAGAACCAAGGATGGAACAAAAACAAACGGCTGCATACAGATGCTCGTTGGGGGGATGGAAGAAACAGTGGACAAGAGTGTAAGTCGAAACATCATAACTGTTTCAAATTAACCAGCGAGGACGAACTGGAGAGTACAGTGGAATCCAAGATATTACAAAACTCATACCAGTTGATTTCAAATTCTGTGAAAGAGCATGGTTCAAAAATCTTTCCCTGTTATGATGTGGTGCTAAAGGCTAAAATAGCGTGTTATCCTAAAGGCACACACACTTCATAAACTTCAGCGGAAGTCAATTTTCTGTTCCTGGTTGACCACACTGTTGCCCGGTTTATTAAACGACATGAAGCAGTAGTAGCCATTCCACTTACCGTTCGAGGTTTATTGATCCTGAAATTGGAATGGTAACCGAAAATATATTTGCAATATGCATTATTCCACTGCAAATACTGGATATAAATAATGCAGTAATTTCGAAAAATCAGCGTCCTTCGACTTTGCAGGCCAATACAGATAGTTTTGGAAAAGGAAACTGCAGACTTAGTCCGTACAGAAGTTGCAAATATAAATCTGCACATACGATAATTCTTCCCACAATATGTAATGTCTTTCAAGTAAATCATGAATTTCAATAAACAATGATTGGAGGAAAGGTCTCAGCTAGATTGCAGATTCTTCGTCGCAAGTCTGCGGAATTTGTAATTCCTCTCCATCAACGTTTAACAATTCAAAACAAATTTTATTCAAGTCTCGTAAGGAACATTTGTATGAATATGAGCCATCTACTCTTCATGTATGGATCCGATTTTTTGAATGCATCATTCATATATCATTGCGAATTCCAATAAAAAAGTGGCAGGGTCGCGGAGCCGATAAAGCAATTGTTGCAAAAAGTAGGGTCATTTCGTCGATGTTCCCATGGCAGGTTCGGGAACACCAACCTTGGGGAACCTTGGTATCCACAATCACAGGTGTGAATATTGACCTGATAAAATAAAGATTTAACGTGACTTTACGCACAATGGCATGTGGTTATAAAGTAAGTGTTGTGGAATTTCGCCTATACGTTTGGGAAGCCGCAACAATATTTGTACAAGAATACCCTTGCCTTTACATGACTTCGTCTATTGATACAATCCTAATAGATCAGTTCCAAAAGGCATGATGTCCGAGGAAGCGCGAACTATGAATGAAGAGTTCATAAAACTACTAGAGAATTTCGCCGATTTAAGCAATTCAGAAGCTCTATAAGTTTTTTTACTCTGTTTTTTTTTAAATTAATTGAAATGAATTATGAAAAAATTCTGTAATTTTTTAAATTAAAAAATATATTTTTTTTTATATTTTCTTAAAATAATAAACTAAATTTCTTCGTTTATATGCAAGATTATAAAAAAAAAATTCAAAAAAATATTACTTACTTATTTTGCAAGTTATTAATTATTGCCCGTCAGATTGGCAAAATCGACCACTGTGCAATAGTTCGAGTCACAGAATTGTTCATTCAAAACTTCCAAATGAGCGCCAACAGTTTTAAGGGGGTAGTACAAGTTGGGCCAGAAAAAAAACGACTTTTTTTTTGCTTTTTTTTCATAGCTCAGATATTCAAATATATTTTCCCAAAAGGATTTTCGAAAACTCGAATTAGTTTAGGAGATATAGCCCTAAATTCCCAAGCAACTGCAAACTTAAAACGCGTTTTTCTCGAAACCACCTTTTTCAAAATGGCGGCCGTGATTCAGCCAAACTACTGGACCGATTTGGTTCAATGAGGTGTCAAACGAAGCAGAATTGCCGTCATTCTGGCCTGAACCTTCAATTTTTACATACAACAATTTTTAGTATTTTTTTTACACTTGACTACAAAAAAAAATACCAAACAAAATTTTTCATTTTCAAAGTGCCACCATTTTGTCAAAAATTAACTTTTTTCCAAATCTGAGGTTCAGGCCAGAATTACATCGATACTAAACCCAATTTTTTTTTTTTTTAATTCGGAAAACGGAGTGACCCCGAATCACGGCCGCCATGGGCGCACTCTTTTTTTTCATACCACTTTTCGCAGACCAAAAACTTTTCAGCCGACGTCACAATTCTAAAACAAAAGATTTTGTATTTTTTATTCTTTCGTTAACTTTCAAATAAAAAATCAGATTTGAATAATATCTTTTCGTGTACTTTCTGTGAACTTTTAAAAAAATATCTACAAAACAGCATGTTGGGATTTATAAGCAAAAGCTGATTGTTGTAATTCAATAAAAAAATACATTAAAAATCTAGATGGCTTTGGAAACGATCTTTCAAGTCGCCGTCCTACTGAACTGCCTTGTATTGTTTAGTTTGTTTCTTAACCTCAAAGCGTACGGTCGACTTAAAGAGAATAAAAATAAAACTAAAATAATTTTTCCAAAACAAAACCAACTGCGTTGTGATTAAATTCAAAAGGTTATGGGCCCAGTCCAACGCGGGTGCATTATTGCATTACCGCTAAATCTATTTTCAAAAAAAAAAGTACATACAATTTTTTCGCCAAAAATAAAAAAAAGTGCATACAATTTTTTCGGCAAAAATAAAAAAAATGCATTCAATTTTTTGTGCAGTCATTGGTCGGGAAACGAAATAAACCTTTTGATGGATTTGGAAGTTTCGAGTGCGCGCCCTTCTAATGGAAATGGATGTGCTAAAAATAATTGACCAAGACTGGATCTACCCGGATAATGAAAGAATTGATGGAATAGATGACGACTGGATTAAAGCAAATGGAATCGCCAAAAACATAATCGTTGAATGTCTAAGCGACTCATTTTTAGGATTCGCTGGCACTGACTGTACTGCCAGACAGATATTTCAAAATTTAGATGCAGTCTACGAACGCAAGAGTCTTGCAACTCAACTGGCTGTACGCAAGAGTTTACTATCGTTCAAACTGAAGTCTGAACAAAATCTCCTAAGTCATTTCAACATTTTTGACGAACATATTGCGGATCTGATAGCAGCGGGTGCCAAGCTTGACGAAATGGACAAAGTTTCGCATTTGCTATTGACGTTGCCATCGACTTATGATGGAGTTGTCACTGCAATTGAAACGTTGTCCGAAGACAAGTTGACATTATCGTTTGTCAAGAACCGACTACTTGATCACGAAACCAAAATTCGAAATGCCGACAAAGATACTAGCCCCAAAGTATTGCATGCTGTCAAGAAATATATTGAGCACAAAGGAAAGCAAGCACATTTAAAAACAAGTTCAAGTCTTTTAAGGGTACAAACAAATCGAGCTTAAAGTGCCATCACTGTGGAAAAATGGGTCATTTTAAGAGAGACTGCTTTCATTATAAGAAGTCTTTTGAAAATTACAACACGGCCACAAACAAGAAAGCTCAAATGGCAAATAATGATCAGAACAAAGATAAGGTCTTTTGCTTTTATGATTAAGAAGAACATTTCAACCAATATTGGAAGTGCATCATTCATTTTGGACTCTGGAGCTTCGGATCATATGATCAATAATATAAATCTTTTCACGGACTTGTAGCGTGTGCGTATCGAGAATAAATTCTATTTCTACTCGTGTATAGAGGATGTTGGAGGTCGTGCACTTCTTGTGTTCTTCGGTCTCTGCTCGCCGGATGGGGTGTGGGTTCTTTCCTCGTCCTACTATACTACACTCTAGCACAATAATAAGTGCACTGTACGGAAAATTACAGATCAAACAAACCAGGATTAATTTACAAAAAGATAGGTACCACACATGTTGAGACGGAGACCACTAGGATGACAAATCAGCTTTTAGGGTATCCAAAGATGATGTTTATACCCTAGTCTATACCCTCCCTACCTTGGTAGCGCATTATAAAATGTTATGGCCACCCCTTTGCTAGACCTCTTAACTGCTCATTCAACTAATATACATGCTTGTGGTTTCATGTTGTACCGGCGACGAACCGACAAAAGATAACTACCAAATCATTTCATTGAAACGTTATAATTCATTTATTACGAAAGTAATAATAAAAGAAATTCATTTGATCTTCAAGACTCTTTCAAAGACAAACAAAAAGAATATATAAAATGGAACTTAAATTTAGTAAATATTATGAGAGAGCTTCATTGTTCAAACGGGTACTAAATTTTTAATATTTACAAAATTATTAAGGAATTTAAATTAAACTCCAGTGCTGTTTGGCTAACCTTGTGGCGGCCCATTGGGGGTACTTATAAAAGTATATGTACATTGGATGATAACTCCAAACTCATAGATCAGCGGAAGGCTGCTATTTCAAAATAGGTATTCAATATTTTACCAATAATTACTCACAGATATTTTAATCCATCCTCGTGCTCGTTGGGCCCATCGATACGTTGATGATGTTTGCTATGGACAAAATTAAATTCCAATATACCAAAATTTATACCACAAATGGGTATAGCCAGCTACTAATATTTAGCATACTCAGCAGTTAGATTGATTTACGTTACTTAAAATACAAACAAAAAGACTTGAAAATGCATACATATTTATGTAGCCAAATGGATAATCATAAGAAAAGAAAATTTAACAAGAAAGAAATTTAAAAAGGAAAATGGAAATTTAAAGATGGCAATGCCACAAAAGAAAGATGGCTCTCTTTACTGAGTAAGCCAGCATGCTTTCTGGTGTGGTATGCTGATCTCTTTGGCACAAACTGGGGCTCCGCTAGCCTTAACGGGGTAATGGGTGCTCCGCTGGCCAAATCAATTAACACTGTATCGTTGATTTGGGGATTTCTCTGTTGATTTGGGGATTTGCTGATGGCCAGCAAGTAAGCTGCGGCTGAACTTTGAGCCACGATAAATCACTGCCACAGATATTTGGGGAGGTTGAACGGTTTCGCCAAGAATTTCCAAAACCTCTCCAGGCAAAAGAATATGCACCGACGGCCACGCAAATAATATATGGAGGGCGAAACCGCGGGGCGCAGAGACCGGCGGTAACAATTTCTTGTGGCGCACTGTAACCAAGCGAAATTAGTAAAAATGCACACCACAAATAATGCACACTGAACAAAGCTCACGCGTCAGTGGCAATTTGGTTTTTAGGTTATATAACCTCTTTAGGATCGCGTTAATCGACTTTAATTTTAATAAAAATATCAAACAAAATCTCGTTGCGTAAGCCCGCCGCTTGGCACCGTTGCAGCCAGAAAAACAAAAGTCTCCAATCGAAGCAACGGTAAAATCGTCTGATCTTTGCCTATTCCTTCTTCACATGCACAAAAAATTGAGCGCGCACAGGCAACGGTAAACTTTCCGTCTCATGCACTGCGTAAGAGTAAGAGAGACAGAGCGATTTTCGAATAAATGCGAGAGAAGGCAGCTGCACATATGTCGGAGCGCACTCGCTGCCCTTGACTGCTGCACAGTGGGTGATGCGCGTGTCAACGTAAACAAATTTGCCAGCTGGCTCCTACAGACTACATTATTTTAAATTCCCCAATCGAAATTTCAATTGCGAAGTGTGGCGAAAGTATTATTGCTACTGCGAGAGAAATAGTGAGGCTTCGCAGTGATCTTCAAGAAAACATTACCTTGGAGGACGTTTTGTATTGTGCGGACATACCTCATAATTTACAGTAAAACGGATGCAGGATGCTGGCATGACAATTCAATTCGATGCAAGTGGTGTGAAAGTAAGCAAAAACGGAAGGACAGTAATAATGGGTATGAATGAATCAAATGTTCCTATTATTAAATTTGTAGTTTGTAGTAGAGCATTTTTGACAAGCTCAAACAACTTAAGAATGAATACCAATTGTGGCATGAAAGATTAGGTCATTTGAGTAAAGGAAAAATGATAGAGATTATAAGCAAAAACATGTTTGAGGATACTGATCTAATCAGAAAGATTCATTTAAGTGATGAGTTATGTGTGGCATGTATAAATGGTAAACAGACTAGACTATCTTTTGAAAAATGTAAAAATAAAGATTATGTAAGAAGGCCATTGTTTATGGTGCATTCAGATGTATGTGGTCCGATAACGCCTTCTACCTTCGATGGAAGAAATTATTATGTAATATTTATCGATGAGTACACTCATTATTGTGTGACTTATTTAATTGCATACAAGTCCGACGTATTTTCAATGTTTAAAGATTTTGTGGCTAAAAGTGAAGCTCATTTTAATTATAAGTTGGTTCATTTGTATATCGACAATGGTAGAGAATACTTATCAAATGAAATGCGAAATTATTGTATGGAAAGAGGAATAAGTTATCATTTAACAGTTCCACACACAGATTGACTTGAAGATGAACCACAGATTGACTTGAAGATGAACCACAGATTGACTTGAAGATGAACCACAGATTGACTTGAAGATGAACCACAGATTGACTTGAAGATGAACCACAGATTGACTTGCTGAGATGAACAAGTTGTGGGGAAAACCACGATTGACTTGAAGATGAACCACAGATTGACTTGAAGATGAACCACAGATTGACTTGAAGATGAACCACAGATTGACTTGAAGATGAACCACAGATTGACTTGAAGATGAACCACAGATTGACTTGAAGATGAACCACAGATTGACTTGAAGATGAACCACAGATTGACTTAACCACCGACTGAATTGAATATAAACCACAGATTGAATTGTATCCGAACGTATGATTAGGACTATAACGGAAAAAGCTAGAGCTATGGTTAGTGGAGCAAAAATGGACAAGAAATTCTGGGGTGAGGCAAGAGCAGCAAGAGATGTCATTGTTGATGAAACTAATATGGTGAATTCTAGAGCTGTGGATGGAAACATAGTACAAGGTAAAACTTGTGGGTTCCAAAAACAAGATTTGGAACTAGCTGAATACTTCTAGAATGAGAGTATGGAAGGTATTCAAGCTAATAGAAACTATGTGGAGTTTCACGATAAAGTTGTGAAACAAGTCGAGTTATTCCCGAATGAGAGTAAGGAAAATATTATGGAAGTAAAATTTATTCGAACAATATCATCAACTATAATAATTAACGAGATGAAAGAAATATTTTCCAGACTGGGATATCCAAAGTTCCTGAGAACGGATAATGGGAGACCTATTTGTTAGTGCGGAGATGGCAGAATATTGCAAAATTTGTGGGATCGAACAAATAAAAACTCCACCATATTGGCCACAAGCCAATGGCGAAGTAGAGAATATGAATAAGGCATTGGTTAAGCGTTTAAAAATTGCACATGCTAATAAAGAAAACTATAAGGAGGCAGTGCGGAAATTTATATTTATGTACAATGTCACAACCACACGGAACGACAGGCACAGCACCCACAGAACTTATGTTTAATAGGGTAATTCGGGACAAAATACCCAGCTTACAAGATGTTGGAGGAGAGTATAATGACTCGCAAGAGAAAGACAACGACTTGATAAATAAAGAAAAGGGAAAGGAGTATGCGGATCAGAAGCGAAAGGCTCATGAGAGAGAAGAGAGAACAATACCGAATACGAAGTTAAGGAAAGGAATGGAAACATTGTGCAGCTGATCGGAGGGGGAAGGACGATTACAAGGAACATCGCTCATGTGAAAAGGGTTCCTTTTGCATCAAATGAAAAGGACAGGCAGCAGTCCTCAGGTGACTCCCACGGAAAGGATTCCGTGCCGCAAAACAAAGAAGGCAAAGAAGGGGTTAGGCGTGGGAAATGAAATGTCATTTCCAATATTTGAACATGCTTAGGAATTTATACGAAATGTTCAGTTACAATCCAACTACAGCCGAGAACAGAGCTAAATATAAATTGAATTAAATAATAAATATATTTCGGTTTATTGTGGGATCCAAGATATTACAGTGGCTTCCTGAATGAGAGTACGGAGGGTTCCAGACGATGTATTAAAACGAAGTGCTCGACTAAGGGATAAACCCAAAATTTCTTATAAATTACTTAATAGTTGTCTAATGAATACGCAATCCTTGTTTAGCAATATTCCAAATTCTTTTGATAACATTAAAGATTTGAGCACTAAATCATTTTGGGAAAATTCGCATGTTTATAATCAAACCTGGTTTATCGTTGATAAGCCTAATAATAAAAATATAGTTGATTGTAAATGGGTGTTTACAATTAAGCATGACGAATATGGAATTGCAATAAGATATAAAGCAAGGCTTGTTGGAAAAGGTTTCACACAAGAGTATTTATTGATTACGATGAAACTGCACCAGTGCTGTTGCTTATCAAACAATATGATTATGCACAAAATATTTAATGGTCGTTGAAGAGGAAATTTTTATGAAAGTTCAAGTAATTTAAAAAAGATTAGGACTGGAAGAAGCTAGATGTTGTGAAGTATTTGACGTGTTAGAGAGGTTGGTTTTGTAAATTCTGTGTGGACGTTTATATGTTAAAAAAAGGGATATGTATAAAATATTTAGGTAGTTCAGTTTGTAAAAAATGTTAATAAAGACAGTTATTTAACAGAGTCGTTATATTCTACCAGGGTTACCACTGGGAGCAAGGTGTCAGACAAGGATTGCCTGTGCTGAGCATGGCCCGAGAGTGTTGGTTAGTATTTAGTGTTGAAAGTGTCCACTGACAGGTATGAAAGTCAGTGATAAGCATGGAAGAAGCAGAGCACCAATAAGGTGACAGATGACAAGTTTTCCTGTTGATTCATTCTGGTTGTGTAAGTCAGAGAGTGCTGACGTGTACTCGTAAAAAACTAAATAAAATCAAAGACATTTCTCGGGACTTGCTGTGCTACCAGTGCATCTTCATCATGGACCGTCTTAACCCTCTGACATATATATTATTGTATGTTGATGACATAATTATAGCAACCAAAGCAATGAAAACAATGAAACGGTTTAAGTCATATTTAATGAAAAAGTTTAGAATGACGGACTTATTTGAGATAACCCATTTTATAGGTATAAAAATAGATAGACATGATATTCGATTGAGTCTTAGTCAGTCAGCCTATATAAACAATGTTTTAAAGAAATTTAATATGGAGGAATGCAATCCAGTAAATAATCCTCTTCCAAATTCACTTGATTATGAAGCATTAAATTCAGATAAAGTTTGTGAGGCACCTAGTCGAAGTTTGATAGGATGTTTGATGTATGTTATGTTATGTACACGTCCTGATTTAAGTACATCAGTTGGAATTTTAAGCATATATACCAACAAAAATAATCGAGAGTTATGGCAATGTCTTAAAAGAGTTTTAAGGTATTTAAAAGGAACTGTTGACTTAAAATTAACATTTATCAAAAACATGAACTATACAAATATGTTTATTGGTTACGCTGATTCTAATTGGGCAGGAAGTCGAGACGACAGAAAAAGTACCACTGGGTATTTATTTAAAATGTTTGATTCATGTTTGATAAGTTGAAATACAAGAAAACAAAACTCAGTTGCAGCTTCATCTACTGAAGCTGAGTATATGGCATTGTTTGAAGCTGTAAGAGAAGCTTTATGGCTAAAATCACTAATGAAGAGTATTCACATAGAAATAATTAATCCGATTAAAATATTAGAAGATAATCAGGGATGTATTAGTATTGCTAACAATCCTTCATGTCACAAAAGGTTTCAACATATAGAAATAAAATATCACTTCTCAAACTAATTATTGTTGAGTATATTTCTACAGATGAACAACTGGCTGATGTCTTGACAAAACCGTTGCCTGCACCAAGATTTTTAAAGCTGAGAAGCCAGATGGGGCTAATCAATTAATTAATAATATACATATATTGTCTTTGGTTTGATTGGGTTTTCTCTGGGTTTCCCCAATCCTAGCAACAAATGTTGGACCAGTAAAATGTTATTTTCCCAGAATACACTTAACGTTAAATATACAAAATATGAAATGATTATTTAAATTTTTTTAATCAATTCATCTTTTGAGGAGGCGTGTTGGGATTTATAAGCAAAAGCTGATTGTTGTAATTCAATAATAAAATATATTAACAATCTAGATGGCTTTGGAAACGATCTTTCAAATCGACGTCCTACTGAACTGCCTTGTATTGTTTAGTTTGTTTCTTAATCTCAAAGCGTACGGTCGACTTAAAGAGAATATAAATAAAACTAAAATAATTTTTCCAAAACAAAACCAACTGCGTTGTGATTAAATTCAAAACAGCACGTGCAACTTGTACTACCCCCTTAAATAAAAATACAGTTTTTCTTACCAAACTTATTTTCGACAGAAAAAGACATTCGCTAAATTATATTTTAATATTTAATAGACGCAAAATGTCGCTATCGTCATCAGATATGGACGCACGAGGTGCACCCTGACTAGGCGCATCATCACTTTCCAAATCGCCAAGAAAAGATATTAGTTTCCATTTGCTTAATTGCAATTCACCCAACCATTTGGCTGTGCGTCTCGCCACAGTGAGAGTAGTGCAAACACAAAGCTCCACTATAAGATTCCTGAGAATCGTCAGTTCCACCCGAATAACGAGATTGGTTATATCTGTGTGATCAAGCATCATAATCGATATGAACGGGTTAGAATTGTCAGTAAGAAATTTGTGGCCATGGACTCTCACCGACGACATTAGAAAGGACGTAGATTAAATGCCAATCTTTATATTAAAACAATAAATCAAAGAGAAGAGTAAAAATAAAAAAAGCAATAAAAGAAATTTAAATAGTGGAGGACTTGGTACACCAAGATGTTGACTCGACCGATGCCGCGCACTAAGTGAAGTGTTAATGCGTTCAGGCTCGGCTTTTATAGGCCGTTGAGCGCTGTCGATGAATTAATCGATAGGTCTATTGCCAGCTGTTGCTCGATTGCTGTGGACAGCTGTGGTCAGTGTTGCCAGTCTCGCTTTTTTTCCGTCAAATCTGGCTTTTTTTTTAAACTGCGGTATAAATTTTAAAACAGCGGGCAGCGGAAATTCTGGCTGTTTAGGGGGTTACATAGTTTTTTTTTTCTTTATGTACATATATTTAAGAACACACACAGAAAATTTCAAGTCATTCCGGCAATTATTTTCGAAGATTCACGCATTTTTGAAAAGACGTTTACAGTGCAGTTCAAACTTTACGCGCGTTTATCGCGAAACAGTGGTTTCAAAGTCGGCGTACACGATTTCCCGAAAACGGCTGAACCGATTGGTCTCAAATTTTGACACAAGCTTCTAAAATGTATTGTTAAGAAATTCACATAGGGCTCCATTTTTGAGTGGAGCTCCTGGAGATCAGCTATAGCAGCCTTCCCAATTATAATTTTTACAAATCAAAACTTTTCAAATACAGTTAAAAGTTCCCTTAAAATGTGTACATTAAAGCCAATTAACTGTATGTAACCCCTTAAAAAGTGATTTTGGCTTTTTTTCAGCCCAAAAGTAATTAAGGGGTTCAAAAGTTGAATAACTTTTTTGAAAACTTATTTTTGTATATTTTTTTTCTGAACCTGAAAACGTGGATCATCAAACGAAAATAATTTTCCATACCTATAAATAGTTTTAAAACTGTGTTTATTACAATCTGATCAAAAATATTTAAAAAAAATTCATTTTCAAAAAAAGTTATTCGGTTTTGTTTTTCATGCAATATTTTATAGATGTTTAAGCCTACTACTGAGAACGCCAAACAGTTTGTGCCGCACAAAAAAGCCATTTATTGCGAAAGTGGATCGTAAAAACACATTAGTGTGCTGAGACAGCCAAAAAATAGCAAGAATAAGGCGTTATTGGTAATTTTTAAAGGTACGGTCACACTTTTCCCCGGCTTACAAACAATTTAATTAGGATTTCAAGTCGCAACAATAAACAAATTAGTATTTGAAATGGAGATCGGTAAGGTCCAAGGGCGGAGCCAGGAGACAGTTATCACCCTATATTACAGATTTTGTATCTGAAAACTCAAGTTTCAATTTATGCCGCACAAATTGCCTTGGAAAAGGAAGGCAGAGCATACAAGAAGCAGACGCTAGCGCCTCAGTTGCCATATTTGAAAGATTTGCTAACGAAATGGGTATATCGACAAAGCTAAGAGAGATTACAAGATCTAATGCGATTTTACCAATAGTTCGAGTTCCAGAAGTGTTCATTCAAAACTTCCAAATGAGCGCCAACAGTTAAACTCTTCCCATACCGAAATCTAAAAACGAGTTCAGGCCAATCTCTATCTTGCCATTCCTCTACAAAGTGTTTGAGAAATTAATTGTATCCCAGATGCAAAGATTTCTAAACGAAAATTCGATGCTCAGCGACAAACAATCTGGTTTTAAGAAGGGAAAAAGTTGCACAACAGCAATTTTAAAAATAGTTGAAGACATTCGTAGACAGGTAGATGATAGTAATATTACTTGCTTAACATTATTAGATTACAGCAAAGCGTTTGACACTGTAAATCATAGGACTTTAGGTACTAAACTAAGTAAAATTTATAATTTTTCGCCAAACGCAACATGTTTAATAGATACATATCTTAGTAATAGGAAACAGGAAATTTTGAAAGTTAGCAACTGGGCGAAGTCAAATGGCTTGTGTCTAAACCCTAATAAATCAACTTGCTTGCTTATTTACAAAAAGTCTTTGAACGTCAGTGATCTTCCAAGAGTCGTTGTCAACAACACTGAAATGGCATAAGCTGAGCAAGCCACAAACCTTGGTATTCAATTTAACTCCACTCTTACATGGAGTAACCATTTTGCTAAAGCTACTGGGAAAATATTCGGAACTATAAGACAGTTGTCTCTCACGCAAAAACTCATCCCTCTTAATCTTAGACTTTTAGTTGCAAGATTATGTCTAATTCCAACCCTCTTCTATGGAATTGATATTTTTGGGTTCTGTGATGCTGGTGGCATGCAAAAACTGAAAGTGGCGTTCAATTCCATTGCAAGATATGCTTTTGATCGCGATCGAAGAGATCATATTACTAGCTATGCAAATAAAATTTTCGACTTAAGCCTGGAATATTGGATTAGACTTAGAATATTAATAATGCTACATAAGATTTTGACAACTAGAGAGCCTAACTATTTATTTGAAAATTTACAGCTTGTGTCATCAAGAACGACCAACAATTTAGTTTCCAAACGTGTCAAACTCGCGAGTCATGACAAACAATTTTTTATACAGGCAGTTCGCTATTGGAATAAGCTACCGCATAGTATTAAGAGCATTAGGAGCGCAGCGCATTTCAAAGATAAATTATTTGAGCATTTACAGGCACATTTTAGTTCTAACTCAATTTAATTTAATCTTTTTATTTTATACCACAACATCAATTTATACCACAACATCATATATAAAAATAACCAAATTTAGTCTTAAGTCGTATTATACTGTAATTAACTAATTTATTGAAAGTTATATTGTAACACCTTTTGTGACCAATGACTTCATTTGTAAGCTATATGTCTTGTGTCATTGGGATATTAAATAAAATAAACTAAACTAAAGTTAATTGGCTCCAAAACAAAGAACCCGGTGCAGACGCGATACGAATCTGCAGGCGTGCGAGATCAATAATAAATGTTACACATTTGCATTATTTATTTGTTATACCCTTGCAAAGGGTATTATAAAATTGTGCGGATGTTTGTAACGCATTGAAGGAATCATCTCCGAAAACATAAAGTATATATATTCTTGATCAGCATGACGAGCTGAGTTGATTTAGCCTTGTCCGTCTGTCCGTCCGTCCGTCTGTCTGTTTCTATGCTATCTCCTCCGTCAGTTTTAAAGCTATCCTCACCAAACTTTTCACGAAGTCTTTTGGTACATGTAGGCTGCACATTTGTCGAAACCGGCTGGATCGGATGACTATAGCATATAGCTGCCATAGGAACGATCTGTCGAAAAACTAGTCTTAGTGAGAAAAACTTTTTTGTTTTTAATGGAAACGCCTCCAAAATACGTATTTCTCAGTTTACTATCCTTTCCCATGATTTCACTAAGTTTGGTCGAAATCGGATGACTATAGCATATAGCTGCCATACGAACGATCGGTCGAAAAACTAGTTCTAGTGAGAAAAACTTTTTTTTTAATGAAAACGTCCTTATCATTGGCATACACTTATTTTTTATACTTTTACACGATTCTACAAAGTTTGGTCGAAATCGGATGACTATAGCATATAGCTCCCATAGGAACGATCGATCGAAAAACTAGTTCGAGTGAGGAAAACTTTTTTGTTTTTAGTGAAAAGTCCTTTTTATTGGCATATTCTTATTTTATGTATATACTTAAACACATTTCTACAAAGTTTCATCAAAATCGGATGACTATAGCATATAGCTGCAGTATAGTTTTATAATAAAAATTATAAAATAATGATTAATATTAATTTTTATGGATTTACTCACAAAATAATGATTAATTTTGAGTTATACTTTACAACTCAACCGATAATCATTATTTTCGAGCAAAAAAATAAAACTCATGATATAATTATTCTTTAAGTTTTATTTTTTGCTCAAAAATAAAACTCAAATTGTAATTCTTAGGGAGTAAGGGAAAAATTTTTGTATATTCCTAATCAGTGATCCTAATCAGTGATCAGGTGTATATTCCTAATCAGACCAACCGTTAAAGTCCATTTTTGAATTAAAAAACTTCTTTAAAAAATATTTTTTAAAGAAAATAATTAATTATTTTATTTTTATTCAATAATAATTTTAGCTTCTGCAATAACTCCGAAGAGAGGTTGCACCTCAAATCTGATAGCACCAATTTTTGTTTTCCCATTGTTGCATAATATTCGAATTTACATCGATTGGTTTCGGGCTATAATTATCAATTTCTAGATAAGCTTTTTGCCATTTTTTATCAATAATTTCATCTTCTTCTTCGTCCCCTGAACTACCTCAATAGAATTGAGAAATTCGTTTAAAAGAGAGCAGGTACTTCATTCCTTGAAGAGTTCTGTATTCTCAGCCTGAAAAGATGTAGATGCCTGCGATCAATCTAAATATTGTCATGCGAATATGCGATCAATCTAAATCAGTGGTGTCCAAACTCACACACAATCACCAAACTTGCCAACCACGCGTGGCTGCCTTTCAAATTTTGGACATTGCTGATCTAAATGGTCAAAAAAAATAAATAATATAAAATTTAAAATGTATGTACACACTAACGATAGAGTTTAGATATTTACTTACGTTATGGTCCATATTATATATTCTTAGCATAAGTTGTTTAAGTTGAGTCCTAGCGAGCATAATTGTTAAGGGAGTATGCAGCAGTACTCTTTTTATCCTTAGATCCAAATAGATGTGCAGACGACCACATGATTTTCCATTAAGCCTTTCTCTCTGTTTTGGATGCACTGGTTTAATATTGGGCTGTGGAAATACTTGGTTGCGCTAAATGAAAGTTTCAACTCAACCACAGCTTGTAATAATCACCCATGTACAATTGGGTGCTATGCAATTTCAGCGTTGCGGAGTATACTGGTTCCAATGTGCTCACGAGTATTTTTTTTATTTCATCCCATTCACATAAAGTGATCTTGATTGGACTACTATCAATAATGTATTTAGCACTGTAAATGTTGAGTTCCAGCGAGTAGCAACATTCAACTCTGGTCTTGGCAATGACTTAGCTATACAAAGGTCTTTTGTAATTCAAAATAAAAATTTTATGACTGTTTAAACGACCTTTATACTCTTTAACTTGTAGTTTTTACAGACTCGAGGTCTTGCTATTTTTGACATAGCTTTAAACAGAGGCACACAACACAACAAAGGAGGCTTCAGGTTGATCGGACGACGTTTCATGAGGGACCAACCTCACTCATCAGCGATCTTGAGCCTGAAATGTCTGTCCAAACAGCAGTCTCTCCATGCCTGCGACGGAAAAACCGTTTGGGAATTCCAAAGGGCAGCTTTGCGCGCAAAACACCAAAAAGACAGCTTAAGACAGCCATTCCCTTGTGGTGTGGCTCTGTTTGGACTGGACTCAGGTGCAACCAACGGCCGCCGCCTGGTAAAGACCAAAATGTTTGTTATCAAACAGGAGTTTTTTTGTTGTTTTAAATGAAACTATTTTTATTAAGTTTGAACAGACATTCAGGCTCAAGTGAGGTGAGGTTGGTCCCCAGAACGTGTCCGATCAACCTGAAGCCTCCTTTGTTGTGTTGTGTGCCTCCGTTTAAAGCTGCTCATGAAGCTGAGCTTAAACTACAAATCAAAATAAAAATTATTTGATATATAAAAAATGTCTTTTAAAACGCACCTGTATGAAGGAGTTCTCAACACCTTTACAATTTTCCGTTACTTCTCAATAAAGTCAAGGGAATGTTTATAAAAATCTATTACAGCAAGCTGCAGGGTATGTACTGCACATTTTATGGAGGATATTGAAAATATCTTAACATCCTTGAACAGTGCCTTCAGACCCTTCAGTTGCGTCTACTGATTAAGCATGCTACGCCCATTGTCGGTTTTGATTGCGTAAATTTCTTCTTTTTTATGTGTCCGTTTTTGGGCATAACATTCTGTCAGTTAATGAAGCCACGACTTGCTATTTCCTATAGCGTACTTTTCCGCTAGCACCATCCATCCAGCTAGACGTGATCATTTTTAATTTCAAAATGGACTATATTGGTTGGTCTTGCGTTACAGACTGGGAATATATAAATTTTTTTCCCTTACTCCCTAAAAAAAAGGCGCAATTTCAATTTGAGTTTTATTTTTGAGCAAAAAATAAAACTTAAAGAATAATCATTACTTCATGAGTTTTATTTTTTTGCTCAAAAATAATGATTATTGGTTGAGTTGTAAAGTAAAACTCAAAATAAATCATTATTTTGTGAGTAAAACAATAAATTCTGAAAAATCCTTAATCATGGTGAAAATGGATAAAGGATCCTTAAAGAAGAATTTTGGTATATCTCTCGCTGTCTTAAAGGTGCTACAAGTGAATGATTTTTTGATTAAAAAAAAAACAAATAATCATTATTTGCAGTCCCTGGTCTTAGTTTGAAAAACTTTTTTGTTTTCAATGGAAACTGCAAGGGTATACAAAACTTCGTCCGAGCCGAAGTTAACTTTCCCCTATTTTTTTTTATTTCTTAAACGTTAGTACATATGTATATTAATGTGGTTTCTCTTCATCGACATTGGCCGGTGCAAGCAACAAATTTATTGCTGCTCTTTCTGGATTTCGAGGCTGTCTATGGCAACTGAATCTAAATACTCAAAATATTAATGAGGCCCCAAATAGTTAGCTTTTTTCTTTCCTCATGAAAGCGCTTCAATCGAATTTTCATTGTTTTGACATATTTTTGCTCTACCGACCATCAAAATAAATAAATTAAATTAGTTTGGGCGCACAAACAAAACTCAAACAGCTGTTCAATAAAATCCACATGCGCAGAGTAGTTGATAACGCGAGGACGCCAGTGTGGTATTTACCACCCTCCTGTTTGCTTGTCAGCATACTTGTCGCAAAACGTTTTAAGTCAAAAAATTTTGCGAGCGGTTTTACAGTGTCATTTTTGTATGAAGATTTTTGTTTGCGAGCGCTTTTTTACGATCTCTGTACTAGGCTTGAACAAGAATTGCTGTCTCCGATATAGCTTGCATATTTGAGTAATTGTTTTTATATTTTGTTTTCAAAGTTTACAAAAGCCTGCTGATTTCTGCCGGTATCTAAGTGTAAGCGCTTTTTTTCCGGTATCTAAAGGCAAGTGATAAAGGCAGCTTTTATGCCCTAGTGTAAATTGGCTATAACAGATAACATTGTTTTTAACAGAATATTAATTTAACCAACCCACTATTTTGTTTGAGATGGGCGATTGAAATACAATGGGGAAATCTTATTTCCCTTCTTGGGTATTTTTGCTCTTACCTGCAAACGGTCACTCTAAGGCCAAAACCATTCAGTGCATCTTTTAAGATTTCCACAAATAAATATAAATCATGGCCGATGATACCAACGAGGATAGCTGGCTATATGGCACCTCGAATCCCGACTCGACGACAAACGATCATGACAATGGCAACAGCCCCGAGGCGCTGGCAGCAGAGCACGCGGTTCAAGGCGTCGAAAAGCCGGCTTCGGCCACGGCCACTGCCGGCTCGTCCGCAAGCAGCGGTATGCCTGCCTATCCCAAAGAGGAGGTACCGGAGTACGCTGAATTCGATGATCCCGCCCAGGAAATGGAGGAAGATGAGGAGGCATTGCCGGACACCACAGATGGGGTGGGGGGCAGGGATAGGGATGGCACGGACGGCGGTGGCACGCCGCCACTAGAAGATGAGGAGATGCCCGAAAGCACGGGGCCAGCAGCGTCGGGCGGCAGGAGGGAACGCACAGGCTCTGGCTCCGAGGGGGAGGATGACGACGACGACGATGATTCCGATGATGATATCAATGTGGTCATTGGCGATATTAAGGCAGCCACCAATACGTATAACATTAAACAGCGTCCCAATCTGTTGGCCGGAGCCAGTGGCGCCGATAAGGCCAAGCCGGCGGCTCAGGCGGGCAAATTCAGCATCGAGGACTTCGAGGGGGCGGGCACCATCAACGGCGTGGCGGTGCACGAGTTCAGCATCGACTCGCTGGAGGAGAAGCCCTGGCGCAAGCCGGGAGCGGATATCACCGACTACTTCAACTACGGATTCAACGAGGAGACGTGGCGCTCGTATTGCGAGCGACAGAAACGATTCCGGGTGGCCGAGAGTGGAGTGGGCTTGGCCAGTCTGACGCAGAATATGAATCAAAATGCTCCGATTGGCATACTGGCGGATCCGGGCATGAACATGATGGGCCCGCCCGGAATGCACAGCATGCAGCCGATGGGCATGGGCATGGGCGATGGAGGCATGCAAATGCCTGGAATGCCGCCACCTGGCATGCCTCCTCCCGGCATGATGCACCAACAGCCACCGCGTCCGGGAGTGGGTCTGATGCAACGGCCGCCGCGTCCCATCTCTACAACGGGAGGCGACATGGGAGGCGTCGGCGGAGTGGGCGGCGGGGTGAAGAAGAATGCCATCCAGGTGATGACGGCCGAGTGTCGGGAGTATTCGCGCGGTAGCCTGGGTCACATGGCACCCAATTTCCCGCCTCCCGGCGCCTCCGACGAACCTTTCTTCCATGAACCGGAACCCTTCGACTATGGCTATGAGCCTACCCAGGAATCGCAGTGGGGCAATGATAATGCCCCTGGCTGGGTGCCCACGGGCATTAAAGAGCTGACGCCGGGACATGCGGGTCATCATCTGCAGCAACCGCCGCCAGGAATGAGTGTGCCGCCGCCACAAATGGGTGGACCGCCGCAACTGAGAGGCATGATGCCGCCCAATATGCGCATGCCACCCAACATGAGTAAGTCTTAAGTCCAAAATTGTAGCTCCATTGAGTTGATTCCTGCTCTCTACGCAGATATGGGACCGCCTCCTGGCATGATGATGGGACCAGGCACGCAAATGAGAATGGGCATGCAGCCGCCTCAAAGGATGCCCATGGGTGGGTATAATAATAATGGCCACAACCACAACAACATTCCCTCATCCCACTCCTCCTTCTCTTCTTTCGCAGATCGCAACTACGAGGAAGAACGGGAACGAAGGCGACGCGACAAGGACAAGCAGCTCAAAAAGGATCAGGTAGTGGTCACTCCCATTTGCAACGCTTCCCACTGAAATTTGTGTTTTTTTTCAGCTCCGCAAAGATTTTATTGAAATGCTGCGCGAACGGCACGACATTGAGCGGCACACGCGCTGGTATGACATCAAAAAGAAGTTCGAAACAGATCCTCGTTATCGTGCTCTGGACTCGGCATACCGCGAGGAATACTTCGAGGACTATCTGCACATTCTTAAGGATGAGAAGCGCAAGGAGCGTGATCAGAAGGAGCGTGAACGACATCGCGAAAAGGGACGCTCTCGGGACAAAGACAAGGAAAAAGACAAGGATAAGGACAAGGATAAAGATAAAGAGACCAAGGAAAAGGATAAAGATAAGGAGTCGACATCATCGTCCAGTTCACGGCGTGAGGCTCGTTCGCGTTCGCGGGAAAAGTCCAGCCGCCGCAAATCCAAATCGCGTGAGAAAGATCGCAGCGAACGCACCAGCAAATCAAGTAGCGTCACCTCAGCCACCGGCACCGCATCCTCCAGTAGTCGCGGCGACAAAAAGAAATCCCATCGCAAGGAAAAAGAGGAGGAGGAATAGCATTTGCTTTAGATCTACGACACACACACACACTCAAAAGATTGCAAATAGACTTCCAATAATAAAAGAAACGAATTCAATTTAAAAATCTGCATTGGGCAAGTAGTGAAAGAAGCAAATAACTCAAGCAGGACAATGAGTAGTAGCTGGTTTTGATCTTTCACCTCGAATACCTTTGATCTATTTTCATTTCGCTCTACAACTTAGCAGCAAATTTTAGTAAAACACGTTTTTAAATTTATATCTTAATTCGTCAAAGTTTCTTAAACGATTTCGAGAATTATTTAAAGACTTACGTAGAAATCATACAACGAACGGTCCGCACCAGCCGTAGTTGCTGTGGTAAGTTGATTAATA
The DNA here is from genome assembly GCA_018904265.1 of Lordiphosa collinella. Taxonomy (NCBI): domain Eukaryota; kingdom Metazoa; phylum Arthropoda; class Insecta; order Diptera; family Drosophilidae; genus Lordiphosa; species Lordiphosa collinella. The sequence continues at coordinate 77,363 of JAEIFV010000283.1, read as the reverse complement.
TAAGTTGGGATCAAAGACTTAAAACGATTTTCGCATTAACAAGGCTGGGAACTAACTGAAATTTCAGCCATGCAAGTCTATTGAAAATATGGAATGGTTCAGCCGGTTCGGTTCTTTAGATGGTTATTAAAGCTAAGAAATGGTTAATGCTTAATTCTTTACATATTTTGTGGAATATTTTTATTTTAATAGTGACTATGTGACTTTTTCAAGTATTCCAAGAAAACATTCCAATTCCAAGAAAACATAAGTTATAGGATGTCCAAGTCATTTACGTAAGCGTTATCGATTCTATGATATGAGGGAATATTATACAGGTTATCCTTCTTACTAACTTTATATATCGAACGAGAAAAAATTCTTTTGGCGAAGATTGAATTAAGGCGAAGAAACACTACAGAATATTGTGAGCCACCCGAATATTGGACCAAAAAAAAAAAATAAATTACAGCTGTTTGCTTATGTCAAGTTTCTCTCTTCTTATTACCAAACTTTTGATCAGTCAAAAAGTGCTTTTAGTTGGTGAACCAGAACTCGATTTTTATTTTTCAAATTTAAAGTTTTTTCTTTTAATTTTCGGCTTGAGAATATTCAAAATTTTTTTCGGAATCGAAAAAGAAAGGTTAAGCTAACTTCGGCTGGGCCGAAGTTTTAATACCCTTGCAAATGCACGTATTGATATAATGATTTCGACCAAATTTTGCAAAATCTGTTTGAAAACATAAATTCTCTTTGATGTCCAAATTGTAATGTTATGTAATGTGAAATGGCTTGACACAGCCCCAAAGGGCCAAAGCCGAGCCTGTCTCAATCTCTTGGCTTGTCCAAATTAAAGAACTGTAACATTGAAAAAAATGAAAAAAAAATATTTTTTTTACTTTGACACATTTTCTGACATATCGTTCGTATGGGAGCTATAAGCTATAGTAACCCGATTCTGACAAAACTTTGGTAAATTGTGTGAAAGCTTTAATAACAAAGAAATACCTAATACCATTAAAAACAAAAAAGTTTTTCTCACTAAGACCATATATCAGAACTATCTTTTGTAGTAGTAGTAGTTCTTCTTTATTTTTATACCCTTGCAGAGGGTGTTATAAAATTGTCCGGATGTTTGTAACGCATAGAACGAAGCATCTCCGACCACATAAAGTATATATATTCTTGATCAGCACGACGAGCTGAGTTGATTTAGCCCTGTCCGTCTGTTTCTATGCTATCTCCTCCGTCAGTTTTAAACCTATCCTCACTAAACTTTGCACGAAGTCTTTTGGTACAAATACGCTGCACATTTGTTGGATGACTAGTCTTAGTGAGGAAAACTTTTTTGTTTTTAATGGAAACGCCTCCAAAGTACGTATTTCTTAGTTTACTATCCTTTCCCATGATTTCACTCAGTTTGGTCGAAATCGGATGACTATAGCATATAGCTCCCATAGGAACGATCGGTCGAAAAAGTAGTTCTTGTGAGAAAAATTTTTTTGTTTTTAAAGAAAACGTCCTTATCATTGGCATAAATTTAATTTATATACTTTTACACAATTCTACAAAGTTTGGTCGAAATCGGATGACTATAGCATATAGCTCCCATAGGAACGATCGTCGAAAAACTAGTTCGAGTGAGGAAAACTTTTTTGTTTTTAATGAAAACGTCTTTTTTATTGGCATACACTTATTTTATATACTTTGGACTCATTTCTACAAAGTTTTATCAAAATCGGATGACTATAGTATATAGCTGCAGTATGAATGATCGGTCGAAAAAGAAGTTCTAGTGAGAAAAACTTTTTGTTTTAAATGGGATCGCCTCCAAATTTCGCAATTAACAGTGTATTATGCTTTTCCATGATTTCACCAAGTTTAATCGAAATCAGACATCTATATAGTATAGATCCCATAGAAAAGTAATGTCCAAAAAGTAGTCTTAGAAAAACTTTTTTGTTTTCAATGGAAGCTGTAAGGGTATACAAAACCGAGCCGAAGTTAACTTTCCCCTATTTTTGATTTTTTAGTTTGATTGCGATTTGTGTACATTGATCTAAATTAACTCTATTACATAAAGAAGGTGATATAAATAGCATTGCAATAGAGCCGTCTGCATACTAAAATGTTACAAATAATTTATATTTAATTTTTACGCCGTTTGATGACACATTAATCCGTTTAATACCACTTTGAATTCCATTTCATTGAGCACGGCTTTGCCCCATATCGGAGCTCTCTTAACATTGGACAGGTTAAACAGAAATGAACCACGTCTTCCCTCTCCCGTAGATTGCAAAGTGTGCATAACTCATTTGTATTCTGATTGTGGGGAAAATAATTAAGCGCCAGCATCTCTGTCTGAGCTTTAAAAATATTTGAAATGGTCCTGCAGTCGTATTGGTCATTGAAATAGTTGCCTTCCATCAAGTTGTGGTTTAGTTGGCTGTAGGTGTTGCGAGTTTGACTTGTTAGTGCAGAGACTTCAAAGCTATCTCGAGCTCGTTTATCGATTGCTTGTAGAAGATTACGTTGGGCGATGCTCCAAGTATCGGGCCGCGACAGGTCCAGATTGATTCCAAAGTCCCGAGCAAGACCTTCCCATGATTTGAAAAATTGCGCTCTTCCCTCCAAAAGTGTTTTCACAACAAGACAGGGCAGCCTATTCTCTTCCATTTTTATTATTTTGTTTATGTATCGAAAATGAGTTCCTAGAGTTTGTAGATACATTTCTGGAAGTCCTGTCTTTAGATGAATGGCATAAGTAGGCGTGTTTTGTGGGAGCTAAAACACTCTTTTAACAAAGCACCGCAATAATTTTTCGACGTCTTCGTATTTGGCATATCCCCAGACTTCTGCCCCATAACACATAATTGCTTTTGATGTTGCCTCAAACATTCTGTATTTCGTACTTGAGTTTATGTTGTTTTTGCAATAAAGTGATCTCCAGGTGCTGCTGATTGCTGTTTTCGAGTCTCTCAGCTTTTGTTCCAGGTGCTTGGCAAAAGACATATTGGAGGATAATGTTACTCCAAGATACTTAAATTCTTTGACCACCTCCAAGCGAGTGCCATTTAAGCTCCACTCTTCCAATTTCGCTAGGCGGCCTTACTTTTGACTTGGAAGTATTGATCCTAACGGGTATGGGAGCTATACCATATAGTTGTCTGATTTTCACAAAACTTAGTAGAATTATGAAAAAGCATAGAAAACCAATAAATACAACGTTTTGAGACGTTTACATTGAAATCAATAAAGTTTTTCTTACTATAACTAGTTTATCGACCGATCGTTCCTATGGGATCTATAAGATATAGTCATCCGATCCGGTCGGTTCCGACTTATTGGTAGCATGCAGTAAAAAGAATATTCTGTGCAAAATTTCAGCTCGATTGCCTTAAAACTGAGAGACTAGTTTGCGAAGAAACAGACAGACAGACGGACAGGGCTAAATGAACTCAGCTTTTCGCCCTGATCAAGAATATATATAGTTTATGGGGTCGGAAATGAATATTTCTTTGCGTTGCAAACTTCTTAGCAAAATTATAATACCCTTTGCTCGAAGATTTGTAGCCTCCATTGAAAACAAATAAGTTTTTCCAGCTTAGACTACTTTTCGGACCTTACATTTCTAAGGGAGCTATACTATATAGATGTCTGATTTAGACCAAACTTAGTGGAATCATGGAAAAGGATAACAAGCTGACAATTACGAAATTTGGAGGCGATCCCATTAAAAACAAAAAAAGTTCGTACTTCAGGTAAATGCGATAGTCATCAGATTTTGACAAGACTTTGTAGAATTGTGTAAAAGTATATAAAATAAGTATATGCCAATGATAAGGACGTTTCCATTGAAAACAAGAACGTTTTTCTCACTAGTGTTAATTTTTCAAACGATCGTTCGTATGCTATAGTCATCCGATCCGGCCGGTTCCGATAAATGTGCAGCGTATTTGACTTCGTGCAAAGTTTGGTGAGGAACAGACGGACAGGGCTAAATCAATTCAGCTGCATCATGCTGATCAAGAATTAATACACTTTGTGTGGTCGGAGATGCTTCCTTCTATGCGTTACAAATATCCGGACAATTTTTTAATACCCTCAGCAAGGGTATAGAAATGTCCGGGCAATGGTCCAAAAACCGCGAAATTAGCAAAACTATGCCGTTCATCCGATTGTTATGAAACTTTGGTGATTGGATGTACGCTTGCCCTGGAAGGTTTCTAAGTTGAAAAAATGAGCGCAAAATGTTCCAAAAACCGCGAAATTTGCCAAAATTCCGATTGCGATGAAACTTTAAGGCATGGTTGACTGCTTGCCTGGGAAGGTTCTGAGTTGAAAAAATGAGTGGGAAATGGTCCTCAAACCGCGAAATTTAAAAAATAATACCGTTCATTTAACTGCGAAGAAACTTTAAGGAATGGTTGAACGCTTGAACGCGAAGATTTCTAAGATGAAGAAATGGGTGGGAAATGGTCCACAAGCGTGAGATTTGCAAAATTGTACCATTCATCCGATTGCGACGAAACTTACGGAATTGTTGGACGCTTGCCGGCGATCGTTTCTAAGTTCCAAAAACCGCAAAGGGCCAAAGCCGAGCCACTCTGAATCTTTTGGCTTGTGCGCTTCTAATTCTCGCACAAGAGAAAGGGACCTACAGTTTAACGCCGAATCCGAACGGTAGTTTGGGAAGCTATTGCATGGCTAATTACTACAAAGCTGACCACATTATCACCGGCACCGCTGTAGATCTCAAAGCGGTATGCGTATCCAAATAAATCGCACAATACAAATAGTTTGATGCCCCACTTGTGCGGCTTATTTGGCATGTACTGACGGAAGTGCTGCTTCATTTTTGTGCTGCACATTTGCTCGTCAACACAAAGGCGGGCATACTTTGGCACCGAGTCAAACCGTTTGTTGAGACAGTCTACAAATTTTCGCGTACGAAACAAAGGATCGTAGCCTGGTTCACCCTTTTTGATACGTTCGCGCTCATCACGTACCGAGAAGTACTTCTTGATTGCCTCGAATCTGCTTCGGGTCATGCAGGTTTGTATAGGTCCGAACGCATTTTGTCCCCAGTAGCTCTTCAGATTCGGGTAGCGATAAATGGAACTGGACATCAAAATACCTATGTAATGGTGCATCTCATCAGTGTTAATTTTAAACTTATTGTTAATATCATCCGTTAAAGCTGCGCACATGGTTTCGTCGACGATCATATTCATGATTTCCGCATTAAAGAAATAGCAAAAGAGCTCTAGTGGAGTTTTGAGCTCCTTTATTTCTGCTGGCAGCGAAAAATCGCCTCGAAATGCTACATTGTTAACATGCAACTGCATACATTTCTCTCGCCACAGAATCTTACTCGAATCTTTTGTTATTGATTCAATACCTGTATAAAAAAAAAATTATTCACTAAAATAACACATAGCAATTAAATTTGGCTTACCAGCTCCATTGGACCCACCAGAAGTTGGCGGAGATGCGCACGCCGAATCTTCACTGATTGGTAATGGTGATCGCGGCCTTTTTGCAGTTTTCTGGGAAGTCTCAGCTTTCAGTGCATTGTTTTGGACATTTTCAACATTACTCTCAATAAATGACACAGTCTCAGCATCCTCTAATGCAGTATTAAGAGCCTCCACTATATCAATGTCGTCGAGCTTAACATTTCTTCATCCGACGGAACTGAGTCAAATATCTTGAGTAACTGCTCATCTGTCAAGTCGGACAGCTTATATCGAACCCGGTTTGCCGTTTCTTGTAATATTTATAATTCTATTAAGTAAAATCACTCCATCAACAGAAACAAACACATAAATTGCCATCAATTGTGAAATATCAGCTGGCAACAAAAGTTGTCTTGGAGCCCCAAACGTGCCTCAAGGCACGTATCGCTATTTCGCTGTCACAACGCATGTCTTTTATGTATTTTCAAATCTGCAACTTAATTTTTATAGTAAATGAACTTACCTTTCAAAAAAAAAATTATGAGCTGGATTGGTTTTCTATATTTACTATTATTTGCACAGCAAAACACAACATACAGCAGCCCAAATTTTACGCGCGAAAAAACATATGGCTTGTGCATAGCGATATATAATTCCCGTTAAAAGCATCGGAGAGCTTTCAAAGCTGAGACTCATAGTTTTGTGTGTTTATTATCAACCGCCAAAAATTATTTAAACGATTGAAAAGCTGTTAGCTTATTTGTTAAGGCCAAAAACGTAATACGTGCCTTCAGGCAGGCTTACGTGTTAGAGGGTTAATAACTGGTGGCATGACATAACACCCGAGGACTTTCGCCCAAAGGCGTTACCATCCTCGAAGTTGTTATTTGAAGCTAGTTAAACGAACATAAGAAATGGGCTTTATGTCCGAATAAAAACGGACTAAGCCCAAAAATTTTTTGGACATTACGCCCGAATTGATGAAAACTGAATTAAGATAGATTCATTTTTAACGCCTCTATGTGGCAATTGATTTACTCTCCAACTTGATAACAACTTTTTTATATTATATACTAGATGATTTTAAATAAAATTGTTTTGTTCTGGCATGAGGATCTACCATCCCACACAAAAATTTACAGTCTACGCAAAATAAATTCTGAACATTGGTTAACGTCTAACACTTACATAAGAAACCTTCAGACCACTAATAAAATCAAATGGACCTAAACCACTTTTAAAGTGGTTCATCCGGACGGTTCGAAGCTGGGAAAATGTCGAACTTCATAGTACACATCAAATTTTAAAATCTTTGCGTAAAAAACTTCTGAACCATTAAAATAAACTCCCTATTACCAACTTACATACAAAATTTCGAGTTTCTAGCATATATAGCTTCTGATTTCTAAACCACTTTTTATCAGTTTTTAACCGCTTTCGAAACGACTCTTTCTTGATCGACATGAACATAATGTGAAAATTTCTTGATGAAAGGTTTAGCGGTCTAGACGCCTTTAAGGAACAAGCTTACTGTAATAGGAACATACTTTCACGTTTATATGTATTCTTCGCTTCGCAACTGTTCCAGATTTTCTGTCTGATTGGCAGCCTAATCCAAAGGTTCGCCAAATTAGACTGAAATGGTGGGTCGCACAGCCAAATCATATCGTGCGCTGGCCAAAAGACATACAGGAATGTTCTCAATTCCATAACTTTCTAAAAAAGTAAACCGATCACAGTCCCGCTTCGGTTTGGTTTTTGCTGTTCTCAATTCCGAAGGATATTGCTTACTTTTTACTTGTGGCACCAAGCGAAACGACCATAAATGGAACATTCGGAAATGAGAGAGGCTGACTTATACGTGTTACTTTTTTTTTTCTGACACTGGCAAATTCTTGAGACCCTTAGCAAAAAAAATAATTTTTAATTCAGTTAAAGACTTAAATGCAAGTCAAATTACATAAACAAATTCCAAATTATTCAAAGAATTAAGAAAAATAATGTACATTTAATTGTACAGCTACTGTACAGTTGCGTAATTTGCTAATTATTTAAAATTTCACCGGTCATAAGCATTAAAACGAAAGAGTTTTTTGTGTTTCGAGAACATGAATCAATTCAGTTTCCGAAATGTTGCAGTGGAAATAGAATTGGAATGAAAGAGGTAAAAAAGTGATTTTAAAATTTTTGACTTTGAAACCCTTAACTTTTTATTTAATAATCGATCCCGAATATCCCAGTTCACACCATAACCGCATCAGTTCCTAACAAATCTCCGATTTCATTTTTACTTTCAAATAATCCGTTTTCAAAAATCTTATGAACCATGGGCTCATGTTTTAAATTTTTGTTAAACTTTGGACTGAAATACAACAACAACCGCAGCAAAAACAACAGCCAAAAAATGTAATAATTTAATTAAATTGATTACCTATAAAATAAAAAAAACCGCTTGTTTGTATCACTTACATCTGAAGGTATACACATACAGTACCATTAAATTTGTTTGACCAGTGTTTTTGAAGCTGCGACCCACTGTATATCTGAATGTCTGCCGGTCACAACGCCCCAAAAAATTTTCGGGCGTTGTGACCGTTTTTAAAACGGACTTATCGCCCAAATGAAATTTGGGCGTAAGGTCCGAAAGAAAAACGGACATAACACCCCATTCGGGCGTTAAGTCCGAAATGAAAACGGACTTATCGCCCGAATTAAATTTGGGCGATAAGTCGTCGGGCGTTATGTCATGCCACCTTAATAACTATTTGATATGCCAACTTTTTAAAATTTTTGTTTTGTCAAATTGGTAAGTGGATCAGTGTCTTTTAGAAATATGCCACAAACTTGGCAAATTTTGACGGGGCAAATTTTTATGACTCATGATTTTGGATGAAAGATGTTAGATGTGCTCAGTGTGAATAGGCTATTAGTAAATCTACCGAAGATATTGTAGGTTTCACGTATTTTTTTATACCCTTTGTTATACCCTTGCAGAGGGTACTATAAAATTGTGCGGATGTTTGTAACGCATTGAAGGAAGCATCTCCGACCACATAAAGTATATATATTGGCTGGTTGTTTGTCAGTTTTTTTACACTTTTTTATACCCTTGCAGAGGGTTATAAATTGTCCAGATGTTTGTAACGCATAGAAGGAAGCATCTCCGACCACATAAAGTATATATTCTTGATCAGCACGATGAGCTGAGTTGATTTAGCCATGTCCGTCTGTCAGTCTGTTTCTATGCTATCTCCTCCGTCAGTTTTAAGGCTACCCTCACCAAACTTTGCACAAAGTCTTTTGGTACAAATACGCAGCACATTTGTCGGAACCGGTCGGATCGGATGACTATAGCATATAGCTGCCATAGGAACGATCGCATACACTCTTTTATATACTTTTTCACAATTCTACAAAGTTTGGCCGAAATCAGATGACTATAGCATATAGCTGCAGTACGAATGATCTGTCGAAAAAGAAGTTATAGTGAAAAAAAAGTTTTTTATTATAAATGGGATAGCCTCCAAATTTCGTAATTAACCGTTTGTAATGCTTTTCCATTATACCACTAAGTTTTGTCGAAATCGGACATCTATATAGTATAGCTCTTATAGAAAAGTAAGGTCCGAAAAGTAGTCTTAGTTAGAAAAACATTTTTGTTTTTAATGGAAGCTGCAAGGGTATACAAAACTTCGGCCGAGCCAAAGTTAACTTTCCCCTATTTTTAACAACTGTTTTAAGACTTTCGTAGAGTGCAAGTTTTTTAATCCGGCAGTATTCGGTCTAATTATTTTTGTTTTTGTTTATATGATTCGTTATCTTTCTGAAATGCTTATATTTGGCTGCAGCAACCTGCATCTGCTAACAACAGAATTCTTTTCAGGCACTATGTCGAATTGCAAACGCACTCTTTTTTTGGTATGGCTCGCAGAAAAAGTCCCAAGTTGGTTGAAAAATGGAGGCAGTGTTATTGGTGTAGTATTAGGTTTGAGACAAAAAACAAAGTTGGTTGGATGGAGTGCTCGTAATTTCTGAGACAAATATTTCAAATGGGAGACCAGAAAAAGACTTCGCGACTCTTAAGGCGAAAAAGTTGCGGAGCTAATCGGATGGAATACTTCCGAAGAGCTTATGACGGCGACACGGGTGAGCTTGTATAAACCTAGAAAACGATGTACATCGCAACTTATGACAATTTTAGACACAGATTTGAATTCATCAACGAAAATTTTGAAAATCGTTGAGTCCGGCCCACAACTTCCAATTCAGTACATACCAGAAGAATCTTTAGCTCTGTACATTGATCGATGATTGATGGAGCTAATGCAAGCTAGTGCGAAAGCCACAATTTATCCAACTTACAGCGTTCTGCGATCTGCAAAAAAAAGAGTAACTGAATTTTCTGCTGAGGTGTCTTTTCCACTTTATTAGATCACACAATTAGTAGGATCGGCCAAATGGGCGCCGTTACAATTGATTGCCATACGGGCTCGTTTTATGGCATTTTTCATCACTTCGGCAAGAACTTCGGGCTGCAGATTCTCGCACTCGTGTCGAATGTTGTCCTTGAGGGCTTCCAAGGTCTCGGGCTTGGTTAAGTAAATACGGGATTTCAAAAAACCCCACAAAAAAAGTCTGGAACAGTTAAATCGGGCGGAAATGAGGTGGAAATGAGCCTCATCGCTCATTATGATTTTGGTCGAAAAATCGATTATTCACGATTATTCCGCGTTCTTGGGGAGTATATCGATCCATGGCTTGTTCACTTGTATTCTACATCTGTCTAGTCCACAAATGTCAAAACAGATCTGACTTTGGCGGCTATTTGTAAAAATAAGAGCATCTTCCAATAGGGTGACTTCTTTTGACCCACCCTGTAGAACACTTACAGCTTTATGTAAATGGGGAGAGTCTGAAGAGTCCGGTTCGGAGTGTAGTTCAGACTCAAAATAATTTTTTTTTTGTTTATATTATAAATGTATTATTTTTATACTATTTTCACAATGTTGAACTTACCTTGAAGAATAAAAATTTTTTTAATTATATTACAAAATTTTTAATTTTATAATTATTAATTAATTTTTTTATGATTAATATTTCATTTGTATATTGTTTTCAAAATGTTTAAGGAAAAAAATTTAAATTAATAAAATTTTTTTCATTTTTTAATTAATAAAATAGAAAATTTTATCGGAAAAGTTAAAACTTACTCAAATTATTCCTTAATTAATTATCATTCAAAGAAAAAAAAAACCGCTCCCAAAATACTTTATTCGGCAGTGTCCCACAAATCTCTTCCAACCAAATTCCAACCCAAAACCAATTCTCGGTGTCCTAGAAATCTCTTTCGGTTGGTTTCAAGTCTCTGGTGTTTTGGGAAGAGATTTTGCTAAATTTAACGCTAAAGCAATTTTGATAAGCAAAATTAGTTTTGGAAATGTTAACTACATTATTCTACTGGATAGGCTGCATCAAATAAATAATATGTTTAATTTGATTTTATATTGAAACTAGCTGAATACCCGGCGTCGCCCGGGCTCTTATGATTCTTAAGAGAGCGATTATATTCAATCTAGTGTAGGCTGCATGTCGGTATAAACATTTTGGACCGTTCGATCTTTTTCTCTATATAAACGTCTTCATGATAATCTAAAATCAAGAATATTTTGCAAATTTCGTGACTTTTTTGACCGTTTGGTTAATACTTCCTATTTACCCGTCTACAATTGCTGTCTATCAAATCTTCACAATAATCCAGCCTCAAATCAAAAATTTGCAAATTTCGCAATATTTTGGACCGTGTAATCTACAGCTTCCATTTACCAACGCCGGCATTGTAATATAAGCACTAAGCGCTTTCATAAATACTCATAAGGTTATTTTGCAAATTTCGCGATTTTTGGACCTTAGAATCCTTCGCGGGCAAGCGTTGCCCAAAGTTTTATGGCAATCGGATGAACGGTAAAGTTTTTTGAAATTTCGCGGTTTTATGACCATTTCCGGCCCATTTCTTCAATTTAGATACCTTCGCGGGCAAGCGTACAACCATTCCTCAAAGCTTCATCAAAATCGAACATTTTGCAAATTTCCCGGTTCTTGGACCATTTTCCGCCCATATCTTCTACTTGGAAACCTCTATCCAAAGATTTACCGAAACCTCAAATTTTTTAATTTTCGCGGTTTTTTGACAATTTTCTGCAAATTTCTTCAACCCTCCCGAGCTAGTTTTCAATTCATTCCTGCAATCGGATGAACGGTATAATTTTGCGAATTTCGCGATTTCTGGACCTTAGAAACCTTCGCGGCCAAGCGTCTAACCATTGACCAAAATTTCATCGCAATCGGATGAATGGTATAGTTTTTGAGTAATCGTGGTTTTTTGACTATTTCCCGCCCATTTCTTCAAATCAGAATCCTCCAAAGTTTTATAACAAACGAAAATTTTGCAAATTTCGCGGATTCTTCTACTTGGAAACCTTCCTGGGCAAGCGTCGATCGATTTCCCAAAGTTTTAGCGAGAACTTAAATTTTGAAATTTTCGCGGTTTTTGGACCGTTTTCCGCAAATTTTTTTAACTTAGAAACCTTCCCGGTCAAGCGTTCAACCATTCCCACATTTTCGTGGCAATCGGATGAACGGTATAATTTTGCAAATTTCGCGGTTTTTGGACAATTTCACAGACATGATACATAGCCTATGACACTTTCCTGATCGACATGAACTTACAATGAAAAATTCGTGAAGATCGGTTCAGCGGTTTAGACGCCCATGAGGGACAAACATAAAAACATACAAACATACTTTCACTTTTATATAGATGTATAGATTAGCTTTTTAATAATTTTCCGCAAAACCAACTGAAGGCTGCCATATCAGCTAAAACCGTCGTACCAGTGGTGCCATCTGCCTGCCTCAGTAACGCCACAAGGGAAATTTGTCAACAACTAACGAGCCAAGAGTTGGAAAGTGTTGCCTTATGATTGGCGCGAAAAAGTTTTTAAATTTTTCATTTTAATTTTGGGTAATGCGACTTTAATTTAAGTTATAATATTAGCATGAATCATAAAACTTATGCCACAGCTTACAGATTTCCGTTTAACATCATTTTAATTCAAAACTGGTATAAGGGAAATTTTTTTGCGCGTCATGCAGCCCTGTTTCGTGAGATGGACAATTATTTTGAGCCCAACTGGACCAATTCTCTTTCCCACTAAGAAAATTAAATCTCTTGATGTTCTGGGATACCGACGGATTTTTCGAGCGATTTGCAAACCTACCGAAGACAAAATCTCTAGAGATTTCCAGGACACCTCCGAGTATGAAAACCTTTTTGTTTTCAACGGAAAGGTCCTTTAATTTTGTATGTATTTATTTTATATACTTTCACGCAATTTGACCAAGTTTCATTGAAATCGGATGCCTAAGCTAAAGCTGCCTTAGGAACTATCAGTCGAAAAACTAGATCAAGTGAGAAAACCTTTTTTATTGATTCTATTCTATTCTAATTCAATTCTAATAAAAACTTTGTATTTATTAGATTTCTATGCTTTTTCATGACCCCACCAATCTTGGTTGATATCGAAAATCTACAACTAAAAAAAATGCCAGGAAAATTTTAAGCATAAAAAGAATGTCTTGATCCCGGCAACGGGATTAAAATTTTAAGTACGAGCATGATTGAAATCGATCCGAATCGGGATTGTCTCCCGTTAATTTATAATGGCAATTGAACGATGCTGAAAGCATCGCAGGTGTGGTAGAGTTGGCTGAGCGGCGCTGTCAGTGAAGTGCGTCATTCGAGGTCCCGAGTTCGAGTCCCAGTCAGGGTAAATAAAAAAATATTTAAAAAAAAATTTTAATTTATGACCACAAAGAAAAGGGGTGTGGTGGGTGGTGTTGGTGGTTCGAAATTGATCTCGGAAAGGATCAGTTTAAGTCCGGCAAGGCAAAAACCGGGATCATAGTGTTGATCCCGGACGGGTTTAATTTACGCCATTTCGAGAACTACCCATTATTAATCGCGTTTTGGATAGAGTTGATCCCGAATGGATCAATTTTTTGCTTCAGTTTATTTATATAGTTGTAATAAAATGTCTTAAATTACATCGACTTGCACAATCCCACATTTCTCTTTGTTTCTTTGGTACAGAGTACTTATGAATGTTTAACCTCATCTGCTTCATACGTATGTGTTGTGAACTGCGTTCTGAGCGTCATTTAAAATCATTTTCCATAAAAACAGAAGTCATGTAATCCCCATGAATTCGGTTGAAAATCATCATCCGTTGTTATTTTGCCTGTCGCTCAATTGGTAAAAGGCCAGCAAATGAATACTTTATTTTTTTGTTCGTGGTCCACTTACCATTTAAAATAATAATATCGAATGGTTTTTATATTAAGTTGCTGCATTTATTTACTCTGTGATGTTGATTTTATGTTGAATTTAATAAACCAACTTAAATACAGAAAAGTGTGTACAAACAAAAAAGTTGCTAGCTATAATTATTTGTTGCTATTTCTGTTTGAACTTGACATAATTGACCAGGTGTAATTGTGGCGAATCTTGGGAGGGAGAATGTTTAACATAGTTTTTAGAGCTGTGGCTTACTTAACACTAGGCTTATAAAAGTGGCTTGAGTGGGATAGTTTGTGTTTTGTTTATTCGCTTCGAACATGTCAGAACTGATATTTTGTGTTTAGTTTGATTTTATAGCTTTTAGTTTCATTATCGTTTATAAGTATGTATTTTTCAGTTAAACACTTGACACAGAGGATGACTACAAAATATACTCGTATATGTATGTAAGTAAGTAAGTAAGTATATACTTAGACAATGACACATACTAGTTTTAGGTTTTTCTTTTATCATGATTCTGGATTTTTCTTTTATTAAAAGTAACAACGATTGTCTTTAGAAAACTAAATTCACATATGTCAAGTATTTAGGCTTATGTATATCTGTAATTTGATCGACTTTACTCAACTGTTTATATATATTTTTCTTTTGATTTTTGCAAAAGGAACATCATGTACAATATTTATGCTATATATTTTTATATTTTTTTAAATTGTATAATTGAAAACCCACACAAAATGGGAACCAAGAAACAGCCCAAGTATTTTTGATTAGGATATAGTTAGTAGTTTTTGGATTTGGTTCGAATACCGCTTAGTTATGGATGCTGGCATTAGAAATTAGGGGAAAGTCAGTACAAAAGTTGAGTTTGTTTTTTACGATTAGAGTTTCAAGGGGCTTTGGCTCCACTAATACTTAAAAAACTTAACTAGCCGACGATCAATGAAAGTGGAGTTGAGACGGTTTGTCTTATCATGTGAGAGTTTCTGGATTTTTGTCAAACATTCAAATTCAAATAGAGACATCTTACATCAACTAAGATTCTTTCAGCCTCGATCTTTGAATCCTTGATTTAAGACTGTTTCGGGATGAATTAAGTACATTTCAAACTTTTTTAAAATTTTCATACCTTAAGGTAGTCTTAACTCAAACCCAATTAACTCTTAAAATAAGTACAAAAAAAATTCATGAAAGTTTACCTACGTTGAGCAACGCACAACACAAACTTAACATTGGCCAAACCAAATCAAAGATGGCATATTGGGAAACCATCAAGCACAGTTAAATGCTTTGAAGCTGGGCTGAAGTTACAGACTATAAATAGTATCGAACGGAAAATTAAATTCATTCGAATTCTCAAGTCCGAA
The DNA here is from genome assembly GCA_018904265.1 of Lordiphosa collinella. Classification (NCBI taxonomy): domain Eukaryota; kingdom Metazoa; phylum Arthropoda; class Insecta; order Diptera; family Drosophilidae; genus Lordiphosa; species Lordiphosa collinella. Next base: position 62,199 of record JAEIFV010000283.1, on the reverse strand, counting down.
TTCACCCAAATGCTAAATTAAATAGGATTCTGTAAATGGTTTGTCTAATGCTTGAAACTCACTGATAAGATGAATAGGAATTCATCGAAACGGCTGTCTGAGTATCCAAAGCTGCCCAATATGCACTATATTCTCAGTTGAATTTCATTGATTATTGAATTATAATCAATCCTTGACCTTGAGACGGCTAACAAGTACTTTGACTAAAATCAAAAACAGTTCACCAAAAACACATATTCCACCAATATTATTGATGGAAGTATAATAATTTCTAAAGTTAACCTTAAAACATTCTTGAAACAAAATTAGAGCACATCAAACAAGACGAAAATGTTTTTGGCTTAAGCCCATAAAAAGGTAATGCTTTTTCCCAATTCGTTCTTGATATAACAGAGACCTTTAATCAAGCAAGGTATTATATACCAGCACTCCTTAACAAACGTGTAAGAATCAGTTGGGAATTTTAAGATTTGATTCGCTCAAAATTTATATACTCTATCTGAGATCATTCGTGCTGGAATTAAAAGCGCGCTTTCTTCAGTCTACACTGGGACAGAATGGAAAACTGACCGGCAGAAATTCCAAAAATCGAGGTTATAATAATGCATTAAGTGGCTTAAACAGTGGCCAAATAACCCATGAGTTCAAAAATGTACAGTTCTGAAGGTTCCGTGAATGATGTTCCGCAGTCAAGGAACCCAAAGTCGAGCATTGTTGCTATACCTGCACGAAGGGTAATTTCTGCCCATTTTTGGCAGATGCATGCTATGTGATGGCAATGTTCTGGTTCCTGGTAACTTTTTTATACCCTTGCAGAGGGTATTATAAAATTGTCCGGATGTTTGTAACGAGTAGAAGGAAGCATCTCCGACCACATAAAGTATATATATTTTTGATCAGCATGACGAGCTGAATTGATTTAGCCCTGTCTGTCTGTCTGTTTCTATGCTATCTCCTCCGTCAGTTTGAAAGCTATCTTCACCAAACTTTGCACGAAGTCTTTTAGTACTTTTACGCTGCACATTTGTCGAATCCGGCCGGATCGGATGACTATAGCATATAGCTGTCATAGGAACGATCGGTCGAAAAACTGCAAACTTCGTTTATCTTAGTTTGCTATGCTTTCCTATGATTTCGTTAAGTTTGTTCGAAATCGGACATCTATATAGTATAGCTGTCATAGAAAAGTAAAGACTGAAAAGTAGTCTTAGTTAGAAAAACTTTTTTGTTTTCCATGGAAATGACCTAAAAATCGGCATTTATTAATTTGTTATGCTTTCACACAATTCTACAGTTTTGTCAAAATAGAATGACCATAACATATAGCTGCCATAGTAACGATCGGTCGAAAAACTAGTTTTAGTGAGAAAAACTTTTTTGTTTTCAATGGAAACGTCCATATCATTGGCTTATTCCTATTTTATATACATTTGCACAATTCTACAAAGTTTGGTCGAAATCGGATGACTTTAGCATATAGCTGCAGTACGAATGATCTGGCGAAAAAGAAGTTATAGTGAGATAACCTTTTTTATTATAAATGGGATAGCCTCCAAATTTCGTAATTAGCAGTTTGTTGTGCTTTTCCATAATTCCACTAAGTTTGGTCGAAATCGGACAGCTATATAGTATATAGCTCCCATAGAAAAGTAAGGTCCGAAAAGTAGTCTTAGTTAGAAGAACATTTTTGGTTTCAATGGAAGCTGCTAGGGTATACAATACTTCGGCGGAGCTGAAGTTAACTTTCTCCTATTTTTATTACCGTTACTCGTAGAGTAAAAAGGGTATTCTGAAGTCGTGCAAATGTATGTAACAGGCAGAAGGAAGCATCTCCGACCCCATATAGTATATATATTCTTGATCAGCATCAACAGCCGAGTCGATATAGGTTATAAAAAACGTTGCATACTTTTTGGCGCTTCATGCGTTTTTTGCTCACATACGGCGGTGTCCCAGAAATCTCTTCCAACCCAAAACCAATTCTCGGTCTCCTAGAAATCTCTTTCGGTTGGTTTCAAACCTCTCGTATTTTGTTGGGAGATTTTGGCAAACCAACCTATACACAAACCAGGCAATACATTAAGCAATCAATAGCGAGTTCACGAACCCACGCAATATATCAGCACTGTTTTTGTAGAAGGACCATAATCCTATACACACACCGTTTGAACTCGACTTTCGGACTAGACTTTCGAACTGAACGAAATCTCTCGAAGTTCTGGGACACCAACGGATTTCACTAGCGATTTGCAAACCAACCGAAGCCTAAATCTCTAGAGATTTCCAGGACACCCCCGATAATGTTGAAATGGTCACATTAATGTTAATGCTCTGTTAATGAGCATAGGGAAAGGCTATTAAACACTAATTGCCCTGAGTAACGGTTATTTCGAGGTCGGGCAGGACCGACTTTAACTTACTCTCTCGTTTTTAATTATTATGTGTTTCTTGAGGTACGGAATTAAATATTAAGTGAATTGAACTTACATACGATTTCAAGTAACAGTGTTCTGGAAGAAATGAACTAAGAAAGCACTTTTTCCATCTCCTTTTTTGACCGGGAAATTAAAGCTCCGGCTACCTCCGACCCAAGGTTGTCATTATACGAAAAGCGTATTATAATTTTGCCCAAAAGTTTGGAACGCATAGAAGGAATCATCTCAGATCAGATGTAACGTAAATGTAATGTAAAATGCCTTGACACAACCCCAAAGGGCTAATCTCTTGGCTTGTGCGCTTCTAATTTTCGCACAAGAGAAAGGGACCTACAGTTTAACGCCGAATCCAAACGGCAGTTTGAGAAGCTTTTCATGGCCAATTACTACAAAGCTGGCGCCAACAGCAGAGAGGGGTGACCGGGTGTAAAGTTTATTGAAAGAAAACACTTTTTCATTAGATGTTTCGAGGCGGGATCGAGCCCACGACATCTTGCACAGCGGTCGCGCACACTAGCCGCTGAGCCACCCGGCCACAGATCAGATTTCAGATCAGATTGTTATGCTGATCAGCATAACAAACTGAGTCGATTGAGCTTTGTCCGTCCTTGTATTAAAACTTCGGCACAGACGAAGTTAGCAATTGCTTTTTGAACTTTTTTGTAGGAAATCTTTCTTCCTAGAGTTGCTCATAGATCTTCTGATTGGAAAAATAGTGCCAGAAATGAAATTGGAGCTCTCAAAAACTAAAACGATTTTTTGATTCATTTTATCCCCGCCCCCCCTCGATAAGTAAGCACCACCCACCCGGACGGAAAAATATGGCCAGAAATGAGCACCCAAAAACCTCGAGTACTTATTATGACACGTCTAAGTCCAAAGATAACGACGTTATTCGGCGGTGTCCCAGAAATCTCTTCCAACCAAATTCCAACCCAAAACCAATTCTCGGTGTCCTAGAAATCTCTTTCGGTTGGTTTTTAAACCTCTCGTATTTTATTGGGAGATTTTGGCAAACCAACCAATACACAAACCAGATACATTAAGCAATCAATAGCGAATTCACGAACCCACGAATATATCAGCTTGTTTTGTGTAGGACCATAATCCTATACACACACCTTTCGAACTCGACTTTTGGACTAGACTTTCGAACTGAACGAAATCTCTCGAAGTTCTGGGACACCGACGGATTTTACTAGCGATTTGCAAACCAACCGAAGCCTAAATCTCTAGAGATTTCCAGGACACCCCTATTAACTTCTGTCGGGCAGTTTTCCATTCTGCCTCAGTGTGCAATCTTTATACTTTCTTTAAGTACGAAATGTTCTTGATTCTAGAATATTTGTTCTTATTTCAATAATATTAAAGGTCGATTTCGATTTTAGAATTTTTCAAACTTAAGGCCCTCTTCTGGTCTAGGCGACTAAATTTTACCTGTTTTTAAAAACGTGAAAAACAATCGGGAAAAGATTTTGATATTCTGTTTTTTGTATTTGGGTGTTCAATTCATTAAAAACAATACAAAATTAAAAATGTGTGAGTGCGAGGGCTGTTCAAAAAGTTCTCGGCCTCCAAAAATGGGTCTTCTTAAAAAAGATGTGTTGACAGTTCGCAGCTTTCCGGATGTCACTATTATCGGAAAGCAAAACGAGTTGGTATGAATGCCTTTATGGCCGGAATCAGAATCGTGAAGAAAAAATTTAATTTGTAAAAATGGCGAAATTTGATAAAAGAAATCGATTTTTGAGAATTTTTAAGAACAAAATAATAAAAAAAAATTTGTTTTCCCAATGATTGAGGCTCGGGCCATATCCACGTGAATTCTGCTTCCATTAAGCCCTACATCATCAAAATCGGTTCAGTTAAACTTGAGAAAAGCTGCGAACCAGTTTGAAAAACGTTGTTTCGAGAAAAACGCGGTTAAAGATTGCAGATTCTAGGAAATTTGGGCCACTTTGGGTCACTAAAACGGCTATATCTGCGAAAGTATTCCAAATTTTGAAAAACCTTTTTGGGATAATATTTTTGAATATCTAAGCTAAATAAATTAAAAGAAATAAATTGAAAATTTCTAGAAATTTTTCTAGACCAGAAAAAGGCCTTAATTTAAGTACTTCCAAAAACAAAATATACTTGAAGTTTTAGGTACAAAACGGCATGAGTTCTATTCCGATCGATATATAAAAGTCATCCAGTTGTTATACCCTTGCACAGGGTATTATAATTTTCATTTCCGACCGCATAAACTATATATATTCTTTATCAGGGTGACGAGCTGAGTTGATTTAGCCCTGTCCGTCTGTCTGTCCGTGTTCTGGCCGGGTGGCTAGTGTGCGCGACCGCTGTGCAAGAGGTCGTGGGTTTGATCGCGCCTTGAAACATCTAATGAAAAGTTTTTTCTTTGAATAAATTTTACTTACTACTACTACTTACTGTCTGTCCGTCTGCCTGTATAACCGTCTGTCTTTTTCTACACAAACTAGTCGCTGAGTTTTGAAGCTATAGAGCTGAAAATTTCCAAAGTCTCCTTTTTACTGCACGCTGATAATATGTGGGAACCTACTGGATCGGATGACTATATCTTTTAACTCCCATAGGAACAATCGGTCGAAAAATGTGAAAAACTTTTTGTTTTCAATGGAAACGTCTTTAAACTTCGTATTTATTAGTTCTCTATGCTTTTTCAATATGCTACTAAGTTTGATGAAAATCGGATGAAAATACAAAATATGGGTCTGAAAAAAGAAAAAAGAGCACCTTCTCGTTTTTTCAGTCCAGAAACTGGATTCCAGCTCAGCAGCTGGATCGTATATTAATTCGAAGTGTTTTTTCGAATCGATTTCATATCCTTTTTTCAGCTTCGAAAGCGAGTTAATATTTTAGGAACGACAAAGTCAAACTTTGAAACTACAGAAATCGTATACAGAAAAGACTTAAGAGATGATGAATAAATAGAATAGTTTTTGTCGCTCAACTCCCTTTAATGATCGTTTAGAGGGCTACATTTTTCTTTTGGTTTCTTCTATAGAATTGCCTCTCATACATGTTTAGGTTCTACATATGTATACTCAATTGATGCTACGGAACAATGGACTCTGCTTATCATCTGTCAACTAATCTTGAACTAAATTGTACTTTCATTGTAGCAGCTGGAACCAAGTTTTTGCCTGCATATCGAGGTACTTTACTTTGCACATTACATCACAACACTAAAAAATCAAAACACTCACTTGGCATTCACTTGCATTCACTCGAGATCAGTGAAGTACAAACCACAACTATATCGCTCTCACTGATGTCGTGTGATTTGGACATCTCTGGTCTTCATTCAAACCTAAAGCTTTATGTTAGTTTGGCCCAATTGGGGCCTTAAATTGTACCCTATCTGCTCAGAAGCTGTTCCACATTCAGGGTTAGCTCTGGAGCTAGCTTGGGGCTGCTGCTATTATGGGCATGCTGACCATTTAGAGTCCTTGAGGGAGCCGGTGAGGCTGGGGCCGACAACTGGGGTGGACTAAATTGGGTGCTGGCTATGCCAGTTGGCAACAACGGTGGCGATTGAGCCTCCAAGGTAGATGGTGGACTGCGATTCAGATTGCTATCCAGACTGCTGTGATGTTGTGAGGAGGCCGGTGATAGTGGTATCTCCTCAATCTTTTCCAGGTCTTGGGTTATGGAGGATGAGTTTTGCTTATGGGCTCGCGTTAGGGTACCCTTGGGACTTCGTGCGGTGTCATGGACAAGTGGTATTTCCAGCATGGCGTGTTTGCTGGCCTGCAGCAGCGCTGCATAGTTGGCGACCTGCAGGGAATGCTGCTGATGATGCTGCTCCGCCTTAGTTTGCTGATCGTCGCGGTCGAGACTGAATTGGCGTCGAAGCAAACGACTGGAACCGGGTTTGGTATCAAATTTACATATGCTGCCACTGATGGAGCAGCCGCCGCTACCGCTACCCTGGGTACCGCCGATTCCAGAGTGAGTTCCTGCAATTCCTATCCCTCCTACGCTGGCATTTCCATATATATATTTGCCATCGCAAAACTGGCTTAGGTTACTCTCGCTGGGACTGAGGCATTTGTAGTGGTTGTAGGGTGAACTGAGATCCATAATTTCCTCAATTTTCTTATACAGTCGCGAGCTGGAACCACCGGTGGAGTTGGGCAGTCGATTGAAGCTATTGGGATTGAGCAGACTATCCGGGGTCAGTTCAGAAAGTTTACGCGACTGGGGACTTGTACTGGTGGGAGTTTTGTTGGGAAACTCGGGACATAGAGTGGCATTTGGACTAATGGTGTTCGTAGAGTTGGAGTCCAGTGAGTAGGAATTGGGCAGATTTGTGGAGCCCATGTCCGCATTAGTTGGTGGTGTTATCTCCACTTTTACCTCAACCGATTCCCCGGCCAGAGACGAGCTTTGCGATGAGGAAGGATTTGTGCTGTTGCGAGATTTGTTGGCCTGAGCTTTTAAGGTGATGGAGTTGCGTATGAAAGACTCGTCCAAGCTGGCAGAAGAGTTCAAGAAAAGAAAATTGGTGATAAATTAATTTGGTTTCAAGAAAAGATGCTTTCAAGTGGGAGGGGTACCTACCCATGTGACTCTCTGTGAGGTAGGCAGTAAAAGATTTGAAGAAGAAAATTTTGAAAAAATTAAATGGTGATGTTTACCATCAAAAGAGTTTAAATTAACATAATGCTTATCTAGTCCTGGAAAGTGTTGTTCCATTTGCATAATAATCATAATAATAAAAGCGATCCTTATTTTCATTCACCATTTTCAAGTGATTCTGATGATTCACCTATAAATCAATCATGGTGAATCATCGGTGATACATTGGTAATTCATTTGAAAACAAAGGTGAACAGAAAATATGGTTAAATAAGCTTGTTTTCAACGGAATTCATCACGAACGATCAATGAATAAACATGATAGCTTTAGTATATAACAAGAATGCAAATCGGTTTAGAAAAAATCCGAACCGCTTATTTGCAGGGTTCGGAATTACTCACGAGCTAACAAACTCCCTTACTTATTTGTATTAAATTATAGATAATTAAAGGTGATTACTGAGAACGTTAGAATTTTCCTTCAAGAAAACTACTAGATATTCCTTTATCGCGTGAAGGAGTCCCAAAAGAATACGCTTCGACCGCAGAATGTACAGCACCCACAACAGCCGAGCCAGCTCTGGTGACAATTTTCAAAATACTTTTGTGTACTGCTTTGTTTCTGAGATTCAAACAACAAAATTAGGCAAGAAAAAATGTTTTTAATACAATTTTTTATATGGAATTTGACAGCTAAAGGCCTGTATCCAGCACTGCGGAAAATTCCTGCCAGGAATTTGCTATTTATTTTGAGTTTGTGGAACCCAAGTATATTATATTGGCCAAGTTTGAATTTAATTAAATTTAAACAAAATAACGTTTACCCAACTTCGGTCTACCATTGTAGATAGTGGATTATTATTGATTGAGCGGTCGGATGTGATGACATCACACCTCGGCATCAGCCACATTGGTCTCACAATTCGTTTTAAATTATTGTATTGTCTCTAGTGTGGCCCGTAAAAGAAATAAGACTCAATGGTTAGTAGCCAATTAAATAAAGTCTATTACATTTGAATACCACTGGACGCGGAATATTACGCGCGAAATAGACGATGTTTCGCAGATTCTTAACTGAGTCTGCTAAACTGCTGTTATCAACATGATAACCGAAATTTGGCCATCGATAGTCTTTTCAAAGTATCCTTGCACTGTCATAACGCTGTTAAAATTTAAATATGCTGTTGGTAAACAAAACAAATTGGATGTTATGATTTTTAATTAAAGTGAAGTTGAATAATTAATGATGAAGAATAATGCAGAACTCGCACAAAAAATATGAAAACAAACTATTATTTCTTGTTATTATGCCTTCTAGCAATCTTCAGAATTATCGCATTCCTTTCGGCTACTAGTGTTCTTCGGCGGTCGGTTGCGCCCGCGAACTTTTAATCAATGTCTCGGGATTTCGTCAAAGAAGGTTAATCCAAGCGAACGCAACCTGCTTAAGTATGGAAAATAATGTCAATTAAATGACCCCCGTTTTCAGCTTGGCAATGATGGCTTCGTTTTAGATCATTTTCAACAATCAAATTTTGTGGCTGTTGCGCTCTAATGCACATAAACTCGCTCCTGCAAATAACCCCATAGAAAATACACGGGCGCAGGCAAACGCGCTGGCCAATTAATTTCAGAGATTCTGGAAATTATTTACTCTCAAAAAATTTGACTTAAAAGTGCCATTGTGTTTCGGGCAATGTGGGCAGTGGCTCTATCCTGCTGAAACCACATTTCAGGTTTGTTTTCAAGAGCTGAGCGTAAAAAATAGTCTACGGTTACAGCACTTCCATCTTAATTTTCGAAGAAGTAAAGCCCAATGGTATTTTCAGATGGAATGCCACACCATACTGTACACCTAAAGGGGTGCAATTGGCGTTGATAAATGGCTCTTGGATTTTCAGAACCCCAAAACCTACAGTTGGGCTTATTAACAAAGCCATTTAATTGAAAATAAACTTCATCGCTCATAATTAGATGTTCAATAAAGTTGATTTAATTTGTGGGTCCTTTTTTCTTGCGGGCTTTAATTCTTGCACCAATTGCACCTTACATGGGAATAACTGTAAATCTTTTTGTAGCTATTCCTAGCTGAGCCTTCTGGTAGAAGCTTCTGGTGTTTCGTTAACACTTTGCTCTACGCGTTCAATATTTTCCGCATTGCGAATTAAACGTTGTCTACCGGTTCGAGCCAAGTCTATTACGATGTCATGTTGGTGGTGATGATGAACTAAGCGATCAATCATTAAATTTGAAGGTGAAATTCTGACGTTAAAATATCGACGATATGCTCTAGGCGTGAAAAAAATTGATCGCTGATTTAAATAATAAAATTCTATTGTTCTGGATCTTTGTTCAGTTGTAAACCTCTCCATTATAAATTCTCCAGGTGTTATTTATATAATACGAAAAAAAATTAAAAAAATATATTAACAAAAAAGTTATTAAGCTTTTCTATCCCTTCGTTACTTTTGGGCCACCCTGTATAAAGAAAATGTGCAAAACCATACATTTTTGCAAGTTGAAATATACGTTTGTAGTCAAATTTCCGATGAAAATGAGTGCACAGAAGAACAAACTAAAACAAATATAAAGAAATTTGAGAACTTTCGTTTGGGAAGTGGAATAATTGCAACAGAACTTTAGTGTTTGAGTTTGAGCAACTCTATAATGAATGGCTAAGAATGTTAGTCAAGAAACCAAGTTTTAAAAGTTTCGCCGAACGTACAGAAATAAATTAATTAGTGTTAATGTAATTTGAAGGGCCCGCATGCCTAAGTCTCCGTAGACTTCATTTCGTGAAGTCTGTTTCAAAACTGCAAAAATTGTAATATTGAATTATCCACGATTTTTATGTATATTCCAAGCTGTGTTCATAAAATTTTAGTTCATTGCGCATAAGTGACTATTAAAATGTAAAACGGCTTGACACTGCCCCAAAGGGCCAAAGCCGAGCCTCTCTCAATCTCTTGGCTTGTGCGCTTCTAGTTTTTGCACAAGAGAAAGGAACCTACAGCTTAACGCCTAATCCGAACAGCAGTTTGAGAAGCTTTTGCATGGCTAGGCGGGTTCGAAACCACGACCTTATGCAACTGTGAAAAAGGACTTAATAAATATAAGAGACCACGTACGACTCTAACGTAACGACACGTAAGACTTTATGAAAATTTAAATTGAAGGCCCTTCATTTATTATCTGATCCTTCTATATATATTCTATTCGTATACCTCATTCTTGTTCAGTCGTAGTAAAAACTGGCATAATAATCTAATGTTACTATTTTAACAACAATAAAAGAGTGATTTTTTAAGAGCTATAGGAAAGTTTTTCAAAAAAAACACATAAAATTCAGAAAAATACATGAAATCTTTATATAAATCGATAGTACAGTCCATATAATTTAATGTTTGAAGTTTATTTCATGCAAATGTTGACCGTGACTGCGCCTCAAATGGTCCATCCGCTTAGTCCAATTTTGGCATACTCTTCCCAACATTTCGGCCGGTATCTCACGAATAAATGCTTCAATGTTATCTTCCAATGCGTCAATTGAAGCGGGCTTGTCTGTATAGACATGAGCTTTAACATAGACCCACAACAAATAGTTTAAAGGCGTTAAACCGCAAGATCTAGGCGGCCAATTGACCGGTCCCGAACGTGAAATAAAATGTTCACCGAACTCGCCTCTCAATAAGTCCATTGTTGCGCGTGCTGTGTGGCATGTGGCACCGTCTTGTTGAAGCCACATGTCATGCAAGTCAAGCTCTTGCATTTTGGGCAAAAAAAAGTTGGATATCATCTCACGGTAGCGCTCACCACTCACAGTTACGTTACGATTCGCATCATCTATGAAGAAGTACGGTCCAATGATGCCACCAGCCCATAAACCGCACCAAACTGTGACTTTTTCTGGATGCATTGGTAGCTCTTGCAATGCTTCTGGCTGATACTCACTCCAAAATCGACAATTCTGCTTATTTACGTACCCATTGAGCCAAAAATGAGCTTCGTCGCTGAACACAATTTTTCGGTAAAAAAGTGGATCTTCGGCCAACTTTCCAAGAGCCCATTCACCAAAAATTCTACGTTCGGCTTCAATTCACCTAAATCCTTCCTCAAAATTTTCCACGTTGTTGAGTAACAGAGGCCCAATTGCTGCGAACGGCGACGAATCGATATTTGATGGTCATCATTAACACCGGCCGATACAGCTGCGATATTTTCTTCAGTTCGCACTCTACGTAAGCGTGTTGGTGATTTAATGTCCAACAATGTAAATTTGGTGCGAAATTTAGTCACAATAGCCCGAATAGCCGCTTCAGTGGGTCGATTAAACTGACCATAAAATGGAAGAAGCGCGCGATGAACTTTCTTAACAGAGCACGCATTTTGATAATAAAATTCAATAATTTGCAAGCGTTGTTCGTTTGTAAGAGGATTCATGGTTAAATTAGAGACCAAACTGAAGATGTTTGACAGTGAATCAAAACACGAAACGTGCGTGAGCTGTTTAAACCAGTGTTGCCAAAAAGATAATAGCTAAGAAATCACCCTTTAGAAGTGTTCTAGAAAAAAAAGGAATTGGAAATTTTTTTTTCAAAACCCCTTTTCCCAGCAGTTTAGCAATATGGGGTGTATATGATATACGGGCCTGTTCCGAATTCCGAAAACGAGTGGAATTGGCGCAAATCGAGTTGATTGCTGTTCCGAATTCCGCAAACCGTTAAGAATGGTCGTTTACAAAACGTGTGCTGTAGAGTCAGGGGAAATAAAGGTAATTGCTTTTTAAAGCATAAAAATTAATTCCCCAAAATTATAATCTAAAAATTTGAAATTAATTGAACATATTTGAAATCGTTTAAAATCTTAAGCTGTTTAAAGTTGAAGCATAATTTAAAAATAATTTTTTATAAAATATATAAAATAGCGAGCGACCGTGAACAAACCGAGCTGTTCTGAGTTCCCCTTTATTATACCCTTGCAGAAGGTATTTTAAAATTGTGCGGATGTTTGTAACGAGTATATATATTCTTGATCAGCATGACGAGCTGAGTTGATTTAGCCTTGTCCGTCTGTCCGTCTGTTTCTATGCTATCTCCTCCGTCAGTTTCAAAGCAATCCTCACCAAACTTTGCACAAAGACTTTTGGTACAAAGACGCTGCACATTTGTCGGAACCGGCCGGATCGGATGATATAGCTGTCATAGGAACGATCGGTCGAAAAACTAGTCTTAGTGAGAAAAACTTTTTTGTTTTGAAATTTCGTAATTAGCATTGTATTATGCTTTTCCATGTTTTCAATAAGTTTGGTCGAAATCAGACATCTATATAGTATAGATTCCATAGAAAAGTAAGGTCAAAAAAGTAGTCTTAGTTAGAACACTTTTTTTGTTTTCAATGGAAGCTGCAAGGGTATACAAAACTTCGGCCGAACCGAAGTTAACTTTTCCCTATTTTTTTTAGTTGATTTCGAAACATACCAAATCTTTTGGAATCGGGAACAGCAAATTGTAAAACGTTCGTTTTCGTTTCGTTTTTAATTTTCGAAAACGAACGGAATTCCGAACAGGCCTTATAGCCGTTTGCTCACGACTCTTGACTTACGTCTCTCAGCTCACAGCCAAGACCCGAGGGCTATGAGTTGAGAGCAATAGCTGACTCTCGAGAGCTGTGGGCAAAGATCGATCGTCAATACTGCTAATTCGTGCCCTTTAGCTGAACTGGAGCAATATGAAACTTCTGAATCGAACCAGGAGAAACATCAATGATGGTAACATCGATGCATCGATGATTGCATCGAAGCTAAAAACATCCATGGTTTTATTTACTATCGATGCATCGGTCACAATATTTTCCTACTAAATGTACTTGTCGTCTTTAAGAAAGGTAAGATGACCAATTTGTGTCTCTTAAACCTTTTAATATAATATTTTTTTTAAATTTTAGTGTCTTAAAAGATAGTGCGTTTAATTGCGGTGGTGTTGGAGTGTGTGCATCAGCATGAATATATTTTTGGAAATTATCTAATTAATTAAAAGAGGCCCTGCCAAATTGAGAGGACAGAATAATATGTGATGATTGACTTCGGCGAGCTTTCGGTGTGAATCGGCAAGTGACTTCGGATCCCAGGGGCTATGGCTGGCCAGGCCTGATTAAAAGTGATGTGTGAAATCACATATCGGCTGATGTGGCCACAGCGTACTTCATTCTTATGAAGTTATGAAATTCTAACAGGTTTTAGTTTGAATGCCGTGATTTTGTAGTCGTTTTTAAGTTCGCCCATAAAAAGTAGTCATATGACCTACTATGCAGTGTCAAGGATAGCATCTCTCACAGATCCGTGATTTAAAAAGGATGTCCTTAATGTTTCGATCAATGCTGACCCAGCTGCTAAAGCGATTCAGCTGGAAATAAACCCATTTATATCCTAAAATATCCATAAACATCGAACGCCACCGCATAATTCAACAGACGATTCTAAGAAACCAAAGTTTTTCTCAAAATTTCAAATAAGCCAAAAGACATTAGTGGTATAATTTGTTTGATATACTTGCAATTTTAAGCTGGCTCGAGGTCATGTTATGCTTTCGCATAACTTTAAACAGAGACACACAACTCCACAAAGGAGGCTTGGTAGATCGTACAGCAGTTTCATGAGGGACCAAATCCTCACTCATCAGCGATCTTCGCCTAAAGTGTCTATCAAACAGCAGTCTCTCCATGCCCGCGTCGGCAAAACTGTTTGGGAATTCCAAAGCAGCATGCGCACACAAAACGCGGAAGACAGCCTAAAATAGACATAAGCCATTGTGTGTGTGGCCCTTCTATGGTCTTCTATGGTTTGATATATTTACATTAAACATATTTTATTTTAAAAAAATGTACGTTCATAATTTATTTTTTTTTAATCTCAGGCAAGAAAGTGCTTTGGAAATTTACATTGTCAGACTCTTAAAATTTGAAAAACATCGATGTTTCTCCAGCTCTACTGAACACCGATTAAATGGCTCTTTGGTAAAATAATCGATCTCTACTCGAAACAAATAAGTGAACAAAATAACTTACCCAATAGGTGGCGGTGCTGGCAAAGGCTTATCAAAGCCCTTCTTGCCCAATAACCAGAATGTATTCATCATGCCCTTTCCTTTAATATCGATGAGACCACGCGGCTCAATGGCATAGCCACCACGAGCCTCTAAGCGATCTCGCGTCTCCTGTGACATGTGTATGCGCCAAGAAGAACCTTTTAAAAAGAAAGAGAACATTACATATTGAATGCATTCACACGGCGTTCACTCACCCGTCGACTCCATTCTGGAGGCTGTATTGACTGTATCACCAAATAGACAATAGCGTGGCATGGTTAAGCCCACTACTCCGGCACAACAGGGACCCGTATGCAGGCCAATACGCAGTTGCAGTGGCACACCAGGCAAGTGCTTGACACTGAAGCTTCCACTCTGATGCAGTAAGTCTAAAGCCATGGTGGCTATCTGCTCCGCATGATCTGGTATCTTGACAGGTACTCCACTAACCACCATATAGGCATCGCCTATGGTCTCCACCTGGAAAAGGAGGTAGTGAAATTCATTAAGATTGAGTTGGAGGTCGTCGCAATGGAACCCACCTTGTAGACATTGTAAGCATTAATGGTGGCATCAAATATGGTATAAAGATCATTGAGCAAGTCCACCACTTGAACGGGACTGCAGTGGGCGGCGATTGTTGTAAAACCAACAATATCGCTAAAGTAGATGGTCACATCGGAGAATTCCTCAGGATCAACGGCCAGACCCATTTTGAGTTTCTCAGCCACAGAGCTAAGGGTGAGTTTTAAGAAAATGGATTGGAGGGGTAAAAGAGACCCATTGTGTGGTACCCACCTAGGCAACATGCGAATCAGCAGCTGTTCAGTCTTCTTTCGTTCAATATCCAACTGTTCGGTACGCTCACGTATAAGCTCCTCCAGATTATTGGAATATTTCTCAAGCATTTGGAACATGGTGTCCACAAAGTTCACTTTGCGGCCATGATTGAGCATTTTAAAGCGCTCATAAACGCTAGAAATAGATCGAAGTATTTTCTAAGATCTGATGCTTAAGGTAGAGGCAGCTTTACTTACGAATTGAAATCCGGTCGCATGTCGGGCTGCTCCGCCCAGCATTGACGCATAATGTTAATGGCCTCCGGTGGGGCAGCACCCTTGGATACCGAGGGTCGTATTAGCGGAGGTGGCTTCTTGATTTTGGCTATGATATCATCCGGTGACAGCGACAGCATACAGTACGGTTCACCACGCACCACCACCTCCTGCATAATGATACCAAACGAGTAGACATCACCCAATTGTGTGCCCAGCTGTGTGCGTCCATGCTGATGTTGATGATGATGCTGCTGCTGATGAGTCTTCATGCTGCGCAACAGCTCCGGAGCTGTCCACAGCAACTCTTTGGCACTACGCGGCATGGGTGGTAAGCCCTGACTTTCATAGAACGAATTCAAGCCATAGTCGGTGATCTTGAGCACCCAACGGGCATCCACCACACAGTTTCGGGAGGTCAAGGCGCCATGAACACGCAAAGGCGAGGTGTGCAGATAGCGCATGCCCCTCACCAGATCGGTGAGCAGACTCAAACGAAAAGACCAGTCCAGCTTAATTTCATCCATGATCAGCACGTCCTGCAGAGATCCCCTAGAGCAGTAATCAAACACCATGGCCGTACGATTGGTGTCCGAGAGCCAGCCAAGCAAGGGATTGATATTCTCATGGCGCAGACCATGAGCCATCACCAACAAATCCATAGCCTTGGAGCGCAGTTCGGCCGAACCGTTCATGTGTATCTCTTTCAGCTGCACTAGATCGCCATTATAGCGAGCACGCATATCAAGATGGGCAGGATTATGCCTAGCCAGACTGCCTGCAGCTGTAGAGCTAGTCTTGCCATTAACTGTGGCCGTTGTGGTAGTGCCAGCTCCTGCTGCCGCTGCCCCAGGTATTATAAATCCTAAATTCTTTAGTGATCCTATGGAACCCTTAAGTAGATCGGGCTTATCCACCTCGGGACCACCAAATTCCTGTAATTGTTGCAGCCAACAGCAGAGCATGGCTTCGATGCCCTCATCCACCTAGAAGATGGTTGGATAAAGACAGTGGCAAAGTTGGGTAGACAAACAGTAAACTTACCCGACGCGAATCTACGGGAAAAACAAAGTCACTGGCCGACAAAACTATCTTGTTCGGTCCTTTGGATAGACGCTGGCGTAGGAAATAGTTTCTGAAAGAATCAAAGGAATCATAAATTACATCAGATGGGAAATCATCCGGATTGTGTTAGATGTAAGAAAGAAGGGATGAGTAATGAAAGGCTAAAGGCAGCACCCACCTAAACGAGCACGGTCGCCAACATGCGATCCGACTTCGTATACCCTTGCAGCTTTCTTTGAAAACAAAAAAGTTTTTCTAACTAAGACTACTTTTTGGACCTTACTTTTCTATGGGATCTATACTATATAGATGTTATATTTCGACCAAACTTGGTGAAATCATGGAAAAATTTGGATGCGATCCCATTTAAAACAAAAAAGTTTTTCTCACCAGAACTTCTTTTTCGACCGATCATTCATATTGCAGCTATATGCTATAGTCATCCGATTTTGATAAAACTTTGTAGAAATGTGTTAAAGTATTTAAAAAAAGAATATGCCAATAAAAAGGACGTTTTCATTAAAACAAAAAGTTTTCTTCACTCGAACTAGTTTTTCGACCGATCGTTCCTATGGGAGCTATATGCTATAGTCATCCGATTTCGACCAAACTTTGAAGAATTGTGTAAAAGTATATAAATTAATTGTAAGCCAATGATAAGGACGTTTTCATTAAAAACAAAAAAGTTTTTCTCACTAGAAATAGTTTTTCGACCGATCGTTCTTATGGGAGCTATATTCTATAGTCTTCCGATTTCGACCAAACTTAGTGAAATCATGGGAAAGGATAGTAAACTAAGAAATACGTACTTTGGAGGCGTTTCCATTTAAAAACAAAAAAGTTTTTCTCACTAGAACTAGTTTTTCGACCGATCGTTCCTATGACAGCTATATGCTATAGTCATCCGATCCGGCCGGTTCCGACAAATGTGCAGCGTATTTGTACCAAAAGACTTCGTGCAAAGTTTGGTGAGGATAGCTTTAAAACTGACGGAGGAGATAGCATATAAACAGACAGACGGACGGACGGACAGACGGACAAGGCTAAATGAATTCAGCTCATCATGCTGATCAAGAATATATATACTTTATGTGGTCGGAGATGCTTCCTTCAATGCGTTACAAACATCCGCATAATTTTATAATACCCTCTGCAAGGGTATACAAATTCAACCTACAGATTTGTTTAACATCTTGGTTTCTGGGTGGATTCTGGAAGAGAAATTTTTTATGATTAATAGATCAACATTAAGTTAAGCACCCTTCAGTTATCTCAGTACTGAAACTAATCTGAATCAGCCTTGATTTTAGCCATGAATTAACACAGGCAGCGTCTACTAGTACAGGGTGATTTCTTAACAACTTTTTTTCTGGCAACTCAGCTGTTTTCGTGCCAAATGTTACTGTCAAACATGTTCAGTTTGGTCTATAATTTAACCATGAATCGACTTTTCTCAGAAACGGCTTATCCGAAATTGATGAAATAAAAAAGGATCTGCTCTGAATTGTTGCAAAGTCAAAATTTCGAAAATCTACCTTTTTTGTTAGCCTATTTTTCCCCGAGACAGGGTATTATGAGTAAAGGTCTGTATCCAGCACTACGAAAAGTAAAAATTCCTGTCAAACTTCATATAAAAAAACTATGCCAGGAATTTTTTTTTTTACATTTTCGTTGGTTTAGTATCCAGCAACATGAACGAAATCCACAGAATTTTTCGATAGTTGGCCTATCGATAGCGTATGTGGATTGTAAGAACTTCTGTCAGACAGCGCACAAAAATATTGCTTTCGGTTGTGATAAGTAGAACTCGGATATAGCATATTTCCATATTTTTCATCAGATTGATACCAAACTTTGTATTTAGACATTTTAGCGTTCAAATATAACAAATTTTAATGCTTATCGTAAATAAGCAAAAGTATACGCAAAAGATATGTAAAACAATATGCCAAAACAAGTAAGGGAGCTGCAGTCGAGTGCCCCGACTACAAAATACCCTGTTCCCTTGATTTCGTGTGTTTTTTCTTTACATACACACCCACTCACATATACACACACTCCAACATACACACAAACGCATGGCATGCGGCCGCGCGCGATAACTGACAATGCAAGACCCCCCTCTCTCCCACAAGCAAAATTGATTCGTATATAACTTTGGTGTTTATTGTCCGATCTTAGTGATCTTTTCAGTATAGATAGATATTGTGCCTTACTTGATATATGTAAAGTTTAGAAGGTCTATCTAAAAAAATTGTGGCTCTGACAGTTTTTTGCGCTTAAAGGGGGGAGGGGGTGGAATTTTCCAAATCTGAAACAAACTCGTTGTTGGCTCTAGCTCTTATAGTCTCTGAGAAAGACGCGTTCATACGGACAGACGGACGGACAGACGGACAGACGGACGGACAGACTGACAGACGGACGGACAGACGGACAGGGCTAAATCGACTCGGCTGTTGATGCTGATCAAGAATATATATACTTTATAGGGTCGCAAATGCTTCCTTCTACCTGTTACATACTTTTGCACAACTTCATGATCCCCCTTTTCCCATTTTTAATGGGAACAGGGTATAAATATGCAAAATATGCAAAAAACTCGTAATTCGCCGACTGGGTAATATAAATAGGATTTGCAAATGGCTTGTTCGGTGACAGCAACTGAAAGTGTACTGACGAAGGCTTTGCCATGGCTGCAGCCGAAACGGCCGCCTACACAGCCACAGCTACTGTTCATGTTCGTATGTATTCTCTGTTGAATTTTCTGGTTGATTATTGAACTATAATCAAACCTCGACCTTGAGCCTGCTAATATTCATTTTAATTGAAAACATTCTATAAAATTGTAAATATTATAGAATAAACCCATGTAAATAAAACAGTGTGTGAAAATGGGGCTTATTTATATCAGGGATGCAAACCACTCGAAAATAAGTACTAGTTCGGTTCAGTGGTTCACACAGTTTCTGTACCGCCAGTTCGGTTCATTACATGGTTTTTGGAGCTAACTGAACCGCGGTTTCGGTTCGGTTCAGTGGTTCATAAAGGCATATTATGAAATACAGTCGAACTTCTGTATAGCGAATCTTAAGAGGACAAAAATAAGCTTTGTTATATAGAAAATTCATAATATAGAATAGTTGGAACATTGAACGAAATTGCAGTGTTCTGGAAGTTAATTCGCTATAAAGAAAACTTCATTGTACAGAAGTTCGTAATAGAGAAGTTCGACTGTATTATGATTACTGTTGTAATGTGACTTTTTGTACACTGTGAATTCCTATAAGCAGTCTGAGTATTTTTAAGATTCTTATAAGAATGTCCAAAACTTTTGAAGTCGGATTTGTAGGACTCGTCTATAAGTTCTAGGAATGCACTTCGAAAATGGAGAATGTCGGCAAGAAGAGAACACGTAGTATGCATCTTACACACCCTATTAATGGTATGAGAAAAAACTCTCCTGGCTAAGATTAAATAATTATCAACCTTCAAGAAAAGCATGCACACTGTTGACAGGTATATTAAGAGATCGGCTTGCAATTGCGGTAGACTAACAGGAGTACATGTAAAATTTGTGTCAAGTCATCCAAAAAGGCTTTATCTCTCCTAAGGATCAATTCGGTCTATCAGTGGTCCCTTTGGTAGAGGGTCGAACTAAAACTATCTTAGGAAAACGAAGTTAATAATAATATCATTGGCTAGAGGAAAGCGATTCACGTTTTAAAACTCATTAGAGAACTGAACCGAACCGAACCGTTTTTCTTTTTGGTTTGCGGCTCGGTTCAACATTTCTGACAGGAAGCCGGTTCGGTTTGCGGTTCGGTTCACCAGCTGGAAAAAGCGGCTCGGCTTGGTTCAAAACCGGCTCGGTTCAGAACCGGTTTGGTTCATATGGTAATCTATATGATCAGATGAAATGTATGTTTAATGGCTTGACACAGCCCCAAAGGGCCAAAGCCGAGCTCGCCTCAATCTCTTGGCTTGTGCGCTTCTAATTTTTCGCACAAGAGAAAGGGACCTACAGTTTAACGCCGAATCCGAACGGCAGTTTGAGAAGCTTTTGCATGGCTAATTACTACAAGGCTGGCGCCAACAGCAGAGAGGGGTGACCGGGTGTTAAGTTTATTCAAAGAAAAAACTTTTCATTAGCGGTCGCGCACACTAGCCAATGAGCCACCCGGCCAGATGGTTTCTATTAATGTTCAGCAAAATATATTGCTTGTGGCATGAGGTTTAGTTTGACGAAATTGCTAAAAATCAAGTAAAATTTGACTTTGAAGGACAATTCCGTCATTTTTCTCAGCTGCATTGATATGTTGACTATCCTAGAGGCTTCTTAAAATCACAAATTAATGCTTGGTGTTGCCTACAAAAATTCAAAAACAGTCCAAAGTAGGTAAAATGGTTATCTTGGAAACGGAAACTATGTTATGACTTTGACCTTCCAACACGTATTCAGCATGGGTTTGTCTTCAGGAACTAGTTCAAGATATTCGGGATACTTTTCCCTGTAGAACAGTGTAATCTGCCCTACCAATTCGTATGTTCTAGAGACCTTTAAATGACTTTTTGCTTAGAAAGAGGAATCCTCTTTTGCGAAATTCATTAATATTTAAATAAAGCTTTAGTCCCCTTAAAGCGATTTTAAAAGCCCATAATTGAATTGATTTTGCTTTCACTCCGTGGGGATATTTCACTTAATAAAATTAAAAGCAACTCTTAATTACGACTTATGCAAAAAAAAAAAAATCCAAAAACTTAAACTTCAATGCGAAAATGTAAAGCAATTAGCAATCCATAAAATACAGAAGGGGGATTTTGGAATGGGGAGAATCCCAGCGGAAATTTAAATGAAAATTGCCTCGCGCAAAATATTTGATGCCAGATTCAATGGGCTGGCTGGGCGAGTTGCTTATATTTATATTGTGTGGGCAAAAAGATTTTCAGAGATGGAAGCAGCCTTTTGGGAGTGCTAATTGATTATTTACTTCCTGGCGAGTGGAATGGAGGGAGGAGCGAACAAAATCTTAATTACCCCACAAAATAAGCAAATAGACATAAAATATTTCCATCTGGCAAATAAATAGAAGTATCAAAATCAACAAAACCTTTTTTGGGGCTTTCACTTAAGCCACCAAGGAAGACAAATAAATTCAGTTGTCCAAGTTAGTTTTTAGCAGACTTAGGCACTCTTTTAATAGTGTACATAAGGTTACGATTGAGTGTCTGTGAATGAGTAAGCGAAAATGTTAAGACGAGTTCATTCAAACTAAACATGAGAATCGCACACAGTTTGTGTACTGAATGCTGAACGATTCTGGTTTAATGGAGAATACATCGAATACATCAGGGATGTATCAGTTAATATAAAATGAATTTTCTATGGAGATGTTTCAAACAACAAAATGTTGCTAGCAACAGTTTTCCTTGTGCCATTTCATTCGCGTATTTATCAGTTTATTTTAGTGCCATTTTGCTCCTTATCAACCCCACCAAGATTATCAGCCTGGTTTTACGCACATGTAAAAGTTTTCTTTGGTTAAGCCCCACACAAAAAAAAACTAAGGGAACAAAGTTTAATAGCTGTTTCCACTGTTCCTACACCCCCCACTCTGGTAGAGTGTGCTACTTAACAACCAGCACACGTGTGCCCAAAAGAGTTTCGACTTGAATCTAGGTATAGCCCCCATTAATGCCTATAATACACTTAACCGGACCTGACTTGGCCACGTGGCAAACTTCTGGCATAACAATTGTTGCATGAATTTGCTGTTCCCGGTGCTATGGGTCAAACAGGATGGGCGGTTGTAAGAATGTACTTAATAGTAAAAAAAGTTTTTATAGTCCAACCACAAGAGGCAGAGGTTGGCCCGGGGGTTAATGGGTGCAGACTGCAACGGAGCAGCCACAACCGAGAGTCAAATGGGTTGCGAAACTAAAGCTAGGGGGGAGACGCATGATTTGATGCCACAGTTAATTGAGCTTAATGCAGAGTAGTTGTTAGCCATTGTTTATATTGCGAACAATTTAAGCCCGTCAAGTGAAGCAAAGTGGGGTTTTGTTGGCGTTGCGGAAGAAAGGAGTTAAACGGAGAAGTTGAGAATAGTTGGAGAAGCTAAAGGGAAACTACTTAGCAGTGTGCAGTGTTAAATAGCACCAGGTTATATATAACTAGATCAAAGTCATTATATTTGGTGCCCAAATAGGACAAACTTGCGCTTGTGCTAATCTCTTTCGTTTGCCTTTGCAAAAATCACAGAGTTTTTCATTCCTGACAACAGAACGTGTTCAGAAGATTGACGTAATTCGAAAAGCTCTTAAACTGTTCCGAGTCGGATTTTGTGTAAACGTTGCTTTTTCTTATGAAAAGTTCACAATTTTATATCAAAGGAAAGCAGAATGTCGGTGACATGACAAAAGGCCCACGGACAAAAGGCCCATATTAAAATTAATCGAAATTAAACTCAAAACAAGTAAGGGAGCTGCAGTCGAGTGCCCCGACTACAAAATACCCTGTTCCCTTGATTTCGTGTGTTTTCCATTACATACACACACACTCACACATACACACACTCCAACATACATACAAACGCTTGGCAGCGGCCGGCGCGCGATAACTGACAATGCAGGACCCCCTCTGTCCCACAAGCGAAATTGATTCGTATATAGCTTCGGTGTTTATTGTCCGATCTTAGTGATCTTTTCAGAATAGATATTGGGGCTTACTTGATATGTGTAAAGCTTGGAAGGTCTATCTAAAAAATTGTGGCACTGACAGTTTTTTGCGCTTAAAGGGGGGAGGGGAAGGAAATTTTCAAATCTGAAACAAACTCGTTTTGAATCGGGTATACACCTATCTACATGCAAAAATTTGTGGCTCTAGCTCTTATAGTCTCCGAGTTCGACGCGTTCATACGGACAGACAGACAGACGGACAGACGGACAGGGCTAAGTCGACTCGGCTGTTGATGCTGATCAAGAATATATATACTTTATAGGGTCGCAAATGTTTCTTTCTACCTGTTACTTACTTTTGCACAACTTCTTGATCCCCCTTTTCCCATTTTCAATGGGAACAGGGTATAAAAAGGGGAAAGTTAACTTCGGCTCGGCCGAAGTTTTGTATACCCTTGCAGTTTGTTTTTATACCCTTGCAGAGGGTATTATAAAATTGTCCGGATGTTTGTAACGCATTGAAGGAAGCATCTCTGACCACATAAAGTATATATATTCTTGATCAGCATGACGAGCTGAGTTGATTTAGCCCTGTCTGTCTGTCCGTCCGTCTGTCCGTTTGTCCGTCTGTTTCAATGCTATCTCCTCCGTCAGTTTTAAAGCAATCCTCACCAAACTCTGCACGAAGTCTTTTGGTACAAATAAGCTGCACATTTGTCGGAACCGGCCGGATCGGATGACTATAGCATATAGCTGCCATAGAATCGGTCGAAAAAGTGAGAAAAACTTTTTGTTTTTAATGAAACGTCCTTATCATTGGCATACACTTATTTTATTTTACAAAGTTTGGTCGAATTTGGATGACTATAGCATATAGCTCCCATAGGAACGATCGGTCGAAAAACTAGTTCGAGTGGGGAAAACTTTTTTGTTTCTAATGAAAACGTCCTTTTTATTGGCATATTCTTATTTTAAATACTTTAACACAATTTTACAAAGTTGGGTCGAAATCGGATGACTATAGCATATAGCTGCCATAGGAACGATCGGTCGAAAAAGAAGTTCTAGTGAGGAAAACTTTTTTGTTTTTAATGAAAACGTCCTTATCATTGGCATATTCTTATATTATATAATTTAACACATTTCTACAAAGTTTTATCAAAATCGGATGACTATAGCATATAGCTGCAGTATGAATGATCGGTCGAAAAAGAAGTTCTAGTAAGAAAACTTTTTTGTTTTAAATGGAATCGCCTCCAAATTTCGTAATTTGCATTGTATTATGCTTTTCCATGATTTTACCAAGTTTAATCAAAATCAGACATCTTTATAGTATAGATCCCATAAAAAAGTAATGTCCAAAAAGTAGTTTTTAGTTAGAAAAACTTTTTTGTCTTTAATGGAAGCTGCAAGGGTATACAAATCTTCGGCCGAGCCGAAGTTAACTTTCCACTATTTTTCTAAATAAGACTACTTTTCAAACCTTACTTTTCTATGAGAGCTATACTATATAGATGTCCGATTTCGACCAAACTTAGTCCAATCATGGAAAAGCATAACAAACTGTTAATTACGAAATTTGAAGGCGATCCCAGGTAAAATAAAAAATTGTTTCTCACTAGAACTTCTTTTTCGACCGATCATTCATACTGCAGCTATATGCAGCTACATCCGATTTTGACAAAACTTTCTAGAATTGAGTAAAGGTATTTAAAATAAATATTTGCCAACGTAAGGGACGTTTCCTTTAAAAACAAAAAATTTTTTCTTACAAAAACTAGTTTTTCTACCGATCGTTCCTATGGCAGCTATATGCTATAGTCATCCGATTTTGACCAAATTTTGAAGAATCGTGTGGGAGCATATAAAACATCTACATGCCAATTTTGAGGACATTTCCATGGAAAACAAAAAAGCATTTTTCTAAGTCTACATATCAGACTTTACTTTTCTGTGACAGCTGTACTAAAGGGTGATTTTTTATTTATCAAAATGCGTGCTCTGTTAAGAAAGTTCATCGCGCGCTTCTTCCATTTTATGGTCAGTTTAATCGACCCACTGAAGCGGCTATTCGGGCTATTTTTACTAAACTTCGCACCAAATTTACATTGTTGGACATTAAACCACCAACACGTTTACGTAGAGTGCATATCGCAGCTGTATCGGCCAGTGTTAATGATGACCATCAATTATCGATTCGTCGCCGTTCGCAGCAATTGGGCCTCTGTTACTCAACAACGTGGAAAAGATCCACTTTTTTACCGAAAAATTGTGTTTAGCGACGAAGCTCGTTTTTGGCTCATTGGGTACGTAAATAAGCAGAATTGTCGATTTTGGAGTGAATATCAGCCAGAAGCATTGCAAGAGCTACCAATGCATCCAGAAAAAGTCACAGTTTGGTGCGGTTTATGGGCTGGTGGCATCATTGGACCGATCTTCTTCAAAGATGATGCGAATCGTAACGTAACTGTGAATGGTGAGCGCTTCCGTGAGATGATATCCAACTTTTTTTTGCCCAAAATGCAAGAGCTTGACTTGCATGACATGTGGTTTCAACAAGACGGTGCCACATGCCACACAGCACGCGCAACAATGGACTTATTGAGAGGCGAGTTCGGTGAACATTTTATTTCACGTTCGGGACCGGTCAATTGGCCGCTTAGATCGTGCGATTTAACGCTTTTAGACTATTTTTTGTGGGGCTATGTTAAAGCTCATGTCTATACAGACAGGCCCGCTTCAATTGTCGCATTGGAAGACAACATTGAAGTATTTATTCGTGAGATACCGGCCGAAATGTTGGAAAGAGTATGCCAAAATTGGACTTAGCGGACGGATATTTGAGGCGCAGTCACGGTCAACATTGTTTTTTTTTTTTTGTAAAACTTTCCTATAGCTCTTAAGAAATCACCCTTTATATAGATGTTCAATTTCGACCCAATTTGGTGGAATCATGGAAAAGGATAGTAAACTAAGAAATACGAAGTTTGAAGGCGTTTCATGGAAAAACCAAAAAGTTTTTCTCACTAAAACTAGTTTTTCGACCGATCGTTCCTATATGCTATAGTCATCCGATCCGGCCGGTTCCGACAAATGTGCAGCGTATTTGTACCACAAGACTTCGTGCAAAGTTTATAGCATAGAAACAGACGGACTGACGGACAACAATGCTTAAACAACTCAGCTCGTCTTGCTGATCAAGAAAATAAATACGTTATGTGGTTGGAGATGCTTCCTTCTATGCGTTACAAACATAAGCACAATTTTAGAATACCCTCCGCAAGGGTATAAAAATTGCATGGGCCATATGTCCACATTAAAAACGGACATATGGCCCACATTTCGTCGGACATATTATAATAAAATGGAGATGTCGCTGGAATTTGAGTTCCTTCAGGGAGCAAAGCGCAATAGCCCACTCTTACATATCAAGGAGGAGGAGCAACTTTGTAAGTTCAACTTTGTAAGTTCACGTATGATGATACGTGAAAAATGGGGTGATTCTTAAGCGATATGTGTGCTATGAGGATAGTTGCCAGGCATCTGCAATATATCGGGATACTAATGGCGGCCTATGCTCAAAGGGTACAGTTCCACTTAAATTTAAGTACGGACTAGATCAGGTCTTTTCTTTTTAAAGAATTGAATCCACTTGACATTGAGCAATCGGTTTCATCTGCTTAAGCAATTCCGATTTTCGTCAAACGTAATCTAGTAAGCGTTGGAATGCTTAAACTCTAAATGCAAGCGTTTACACGAAAACCGACTCGGGATTCGGAACAGGGCCGATTAACCTGTTTCGAAACAGATAAGGAAATAGTGATACACGAGTCTTATTCCGAGCTTAAACAAGTTTTGATATATGACTGCGAACTAGGGATGTCGAAAATAATATCGATATATCGAATATCGATATTTTTGTGCAAAAATACGATATATCGTTATCGAATATTTTTCCGAGACGATAAATCGGAAATCGTATTTTTTTGACGATTTTTTCAGCGATATTTTGCTTGCAGCGTTGGTCACACTGCTGCGATTAACTGTTTCTTGTGGTTTTTTGACGTGCAAAAAAATGCTTAAAACGTATTTTTCAAGAGGGGATGCACAAAAATTACAGTGCAAATTGTGTAATAACATTATTAAGACTAGTGGGAATTTGACAAAAAAAGACGCATTTAAAAGCAAAGCTTAGAGATGCTTGGAAGAAACGCAAAGCTGAAATGGTAAATGACAGAATAAATAATATAGACTTCCGCGAATTAATGTTCATTTGTGTGTGAACTTGCGGTTTTTTTATGCATGTGTGTATATTGTGCATGTACTTAGATTGTACATAAATATGTGCATGTATTTACGTATGTATGTTTGTCAGGCCCGTCGAAAGGGGATTTCGGGCCCGGGGGTTTTCTCATGTGGTACATATTTTATATAAGTTTTCGCCAAAAATCCGGGCTCCGGGCCCCTCTCAGAAGTCCGGGCCAGGGGGGAAACACAACGTCGACTGGCCTGATGTTTGTAAATTTGTCTAAACAAAAAAGCACAGTCAGGATAGGAAATATTCAATCTCTGGAAGCGCTAATGTAAATCACACAAATTTATATTTCAAATCTTTCTTTAGACGGAAATTCAACCCAAGCAGACATTAAAATTATTTGATTCATATTTTAATTTTCCGTCGCTAAGCCTGGAGCGGTACCCCATTAAGTTCTGGATGGAAAGAACAGAGGCATTCCCAGTGCTTTCCGACTTGGCATTGACATATATAATTACACCAGGAAGCTCAGTGCTATCGGAGCGCTTGGCCTCGGCAATAAAATGTGTGGATTCTGACAACAGAAGGTAATGACCGATGGGCATATAACTCAACGAGTATTTTTAAAATCTTTGTCTAACAATTATTGGTAAAAACAGAATTTCTTACGTCTCGTTTATTTAGGACTAACATTTTTTTTGGTTATGTTTGTGGTATAACTCAGCTTTTAAGCTCTATACTAAAAAATAAATTTAAAAAACATATCACTTAAGAACAAAAGATAAAGCTTCGACTATGATGATTCAATGAGCTAAATTAAATCCGAAATCCGACACGTGAACATGACACGTACAAATGACCATGAGAAAAACATGCATTTTCCAAATTCAGGCCACAAACATTTAAGGACTGGCCTTGTGATTTGTTAATCGTCATGTCGAATGCAAGGCAAGTTAAAAATTGAATTCGTTTAAGCCCAAAGGGCACATCGGCTGAGATCATCGGAAACCTGGGAATGAGAACTTCTTCTTCTTTAAATTTTCCTTTGATTAGCGCCGCGTGAATCACATTGGTCACCAATTTTCTTAATTTCGTTCCATTGCATAGTTTTGGTTGGTTAAGATTTCGAAGCAAGACGACTTCCGAGCCAACCTTTAGTTGCAAATTGTGCGGCACATCCAAAGCGTTTAAAAATTCTGTTGCATAGTTGGTAACATCGTCCTCGTTTGTTACCCAGTCGATAGATTTGAATGAATGCAGAGTACCAATGATCTGATTCTGAACTACAAAGTTTAAGCAATGATGTTCGGGAATACTTTTTAAATGAGCTCGTCTTTCGATAAGATGAAATTCCAAAAATTCGGAGGAAATGAAATCAATCCGATTCACCGACAGAGACACGACCATTACCGATATTCAGCAATAGCTTGGAGAAAAAGTGAGCGATAGATCGTTCTGCAATGTAACTCTCATGTTAGCTGACAGCTGAAGTTTCTTCACATTCAATAGCTTCGATATCTTTTTAATAATAAGAACTGTGAAGCTCTTCAAAATAGGCATTAACCTCGGACTCCACCTTTTCATTGTTGACAAATCTTTTTCCTCCGAGCCATTTTATCAAGTTTGGAAATAAGAAATAGTCAGAGGGAGCTAAGTCTGGCGAATAAGGGGCGTGAGGTAGCAATTCAAATTTTAATTCATGCCATTGCAACGGCAATGGCCTCACGACGCTGTTTTTGTTCTGAAGTCAGCAAACGCGGCACCCATCTTGCGCATAACTTTTTCATGTCCACCTTTTTAGT
This sequence comes from Lordiphosa collinella, assembly GCA_018904265.1. Classification (NCBI taxonomy): domain Eukaryota; kingdom Metazoa; phylum Arthropoda; class Insecta; order Diptera; family Drosophilidae; genus Lordiphosa; species Lordiphosa collinella. The sequence continues at coordinate 33,222 of JAEIFV010000283.1, read as the reverse complement.
CCATATGCGATGTACAGCACTTTTTGAAATGCCTACAAATTCAGCTAACTCACGAACTTTCAATCACCGGTCACTCAATACACATTTTTTAATTTTGGCCACCATTTCTGAAGTGGTCACCTCATTTGGACGCCCATTACGATGTTCATCTTCGCAGCTCAAACGACCTCGCTTAAACTCAGCCACCCAATATTTTTTTTGTTTAAACGAGGGAGCAGAATTACGCAAGGTAGAATCCAGCTCCTTTTTAATATTGGTTGGACTAAGACCTTTTATATGAAAGTATTGTATCACATAACGATGACCAATTTTGCCCATGTTTGCAAATCAATAACAAGCGTTCTCTATTAAAATCGACAAAAAAAAAACTGTGCAAAGTAAAGGCACCAAACTTCAAACATAAGCTTGTAATAGTCGGTACTTCCCCTTTTTAATATTTTTTGTGAACATTTTCCAACACTACTGTGCAAGGTCGGCCATTTCTGGGACGGCCTCGTAATCAAATAGACACATTTTGTGAAAATATCGATATTATTGATAATGTTTTACACCAAAATATGTTCGTTGCTTGGCGACCTTTCTAATTTTTATCTGAAGAACAATGACAATATTTTAATTTTAAATTCAGATAAAGGAAACAAAACGGTGGCAATAGAAAAGGACGATTATAGAAGCAAAATGATGCACATATTAGGGGACATGTGCACATATAGGAAATTAAGACAAGATCCAACAACTAGATTACAAACCAAAAACAACAGTTTTGTGGATAAACTGTTTAAGCTAGAGATAAGTTCTAAAACGGAGAGGAATAAACTAACGACAACAACGGCGCTGCCCCCGAGGATAAGTCCGTATATCAAAAATTCACAAAGAAGGAACTCCACTTAGGCTAATTTGTTCGTCATTAGGTGCACCCTCAAGTGGGCTATGTAGGTACATGGCGAACAATTTTTAAGAACATCACGGCTGATTCCATATATAATGTGAAGAATTCTGTGGAGGCATTTCGATAGATTTAGCACTAGACATCATACGGAAAAAAATGGCGTCAATACAGGAATATACTGAAATACCTAGACAATTTTTTATGGATATTATTAAATTTTGCATAATGCACAACAGATAATTCAAGTTTGAGGACCAAATATACACACAACTAAAAGGCATCCCAATGGGATTCCCAGCGTCTCCGGTAATAGCAGACATCGTGATGGAGGAACTCCTAGACCAGAGATCTGCAAGAGTGCCTGATTTCATGACTCGAGTGTACTTGTTGTAAATGTGTCTTGGGTATGATTTTCCACTCAAAATATGAAGTCAGTTTATATACTCACTCATATCGTACTAGTATTTCAGTGACTGGTCTCAGTTTTGAGCGGGTGTCAATTTTACTTGTTCCTGCTTTGAGCGACACCGCACGATTTTTTCGTCTTTGAGTGGGCGATCGCACGCAGACTTTGCAGGTTACATACCAATTTTACTCAGACAGATAATACGTGCAATAAGCTTTACGTTGGAATCGGATTTCAAACTTCGACACCAAACGACCATACAAAAAACTGCACTAGCGACACACTGTATGGAGAGCGGACATTCACCAAACTTCGAGGGAACAACAATCTTACATTTCATTTTTAATTTTTAATTTTATTCATTTTATAGTTTAACAATGTTCTGTCTAACTTTAAAGGGGCTTACTAAGGAACGACAACAAATTATTTTTAGCTACACACAAGGATTGAGAGGAAATTATATGAGAGTACTTATTATAGCTTAGACAAAGGTAACGGAAGGGTTCGTGATGAGCGTAGTTCGTTAGGCAAGGCTGAAGGTAAATTAGATACAAATTTCTGGTAGCGCGTTGTGGAACAGCTAAGTTTATTTGAGATAACAAAGCGATAGAGTCAATTTCCCCGGATAAGAGTTTATGAATAAAAAGTACACTATGGCGGTTCTGAAGAGAAGGCAGGTCGATAAGGCGTAATCTATCCTCATACGGGGGAAGATGGAGGGAAGGATCCCAATTTAAGCCTCGGAGAGCGAAAATTAAGAACTGTTTTTGAACCGATTCTAGTTGATCTTGATATTTTTGATAGTACGGAGACCAGACACACGACCCATATTCAAGAATTGGTCTCACAAGGGAGACATATAGTTGCTTGGTGACGTAGGGGTCATTAAATTCCTTGGACCATCTGTTAACAAAACCGAGAACTCCCCTTGCCTTGTTTGCAATGATCGCTATATGATTATTAAAACATAACTGGGGAACAAATTGAATACCCAAATCATCTACTTTATAGATGCGTTCTAGTGGGATGGTATCAATCGTATAATCAAACTCGTAAGGTTGATTTCGACTAAAAGTCATACATTTACACTTGCTGAGATTAAGAGGAAGGCTATTAACCGAGCACCAGGCGTGAAGAGAGTTTAAATCGGATTGAAGCAGGAGAGGAGACGCAGGGTCATTATACGAAAAGCAAAGTTTGAGGTCATCGGCATACATCAATGCATGCGAATGGGATAAAACTTCCGGGATATCATTTATAAGAAGGTTAAATAGTAAGGGCCCCAAATGACTACCTTGGGGAACCCCCGATAGAACCCTAATGGACCTGGATAGAATTTGATTAAAACGAACGCGTTGAAAACGATTGCTTAAATACGCCTTGGTCCAGTTGAGAAGGATTGGAGGGAAGCCGAGCAAACCCAATTTATGTACTAAAGACACATGATTGACTGAGTCAAAAGCTTTGCTGAAATCAGCATAAACTACGTCGATCTGCTGCTTATTGACAAATCCTTTGTTAACAAGGGAAGTAAGCTCAAGTAAATTCGTAGATATAGAGAGATTCTTCATGAAACCATGTTGAGATTTGGATATTAACGAGCGACAATAATGCTGTAATTGGGAGGTCATGATCTTTTCAAAGAGCTAAGGAATGTCCCATAGTTTTGAAACACACCTGTAGTTCGAGACTATTGACTTTGGTCCTTTTTATGAATAGGAATAATAAAAGATTCCTTCCAAAGACTAGGAAATCACCAAGTTGAAGAGACAAGTTGAATAGTTTGCCAAGCGGCACGCATAAGGAATCGGCACAATATTTCAACACACAGCTGGGAACTTTGTCAGGACCAGGACTGAAAGATGACTTGATTGAACGCAAGCTGGATAATACGACATCGGTTTCTACTATCGGGCATACAATGTTGTTGGAGCTAGTCACTGGATAAGGATAATTAGAGACAAAGTTATTAGACGATGCGGAGTAGCATCGTTGAAAAAATGTTGGGAATAGATTGGAAATATCAGAGTGAATATCAGAATATTATCTAACGAAAGGGAGGACGGAAACTGAGAGGATCTTCTTTTGGCATTAACAAAATTGTAGAACATCTTTGGGTCATCCTGAAAGCTCAACTTACACCTGACCAAGTAGTCTTTATAACATTCAGAGCTTAAAACCATAAACTTAGATCGGGCCACCATATATTTGGCAAAGTCAACGCGGGATCCAGATTTTTTAAATTTTTTGTAAAGTCGAGACTTAATGTTCTTAAGATTAGATAGGCTTCTCGTGAACCATGGAGGCGCACGTGAGGGAGGGGAAGGGATCCGAAGAGGCACAACAAGAGAACAACTACAGGAAACGCTTAACTCTTGAAATGCTTCACATAGTTGACACACCTACAGGCAAGAGACTAACTATTGCTCACCTATACATACACCTCTTAGAGATTGTATGTAAATTGTATCTTCACGGTTTTTGTTCTCTGTTTAAATGAATTATAGTTGGAAAATTGTTTTTGTAGTGCCCCTGAAGACGGATGACGATGCGCGTCCGAAATTTATTGGGTAAAAACTAAAATTTAATTTGAGTTGTAATCACGACCTCGAGCCGGCTATCAACAATATTCAACCCCAAAATATTTATATCGAAATGATAAGTTTTTGAACATTTTTGAAGTGAAAAACGCGATTTTTAGTGGAAAAAATCGGTTAAATTGATATTGTAAAATAAAAATGATTAACAAATTTGAAAAACTCGACAGCGTTACCTAGCCAATTATGTACAGAAATAGTGTTCAAAATTTCAAAAAGATCAGTGCAGTAGTTTTGAAGTTATGAGGGGCACCGGCTTTGAAAACATGAGCTGTGGGAAAAACGCTTTGAATCAGAGTCCTGTATTGAAACATTGACCGAACTTGAATGCTAACAATTTGAAAAATTTCTAAATTTAGAAAGAAGAAGAGCGTTCTACGGTCTTTGACTTGATTTATTTCCGAATCATTCGTTTGAAATGTTTGAATTGTGAGCACTTACTTGTTTAGCCCAATTAAGATTAGATTTAAAGCTTTTAAATGTACAACACAAAGCGAATTGGTTTGTTTTTGTGGTATTTTGTTAAATACAGAAAATCAATACTGAACCGCAAATCGAACACACGCGCACATACATAATGGTTGGCCTTTAAAACAAGCATTTAATTAATTACATTCATCAAAGCGTAGCATAAGTTACGGCGTCGCCCACGCACACACACACACATAGACTCACACTCACTCACACTACCAAATGCTGCCTGACAGTTGACATTTAAACATTACACCAAAACCCATCAAGTGCGGTTAAACAAATCATTAACTGTTTGACATGGCAACAGCACTTTCCGGTGGCCAAATCAGAACACCCAGCTCATTAAATGCTGCTTGAAAAATTAAGTCTAAAATTGTGAGTGTTGAGCTTTAAATTATGCAGTTCACACTGTCCAAACTTTTAACCGCAACAATCAACAATTTTTCCTGTATTTTTTGTACGTATTTTTTTAGCCGTCAGCCAAAATGGAACTCATAAAGTTTTAATTAGTGCGAGTTGCACGTAAAAACAACACCATGGCCGGGACACGTAGTTGGCTAAAAAAAAATCAGTGAGTGGGGAGAAAATCTGACTAACGAGTCTTAAACACCCCGCAGCAATTTTTTAACACAGATTTTGTTAAATATTCCGTACCTAAATTTATCCATAATTCTTAATTTTCTACTTTGATCAAGCTAGGTGATTGTTTAAACTGGTTCAACTAGTACTGATAATAGTTCGCACAGTGTGAGATTTTGCCAATCTAAGACTCCCAATTCAATATTAGTCAAAGTTTTAGAGATATCAGCTTGAAACTTGGCCTGATTGTTTAGAAGAATATAAGCTTCAATTTGGTTGAGAAGAACTAGTTCCACCTACTGTCAAAAAGAACTAGTTCCGAACTATCAATAAAAATACTAGTTGGAGGCTTTTTATATCCTTGCATAGGGTATGATAAAATTGTGCGGATGTTTGTAACGCATTGAAGGAAGCATCTCCGACCACATAAGGTATATATTTTCTTGATCAGCATGACGAGCTGAGTTCATTTAGCCTTGTCCGTCTGTCCGTCCGTCCGTCTGTCTGTTTCAATGCTATCTCCTCTGTCAGTTTTAAGGCTATCCTCACCAAACTTTGCAAAAAGTCTTTTGGTACAAATACGCTGCACTTTTGTCGGAACCGGCCGGATCGGATGACTATAGCATATATCTGTCATAGAAAGGATCGGTCGAAAATCTAGTTCTAGTGAGAAAAACTTGTTTGTTATACTCTGTACCAAAGGTACATTGAGTATAATAAGTTTGTGCAAAAGTATGTAACAGCCAGAAAGAAGCATCTCCGACCCCATAAAGTATATACATTCTTGATCAGCATCAACAGCCGAGTCGATATAGCCATGTCCGTCTGTCTATCCGTATGAACGCACAGATCTCAGAGATGGTAAGAGATAGAGGCTTCACATGTATGGGACTTATGCTTCTTCTATCTGCAGGCAGATCAAGTTTATTTTCACTTTTGGCCACGCCTCCTTCCGCCCCCGCAATTTGAGAAAAACGTCATATCTCCCACAGTTTAATAGATAGAAGGTTCGAAATTTCTGGCCATATATTCTTATCAAAATTATTTATCGATTTCCCAAAGAATCATCAAGATCAGATCAACGGTTCTCTCGATATGTTCAAAAGAGTGTATGCTGCAGCAGCGCATTAGCAGCGCTGTTTACCGCTGCCACTGCAGCATCAAAATTTATGTTCGTTGGTACAGAGTATTATATAGTCGGGCTTGACCGACTTTCTTCCTTGTTTTTTAGAGAAAACGTCCTTTTTATTGGCATATTCGTATTTTATATACTTTAACACATTTCTACAAAGTTTTATCAAAATCGGATGACAATAGCCTATAGCTGCAGAATGAATGATCGGTCGAAAAAGAAGTTCTATTGAGAAAAACTTTTTTGTTTTAAATGGGATCACTTCCAAATTTCGCAATTAACAGTGTATTATGCTTTTCATTGATTTCACCAAGTTTGGTCGAGATCAGACATCTATATAGTATAGATCCCATTGAAAAGTAAGGTCCAAAAAGTAGTCTTAGTTTGAAAAACTTTTTTGTTTTCAATGGACGCTGCAAGGGTATACAAAACTTCGGCCGAGCCGAAGTTAACTTTTCCCTATTTTTTACCCTTGCAAAGGGTGTTATAAAATTATCCGGATGTTTGTAACGCATAGAAGGAAGCATCTCCGACCACATAAAGTATATATATTCTTGATCAGCACGACGAGCTGAGTTGATTTAGCCCTGTCCGTCTGTCCGTCTGTTTCTATGCTATCTCCTCCGTCAGTTTTAAAGCAATCCTCACCAAAGCTTGCACGAAGTTTTTTGGTACAAATACGCAGTACATTTGTCGGAACCGGCCGGATCGGATGACTATAGCATATAGCTGCCATAGGAACGATCGGTTGAAAAAGTAGTCTTAAAGAAAAAAACTTTTTTGCTTTTGATGGAAATGCCTCCAAAGTACGTATTTCTTAGTTTACTATCCCTTCCCATGATTTTACTAAGTTTGGTCGAAATCGGATGACTATAGCATATAGCTGCCATAGGAACGATCGGTCGAAAAATTAGTTCTAGTGAGAAAAACTTTTTTGTTTTTAATGAAAACGTCCTTTTTATTGGCATACACTTATTTTATATACTTTGGACACATTTCAACAAAGTTTTATCAAATACGGATGACTATAGCATATAGCTGCAGTATAAATAATCGGTCGAAAAAGAAGTTCTAGTGAGAAAAACTTTTTGTTTTAAGGCCTGTATCCAGCACTGCGGAAAATTCTTGCCAGGAATTTGCTATTTATTTTGAGTTTGTGGAACCCAAGTAAAATATCTTGGCCGTTTTAATTTAAATAAACTTAAACAAAATAACGTTAGTTCAGTACGTTCAGTACGACGTGTCTAGTGGTTTATTATTGATTGAGTGGTCGGGTATGATGACACCACACCTCGACATCAGCCACATTGGTCTCACAATTCGTTCTAAATTATTGGGACAATGGCTGAGCACTGCACACACTGCAGTGTGGCCCGAAAAGAAATAAGACTCAATGGTTGGTAGCCATTTAAATGGAGTCTGTTATATTTGAATACAAGATAAGAACATGAGCTCAGCAACCGGGTTAGAACCTTGGCAAAATGAATCTGCTGCATGTGTAGCAATAAGGGAGAATGAAACTATTACAAAACAGAAACCGCTATTATTAATTAAATTAAATCTTGCACTATATTTATATAAACATTATCTTGTGTTTGCTTTGTTCTCCACCCCAATTTGCCTCCATCTATGCGCTCATCACATCCAAAATAATTGTCAACAATATATTCCTGAGCTATGCAATAGCTGTTTTGGGTTCCACATACGCCTTAGAAACGCCGCTATCGATACGCCGCTATCTATACAAAGAGTGGATTTTGGTCAAGTTGCTGGATACTAAACAAACGAAATCGTAAACAGAAAATTCCTGGCACAATTTTTTTCATATGAACTTTGGCAGGAATTTTTTGGTTTTGCGTTGCTGGATACTCGGCTTTAAATGGGATCGCCTCCAAATTTCGCAATTAACAGTGTATTATGCTTTTCCATGATTTCACCAAGTTTAATCGAAATCAGATATCTTTATAGTATAGATCCCCTAGAAAATGTATGTCCAAAAAGTAGTCTTAGAAAATTTTTTTTGTTTTCAATGGAAGCTGCAAGGGTATACAAAACTTCGGCCGAGCCGATGTTAACTTTCCCCTATTTTTTAATTATAAACTCAAGCAATAAGTTTTATTTGTTGAGTAATGAACAAAACTAAAAAAATTAGTTTTTTTTTAAGCAATAAATACAACTCAAACAAGAAAGATAGTCGGTCAAGACCGACTATAACATACTCTGTACCTGTGAAGTGTGATAAAAATTCCCGAATACTAAATATGTCGAGAAGGTTCGAACCGTCTATCTATAAAACTGTGGGAGATATGACGTTTTTTCGATATTGCGAGGGCGGGAGGGGCGGGACCAAAATTGAAAATAAACTTGATCTGCCTGGAAGTATAAGATATAAAGTAAAATCAGCTTGTCAAGATGACACAGCCCCAAAGGGCCAAAGCCGAGCCTCTCAAACTCTTGGCTTGTGCGCTTCTAATTTTAGCACAAAAGAAAAGGACCTTCAGTGTAACGCCGAGTCCGAACGGCAGTTTGAGAAGCTTTTCATGGCTAATTACTGCAATGCTGGCGCCAACAGCAAGAGGTGTGGCCGGGTGTAAAGTTTTATTGAAAGAAAAAAACTTTTCATTAGATGTTTCGAGGCGGGATCGAACCCACAACCTCATGCGCAGCGGTTGCGCACTCTAGCCGCTGAGCCACCCAGCCACAGTATAAGATATATATCTTCCATACATGTCAAACCTCTATATCTTACCATCTCTGAGATCTGTTTCTTCATACGGACAGACGGACAGACAGACGGACGGACACTTTTGCACCAACTTAATATACTCTGTGTACCTCAGACAATAACACTTATTTGTTAGGAATAAATAAGACTCAAAAATCGAGAATAATTTCTGGGGTAAATTATTTAAATTAAAAATAACGGTTCAGTTTTAATACTTAAAATAAACTATTTTTTGGGGTCCCTGCTTGAAAGGGTTAAAATATATGATAAACAAATAATTATATATACTTTCACAAACTTACCTCAAGGCTACGCCAGCGGCCACACCGGCCGCCACAAGGATCATCAGCAATCCCACACATATTGCCACAATGGTCCAACAGATAGCGCCACAGTGCCACAGTTGAACGCTACTAACCAATAACCATTCATCGTAGCCCGGCTGTACGGAATGTGAGATATAGTTATCACTCTTCTTCTCACCCTCCAATATGAGCAACGGCCGCCATTTATAGGCGGCCGCCACTCCTGCAGTGTCTCTCACAATGTCCAGCACTATAAAATCATATTTGGCAATTGTTTCCGTCTGATTCAGTGTCAAGTGCGAGACCAGCATATCGTAGAGTGTGAACAGATTCAAGTAGGGCAGGAGTGAGTGTTGGTGCTGGAGCTGCGCATTATTTTGTGGTCCGTTGTTTGTGGTGGAGTTCACACGAAACTGCTGCATCGTAGCCAGGCCAATGGCGTTCAAAAATTGTCGATGCTTATCGCTTAGCAGAGTCAGCACCAACAGATTGCTGGTGGTAACCAGGCCAGCACTGGAATTGCCAGAGACGGTGGCGGGCATTGTGCTGCGAATGCCGGCCAAATATTTGTAGAAACGATGCTCGACATTCAATGAGCTGGCCACCATGTCGATGAGCAATATTTTGGTGTATTGTTGTTTGTACTTCAGTTTCGATTTCAGATCCATTGGCCCCACTTGCTCCTCTTGCCCCGCTGCTTGGCTGGCCAGCAGTTGTAGCGTACTCTCATCGTTCAGTGGTGCCGTCATAATTATTGCTAAAAGTCAGAAAATGGTTGCAGAATTCCGCACAACACCCACATGTGTAAGTATGCATGCTTGTACATACCTTTGCCCGGCTTATCCTGACCATGCAGGTCACGTATTGTGTGGCCAATTTCAATGCGATATGGGATATGCAAGTTGGCCGCAATGGCCAGTCCTAGGCCCCAATTGTCGTCTGTAACAACAGAATGAAGGTGAAGGGGTTTGAAATTAAATTACGTTTTTGCGGCACTTGCTGCACGTAACCCAATGCAGCAGCAGTGGGCTGATGTCAAGAGTTGAGCTCAGTGGAGCATGTCCACCCAGTTGCTCTTTTTATGTGGGAGGGGGTTCATAATGAATGTTGGTTTTGGTTGCAGGGTTTTTTGTGTGCAGTCAATTGGGTAAGCTCTGCAATGGTGCTAGGTGTTGGTTTTGTGGTGGACACCAAATGCACTTGCGTAAATAAAAAACAGTTCTATCGAAATTTAAGTTTAAATATTATCTTTAAAGGAAATAATGCCAAAGTCAAGAAAGGGTTTTTATGAACGCAAAAGAGACTCTACTTAATCATTTTCCTAAAATTTTAATTTATCGGAAGTCTTCAATCTTTCAATAGCAAATCGCTGCAGGTTTAAATAAAGAGATATTTATTAACGGAAAGACCATTATATTTCAAATTGCCGAATTAAGCCGATGCCACCTGAAATATAAAAGTCTAGTAGCCCTACTTGTTGGACTTTTTAAATGTGAATAATTTTCCAAATTCATAGACGAAACATGATGAAATGGAGGCCGACCGTAAAAGCTCTTTACGAGGGATGACTTGATATTATAATACTTGCAAAAGAATATAAAGTAATTTTGTTTTGCTTTGCCGCATCGAAAATCGTTGTTGTCGATAGTGCTATATCTATATATTAATACGTTAAAATTTTTTCATACGAATGTACGGCCCCCTTTTTAGCATAGTAAAACAAATTCAATTAATCCAAAATTTATTACATATGTTCGTATGAGTATTTAAACCCAGCCATTGCAAAAAAAAAAAAATTAATTGCAATTATTTATTGTTTTATAATGAATTAAAAGATGTACTAATACACACACAGTTCACACAGATAGCTAACCAGACCAACGCATTGTTTTTGTTTCAACAGGCCAACACTTTCTGTGAGCTGTGCTCAGTTGTAATTTGAAATTTGTAAATAGAGAGAGTGGCTCTCAGTACGCTCTCCCTGTGAAGAGACGATCAACGGGAAAAAAGCTTCTACGCATATTTTGTTTTGGTTTTAAGCCGACTTACAGTTGCTGGGTCTAACTGAAATCCAATTAACAAGAAATTTTTGTGCGAGTCAAGTGCTGCTAATAAAATGTATTTCGGAGCGTAAACAATAATTGATATTGTTGAAAAATTTGTTATATTGCTAATCCTATTGATATGTTCGTATTCCCTTTTGGCATAGTAATGTTGGAGCGAGTATAAAGAGCAAAAAAATAGTACTGCAATTATTATACCCTTGCAAAGGGTATTATAAAATTGTGCGGATGTTTGTAACGCATTGAAGGAAGCATCTCCGACCACATAAAGTATATATATTCTTGATCAGCATGACGAGCTGAGTTGATTTAGCCCTGTCCGTCTGTCCGTCTGTCTGTTTCTATGCTATCTCCTCCGTCAGTTTTAAAGCTATCCTCACCAAACTTTGCTCGAAGTCTTCTAGTACATATACGCTGCACATTTGTCGGAACTGGCCGGATCGGATGACTATAGCATATAGCTGCCATAGGAACGATCGGTTAAAAAACTAGTCTTAATGAGAAAAACTTTTTTGTTTTGAATGGAATCGCCTCCAAAGTACGTATTTCTTAGTTTACTATCCCTTCCCATGATTTCACTAAGTTTGGTCGAAATCGGATGACTATAGTATATAGCTGCCATAGAAACGATCGGTCGAAAAACTAGTTCTAGTGAGAAAACCTTTTTTGTTTTTAATGAAAACGTCCTTATCATTGGCACACACTTATTTGATATACTTTTACACAATTCTACAAAGTATGGTCGAAATCGGATGACTATAGCTAATAGCTGCCGTAGGAACGATCGGTCGAAAAACTAGTTCTAGTAAGAAAAACTTTTTTGTTTTTAATGAAAACGTCCTTATCATTGGCACACACTTATTTGATATACTTTTACACAATTCTACAAAGTATGGTCGAAATCGGATGACTATAGCATATAGCTCCCATAGGAACGATCGGTCTAAAAACTAGTTTGAGTGAGAAAAACTTTATTGTTTTTATTGAAAAGTCCTTTTTATTGGCATATTCTTATTTTATATACTTAAACACATTTCTACAAAGTTTTTTCAAAATCGGATGACTATAGCATATAGCTGCAGTATGCATGATCGGTCGAAAAAGAAGTTCTAGTTAGAAAAACTTTTTTGTTTTAAATGGGATCGCCTCCAAATTTCGTAATTAACAGTGCGTTATGCTTTTCCATGATTTCAAAAAAATTGGTCGAAATCAGACATCTATATAGTATAGATCCCATAAAAAAGTTAGGTCGAATTAGAAGTTCTAGTGAGAAAAACTTTTTTGTTTTCAATGGAAGCTGCAAGGGTATACAAAACTTCGGCCGAGCCGAAGTTAACTTTCCCATATTTTTTTTTGTTTTATAACGAATTGAAGATACGGTGACATGCAGATGACTAAAAAAATTAGTGCGAAAATAGTCAGTATTGTTCGGGAAAATCGATGAGATACTGGAAAGGTACATTATAAGAAACATACAATTCAATGGAAAATTCACTAATCAAATTTAAATACACCGAGCACAATTGGAGACTGTGCTGTGATCTTGAGATTGAATCGGTTGAATCGGTATTACATCGAATCGGAAATACATCGAATAAATGGATTTATTGCCTGATTAGAGTCAGGCACTATCACTACAAAATCCCGTCAAAAATAAATGTATATATATTTTCTCTTCACACTTTCTTTGGAGCCATCCCCAAGCAACATTTTCCAGAAATGCATTGAAAATTGTTTTAAGACTTACACTTTACCAAAACTTTAACAAAAGATCAAGGAAAGGAAGAAACGGTGTTTATAGCTTTCTGGGTAGTATAAAAAAGACCTAACTATGCCAAGTTTGTTAACCAAATGTTGGCTGACTGTTCAAAATTGGAATATTTGTTAGTCAGGTTTTCCAGGATCTCAAACCGATTCAGATACAATTATTTTTGGACCAAAAACTATGCAAATATGAGACTTTTTAGACATATTATTTTAAACTTAAAATTGTACATCGTTTAATGTTAAGTGTTTATTTGTTCGATGGTCGAATTTCGACCACGGGGCGAGCCTAGTATTTTTTAAATTTTCTATTTAAAGCACAGTGTCTACTCGACACAAAATGGTGACGAAATGAAAAAGTCTAAATAAAAAAAATTGCCACTCAATACAAAAAAAACACTACGTATTGTCACCACGGTCTGTTACCAGTTACGTAGCGAGTAAAGTGCTGTTAACGCCTCACTTCGCTTGGAATTATGAAAAGAACGATTCGTATCGATGTTTCGCACGGAATTATACACGGAATTGGACAAAATGAGCGCACCGAAAAAGATTCTGCCAGAAAGCGGCGACTACAGGCATTTTCAAATGTTGATAAAATTTATTTAATAAACGCTGTGAAAGCTAAGAGCGAATTGTGGGACTTGTGGATCAGTGGGAAGCTTGACAAAAGCGGTAAGTCATGCCGCTATATATTGTAACATTATTTATAAAGGGTGATTTTTTAAGAGCTATAGGAAAGTTTAAAAAAAAAACAAACAAATATTACTCAGAAAAATGCATGAAATCTTTATTTGAATCGATAGTACGGTCCATGTAATTTAATGTTTGAAGATTATTTCATGCAAATGTTGACCGTGACTGCGCCTCAAATGGTCCATCCGCTTAGTCCAATTTTGGCATACTTTTTCCAACATTTCCCGGCTGATATCTCACGAATAAATGCTTCAATGTTGTCTTCCAATGCGTCAATTGAAGCGGGATTGTCTGTATAGACATGAACGTGAAATAATATGTTCACCGAACTCGCCTCTCAATAAGTCCATTGTTGCGCATGCTGTGTGGCATGTGTGACCGTCTTGTTGAAACCACATGTCATGCAAGTCCAGCTCTTGCATTTTGGGCAAAAAAAAGTTGGATATCATCTCACGGTAGCGCTCACCATTCACAGTTACGTTACGATTCGCATCATCTTTCAAGAAGTGCGGTCCAATGATGCCACCATGCCATAAACCGCACCAAACTGTGACTTTTTCTGGATGTATTGGTAGCTCTTGCAATGCTTCTGGCTGATATTCACTCCAAAATCGACAATTCTGCTTCTTTACGTACGCATTGAGCCAAAAATGAGGTTCGTCGCTGAACACAATTTTTCGGTAAAAAAGTGGATCTTCGGCCAACTTTCCAAGAGCCCATTCACCAAAAATTCTACGTTGCGGTAGGTCGTTCGGCTTCAATCCTTGCACCAGCTGCATTTTGAAAGGCAACACACCTAAGTCCTTTCGCAAAATTTTCCACGTTGTTGAGTAACAGAGGCCCAATTGCTGCGAACGGCGACGAATCGATAATTGATGGTCATCATTAACACTGGCCGATACAGCTGCGATATTTTCTTCAGTTCGCACTCTAAGTAAGTGTCTTTGTGGTTTGATGTCCAACAATGTAAATTTGGTGCGAAATTTAGTCACAATAGCCCGAATAGCCGCTTCAGTGGGTCGATTAAACTGATCATAAAACGGAAGAAGCGCGCTATGAACTTTCCTAACAGAGCACGCATTTTGATAATAAAATTCAATGATTTGCAAGCGTTGTTCGTTTGTAAGACGATTCATGGTTAAATTATAGACCAAACTGAAGATGTTTGACAGTGAAACAAAACACGAAACGTGCGTGAGCTGTTTAAACCAGTGTTTCCAAAAAGATAATAGCTAAAAAATCACCCTTTAATTAAATATTTATATTTTAAGCGATGGAATTCCAAGCTGCCTGGGTAGCGCTGAAGAACAGCAACCGGTACCACACCAAAGTGCCATCTGCAAAGCGCTTCCTGGCAGGTAGCGCAGGTGGCAGTGCCATTGATTGGGAGATCGCTAGTGCAATGTCTTTTCTGCCGGACATAAGTTAAATAAATTAAACATTTACCGTATGTTCTATTCATTGCAGGACATTACATTCGAAACGCGGTCCAAGTGAGCCGAGCACACCCCTTTCAATTTGCAACCTATCGCTTCCACACTCGATGGTTGAGGATGTGTTCAACTTTGATGATGATGGGCCTGCTTCGAAGTCGCGCTCGAATGATGTTAAGATTGGAACGGAGTCGATGTACCAATATGTAAGTTAAACAGATAATTGTTGTGTCATGGTTAACCTCGTTTCAGAAAAAAGCACGCACTCTGAAAAAATCTGACTGCCAAAGCACACCAGTTGCCGAGAAGATGGCGTCTGCCATCGAGAGCTTGGTGAGCCTAAAAAACCGCATAGCCGAGGCTTAATCTATGCATGAGGGTCTGAAGCACATTTTTAGATATGCTGCCCTTTTGGGACACCATTGTGAAATATGTCGGATAAGCTATTACCGTCATTAAAGTGGAGGTCACTGCGCTCGAAGTGGAGATTGCTAGAAGGCATATTGATATGAACAAATAATTTGTTTTTATTTAATAATACAAATATATATTAAAATAGAACATAAAATATGTTTTATGCAAATTTTGCAAGGTTACTTCGAAAAGTTTATTGACAGCAAAGTATCAGTCACCGTGTTAATAGCAGCTGCTTAGCAGACTCTGTTAAGAATCTGCAAAACATTGTCTTTTTCGCATGTCATTTTCCGTATCGAGTGGACACTGCGCTTAAGCCAAAAAAATTGTTCCCTAAATTCCAGGGATGCAAGCCGGTTCTGAACCGAACCGGTTTTGAACCGAACCGGGGTCCTTCCAGAAATGCTGAACCGAACGGAAAACCACAAAGAAAAGCGGTTCGGTTCGCTTCAGTTCTCTGACGAAATTTAAATCGTAAGTCGCTTTACTCTGGCTATCCAAATTAGTGAGAATTTTGCAAAAAGAGATCTGTTACGGACCATTCCGTTCTACCCTATACAAGGGAGATTACTGATAGACCGAAATGGTCCTTATGGATGCAGGATCGATAAAACCTTTAAGGATAACTTGACACAAATTTTACATGTAATCTTGTAAGTCTTCTGCAATTGCCCGCCGATCATCAATCTGCATTTTTTTCTTAAAAGTTGATTTGGCGTCTTCTAGTGGAGAATGTTTTCAATTTTCTGTAGTTCTTATTTACCATAATTTAATCTAAGCCAGGAGAGTTTTTTCTCATATAATACGATAAACAGGGTGTTAAAGATGCATAGTACATATTCTTTCTAGGGGAGATTCTTTGTTTTCGAAGGACGTTCCTCTAGAAACTTATAGAAGAATCATGCAAATCCAACTTAATAAATTTTGGAAATTCTTCTAAGAATTTTAGAGATATTCAAATGGTTTATGGGAATTTAACTTTCAAAGTTGGCGAAAAGTCGCATTACAACAGAAATCATAATATTTCATAATGTGCCTTTATGAACCACTGAACCGAACCAAAACAGCGGTTCAGTTCGCTTCAAAAACCATGTATTGAACCGAACCGGCGGTTCAAAAACTGTGTGAACCACTGAACCGATCCAGTTCTTATTTTCGAGTGGTTAGCATTCCTGCTAAATTCCCAATTTCCCCATTTATTGACATTGTTTTAGGAATTTAACTTTGATTTTTTTACTTTTTCTTAGCTTCAAAATAATAGTTCCCAAATAGTTCTACGATTTTTTAAGCGCAGATATTACAAAATGGAGAAATGTATTGGTGGCAAAGTCGTTGCCATCTTCTGAAGCACTTGAAGGTGTTAGAAACTGTTCGGGACTACTCCCGTTCCTACGATCTATCAGGGACGCCTGCTCAGGGACGCCTGTCGCAAAGACAATCTTTAAAGGAGCTTCGCTCTAAAAAATTAATTTTAAAAAATGAGAAAAATATTCCTTAACTCTGGAACTAATCGATTTCCTTTTTACAGCTTAATACAGCAAACTCCTGGATACAAGTCCAAATTTTCAGAAAAAACAAGAGCGTAAGTTAAATTCGGTCCTGCCCGACTTTGATATACCCGTTACTCAGGGAAATTAATGTTGTATAGCCTTCCCCTATGTTAGTTAACAGAGCATTAACATTAATCAGAACATTTCAACATTATGTAAACAAATAACGCATGCGGCGCCAAAAAGCTTGCAACGTTTTTTATAACTTTAATAACTCAGTCATTTTTTATCCGATCTTAATGAAACTTTCAGAGATTATAGATATTGGGCACTTACACTAAACTGCAAAATATGAGATTGATATCTTCAAAATTGTAGGAGTTGTTCAACATTTCTAATTGAAGGGCGGGAGAGGGCGTGGCCAAAATTTGAAATAAACTTGATCTGCGTTGGGACATACAAAATTAGGTGGCTCTAGCTCTTCTAGTCTCCGATACCTAGGTGTTCATACAGACAGACGGAAAGACAGACAGTCGGAAATGCCTATATCGACTCGGCTGTTGATGCTGATCAATAATATATATACTTTACGGGGTCTGAGATGCTTCCTTCTGCCTGTTACATAAATTTGCACGAGTTTAGTATACCCTCTTTACTCTACGAGTAACGGGTATAAATATAACAAGTAAGGGAGCTGTAGTCGAGTGCCCCGACTACAAAATACCCTGATCCCTTGACTTCCTGTGTTTTCATACACACACATTCAAACATACTCTAACATACGCACATACGGATGCGCACGGGTAACTGACAATGTAAGACTTCAAAACAAGCTAAATTGAATAGTATATAACTTCGGTGTTTTTTGTCCGATCTTATTGATCTTTTCAGAATAGATAGATATTGGGCCTTACTTGATATACATAAAGTCTCGAGGATCTAACTTAAGAATTGTGGCTCTGACAGTCTTATACGCTTAAAGGGGGAAGGGGGAGGAATTTTCTAAATCTGAAACAAACTCGATTTGAATCGGGTATACACCTACCTACATGCAAAAATGTTTGGCTCTGTCTCTTATAGTCTCTGAGAAACACGCGTTCATACGGACAGACGGACGGACGGACAGACGGCCATGGCTAAATCGACTCGGCTGTTGATGCTGATCAAGAATATATATACTTTATAGGATCGCAAATGCTTCCTTCTACCTGTTACATACTTTTGCACAACTTCATGATCCCCCTTTTCCCATTTTTAATGGGAACAGGGTATAAAAATATCGAGTGGCCACTTGAAGAAAATATAAAAAAACTGTGTTTATACCTGTTACTCGTAGAGTAAAAAGGGTATACTAAAGTCGTGCAAATTTATGTTACAGGCAGAAGGAAGACCCTATAAAGTATATATATTTATGATCAGCATCAACAGCCGAGTCGATTAAGCCATTTCCGACTGTCTGTCTTCCCGTCTGTCTGTATGAACAGCTATCGGAGACTAGAAGTCCTAAAGCCACCAAATTTTGTATGTAGACTTCTTTTGTCCCGGCGCAGATCAAGTTTATTTCAAATTTTGGCCATGCCCCCTCCCACCCTCACAATAAAAAATGTTCAATAGCTCCAACAATTTTATAGATATCAATCTCATATGTTGCAGTTTAGTGCATGTGCCCAATATCTACAATCTCTGAAAGTTTCATAAAGATCGCATAATTAATGGTAGACTGATAAAGGTTATAAAAAACGTTGCCTACTTTTTGGCGCAAAATGGACTTTTGCTCACATAATGTTGAAATGGTCACATTAATGTTAATGCTCTGTTAATTAACATAGGGAATTGCTATTAAACACCAATTGCCCTGAGTAACTGGTATATCGATGTCGGGCAGGACCGACCTTACGAGGGCCGTCCCAGAAATGGCCGACCTAACGCAGTAGTGTTTTGGAAAATGTTCACAAAATATATTAAAAAGGGAAAGTACCGACTATTAAAAGCTTAAGTTTGAAGTTCGGTGCCTTTACCTTGCACATTTTGTTTAAGTTGCTCTATTTCAGTTTCGACCAATGGGATGCTGAGGTCGTTGTGGATACACTCATTGCGAATGTACCATGGCGCTGCAGTGATGGTTCTGAGAATTCTTGATTGTGATCTTTGAAGGATGTCCATACTGCTCGCACAGGCATTTCCCCATAACTGCGAGCCATACGTCCAGACAGGCTTTATGATGCTTTTTGTACAGTAGGACTTTATATTCCAGTTTAAGGGGAACGGGAGTTGATTAGCCAGTGAAGGCTGTTGGCCCTTAGCTTGATTTGAAGCTTTTTCGACTATATGTGTTTGCGCCATGTGAGCCTTCTATCGAGGTGCACACCTAGTTTAAAACATCGTTTGACTGCGGGATCTGGGTTGCATTTAAGGATAGCTGGGGACAGGTGCTTCTGTTGAGTGTGAACGTCACATGTTTACACTTTTGCTCGTTGATTTTTATGCGCCAGTTGGCCAGCCACTCTTCGACTTTATGGGGTGGTACCAAAAAAATTATACATATTTGGACATCGTGATCTGCTTATATTGCCGTATCATCCGCAAAAGTACTTTTGTAAGTCTGGGGTCTTTGGTATGTCGGCAGTGTACATTACATATAGGAGAGGACCGAGTACGCTACCCTGCGGCACTCCGGCTCCTATAGTGAACTCTTCCGTTGTGTACTCATTTTGACGAACTGTAAATACTCTGTTACTGACGTAACTTTCTGGATTTTGTGAGTATTTGGGGGAGCATTATCCTTATCTTGAATATAAGACCATCCAACCAAACGCGGTCAAATGCTTGGGCAACATCTAAGAAAATTGCAGAGCAGTATTCGTGGTGCTCAAACGCAGTCCGAATGTCTGAAGTTAAACGGTTGACTTGCTCAATAGTCCCGTGCTTTGCTCTAAACCCAAATTGATGTGAGGAATGATATTTTGTGTATGGGCATCAATTTTACTGAGTAGGATCTTCTCAAATGTTTTGACAGGCAAGGTAGCAGACTAATGGGTCTATATGATGACGCTTGTGTTTTATCTTTTCCTGGTTTCTGAATCATTATGATTGTGGACCTCCTCCACTGGTTGGAAAGTATCCACATCGCAGAACAGCATTGAAAATCTTGAGATAATGTAATGGCGGGACTTGGAAGTTCCATAATCATTTTAGGTGTAATAAGGTCATGTCCAGGAGCTTTTCTGGGATTTAGCTCTCCGATGGCGTTTTTTATTTCTAGCGAATGAACTTTGATTGGGTCAGTTTGTGCGGCGGTCGGAACCAATGGAAGTTCATAGCCATTGGTTGGAGGATTTGGCTGGAAAACATTTCTAAGGTGAAGTGCAAGACAGTTGCCTTTTCTTCGTCGCTGCGGGCCCATCTTCCTGTCTGATCTCTTAGAGGAGTGTCTACCTTTGCAGGTGGCTTTATGCTGGCGCGTGCCCTCCATAGGGGAAATTTGGTGCTTGTAGGCGATAATTTTCGATATAACGGCTATGTGCTAGCCGCTCTTCGGCTTCGAGTGCTCTGCAGTACGCGTTCTGCAAGTCTCAGACGACTTTTTGGCAGGCGATCTAAAGCTTTGCCATTCTCTTTGCACGCCGCTTTTCTGTGACCGGCCGGTCAATGTAACTGTTTGTCAATCTACGATCTTGCTGGGGTGCTGTTGTTGTCGTTTGGGGTTTGAGTGATGAGCAGCGGCAGTAATGATAGAGGTGAGGGCTTGAACAGTATTGTCGATGTCTTCTTCGCTGTTTATGGTTGGGCTCAGCTCGATGTGACTGCTGATATATTTTTGTATTGAGCCAGTTTGTCTTGTGTGATGTCAGTCTCCGAGGATATTCTCTAACATGAGGGCACTCCAGAAGGGTGAATATTATTGGTCATCGTTATGTGATACAATACTTTCATGTAAAAGACCTTAGTCCAACCAATATTAAAAAGGAGCTGGTTTCTACCTGACGTAATTCTGCTCCCTCGTTTACAACAATAAAATATTGGGTGGCTGAGTTTAAGCGGGTCGTTTGAGCTGCGAAGATGAACATCGTAATGGGCGTCCAAATGAGGTGACCACTTCAGAAATGGTGGCCAAAAATTAAAAATGTGTATTGAGTGACCGGCGATTGAAAGTTCGTGAGTTAGCTGAATGTGTAGGCATTTCAAAAAAGTGCTGTACATCGCATATTGACCGAAAAATTGGATAAAAAGTTATGCGCAAGTGGGTTCCCCCTTTTGCTTACTTAATCACATACGCCGGTTCACACACCTCTGCCGTTGTAATGGCTAAAATTAAATTTGGATTGCTACTTCACGCCTCTTATTCGCCAGACTAAGCTCCCTGATTATTTCTTATTTCCAAACTTGAAAAAAATGGCTCGGAGGAAAAAGATTTGGCAACAATGAAGAGGTGGAGTCCAAGATAATGCCTATTTTGAAGAGCTTCACAATTATAAACGAGTTAGGAGCTGCAGAGTGTCTCGATAAAATACCCTGTTCCCTTGATTTCGTGTGTTTTCAATTTACATACACACACACTCCAACACACACACAAACGAATGACATGCGGCCGCGTGCGATAACTGAGCAATGCAAGACCCCCTCTCTCCCACAAGCAAAATTGGTTCGAATATAACCTTCGCTGTTTACGTGATCTTTTTCAGATTAAATAGATATTGGGCCTTGGAAAGGTCTTTCTTGAAAAATTGTGGCTCTGACAGTTTTTTGCGCTTAAAGGGGGAAGGGGAGGAATTTTTAAATCTGAAACAAACTTGTTTTGAATCTAGAAAATTTTGTGGCTCATCTCTTATAGTCTCTGAGAAACACGCTCGTTCATACGGACAGACAGACAGGGCTAAATCGACTCGGCTGTTGATGCTGATCAAAAATATCTATACTTTAAAGGTCGTCAAATGCTTCCTTCTACCTGCTACTACTTTTGCGCAACCTAAGATCCCCCTTTCCATTTTCAATGTGAACAGGGTATAAAAAAGGTATCGAAGCTATTGAATATCGCTGGGAAAAGTGTATCGACCTAAAATGATCCTATGTTGAAAAAAAAAACAAAAAAATATTATAAATTTTTGTGTTTTAGTAGTAGTAAAATAAGCTTTTCAAGATGTCACAGCCCCAGAGGGCCAAAGCCGGGCCTCTCTCAATCTCTTGGCTTGTCCGCTTCTAATTTTCAGCACAAGAATAAGGGTCCACAGTTTAACGCCGAAGCCGAACAAGTAAACTGAGACATGGCTTATTACTGTAATGCTGGCGCCAAAAGCAAGAGGTGTGGCCGGGGTAAAGTTTATTCAAAGAAAAACACTCTGCTAGCTGTTCCGAGGCGGGATCGAACCCCACGACCTCAGGCTCAGCAGTCGCGCACACTAGGCGCTGAGCCACCCGGTTTTAGTAGTTAGAACGTATTTCTGGGACGCCCCTCGTAACTTACGCTCTCGATTTAGTTAAAATAGGGGAAAGTTAACTTCGGCTCGTCCAAGTTTTGTACTCCCTTGCAGTTTGTTTTTTTAAAATAAATATATAAATATAAGTAAATATATAGATGTCCGATTTCGAACAAACTTAGTGTAATCATGGAAAAGCATAACAAACTGTTAATTACAGTATTTGGAGGCGATCACACTTAAACAAAAGTTTTTCTCACTAGAACTTCTCTTTCGAACGATCATTCATACTGCAGCTAAAGCTGCTATAGTCATCCGATATCGATAAAACTTTGGAGAATTGTGTAAAAAGTATATAAAATAAATAAATGCCAACTTTTCCATTAAAAACAAAAAAGTTTTTCTCACAAGAACTAGTTTTTCGACCGATCGTTCCCAAGGCAGCCATCTTATAGTTATGGTTTGCCAAACGGTGTAGAATCGTGGAAGCATATAAGACAAACTGTCAATATTGAGAACGTTTCCATTGAAAACAAAAAGTTTTTCAGCTAGGACTACTTTCCAGATTCTACTTTCTATGTACAGCTATAGTATGGATGTCGATTTCGACCGAATTTGGGGAATCATGGAAAAGCATAGGGAACTAAGAAATAGAAGTTTGAATCGTTTCAATTGAAATCACAATGTTTTTCCCACCGAGAACTAGTTTTTATCGATCGTTCCTATGACAGCTTTATGCAATAGTCATCCGATCCCGCCGGTTCCGGCTTTTATGCTGGGTGTTGGGTCCAAAAGATCTTCGTGAAAGTTTGAGGAGAAGAAACAGACGGACAGACGGACGGCGATGAATATATATACTTTAGCGGTCAGAGATGCTTCCTTCTAGGCGTCACATCGGCCAATTTTAAGTAATATCCCCAGGGGCAAAAAATTACTTGTTATTACTTTGGGGAGATTGTTTAATTTTATTTTCCTAAAAAAGTTCAGGTAGAGCGCAAGAGTTTTTGATTCGATCCAAATCCGTTACACCGTTCAAAAGGTGAGGATTTGGAAACGTTGCTGTCCTTTAAGATAAGGTGCAACAAATTTTTAGGTTTTTCATCTATCTATAAATTTCAATTGAATAGCCACTAAAAATTTTTGAAAAAAAAGTGGTGTGGCTGAGATAATATGTGACATTTAGAGTCTTGCTTGACCGACCTTTCTTTACTTGTTTAAGAATAAATCAAATCGGGTCAACTATATTTGATTTCCATTCAAATTAAATCAATAAATTCGGTAGATAAAACAGTACTCAAAACGTTATTATATTTTTTTTCTAAAGTACAAGAAAAAAATTACGTAACTCATCAAAACTCAGATCGTGGTGAGGGAGCATTTCCAATTCATACGGAGGACGCGATCGCAAAAAGCTTTCATACCCAAATTTTGATTACTCGTCAGCAAGGCTCGTCAAGGGGCCGCCAGAAGAGCTTCAAGAACGTAGTCGTCGCCTAAAGGCCCAACTGGAAATGGAGGGGATAGGATTTATCAAGAAGAGTTCTCACACAAGGTCAAGTCTCGCATCGGTGAGGATATCCAAGAGCGTAAGGAGCATTTGCAGCGATTAAGGAACAACATGATAAGCGACAAAGAAGTTCCTGAACAACAAGCGGATGCAGCAGGTCATGCGTAATTACTAGAAATCGGAGGCGCTCCGGCAGCAGGATTTGAGGGGAAACGAAAATTAGGTCAAGAGGAGCAAATGCAAGAGAAATTGGCGTCAGAAGCGGCGTGAGTGCGAGACAGAAAAATATTGGCAGGAACTGGAACGCAGACGTTGGGCGGAGTATGATTGCATCGAGGCATATGAGCAGAAGAAACCGGGGCCAGATGAAGGCAAAACACACGTATCCTTGATGTGCAAGTGAACGAGCTGGAAGAGAAAGCGGGGGCGAGAGAAGGAAGAGAAACGGAAGAGGCTAGGGACTTGGCCGTACTTCTGGAAGAGATACGCATGGAGCAGTTTGTGGCTGAACATCAACAAACGAGTCCTGACAAGGCCATATATCGTGAGGAGCTCGCCGGGAGTCGAACGCAGGAAGTGCGCCAGCTAGGGATGGGAGGCAGATAAGCAGGAACACCTGGCTTTCTGCCGGAGGCTCAACGCCTGGAACAGGAGGCGGCTCTCACATAGCCAAGTCCAAGATTTTCAATTGAATCAGCCACTCTTGAGTACGGCCAATGTGCGGCGAATGCGCGCCCCTGAGTTGGGCATTGAGGATGATGGATGATCAACCGCGGATCTTCATCATGTGGACATTGCACAAAGAATAACATAGCCGAGATGACGGGTCTCTGGGTGAGGAAGCGTCACGCTGTCTTGAGCTCCTCGCGCAGATCTGCGAGGAGGCTGAACGTCGTCACGCTGGGAGGCCAAGTGCGGGAGAACAAAATGCCTGCGTCGTTTTGTTCATCCACCCGTTACCCGCGAGATGATTCAGAGTGAGTACCCGCAAGAATCAAACCAACTCGTGCTCAGATCATTATATGAAACGGAGTCCAGGCCGAGGAAAAAACAAACGTTTCGATGACCGGCTCCTCCAGTGCCATCGATATTCAGAGATTTGCCAGCGACTAGCTCATATCATGCTTGATGGCACCGACCATCTGGAACCGCATCCCAATTGGAAGGTTGAAGCTAGTTCCAAAATTAAATATGTGGCAAAGGCTCCACTAAGGAGGAACATGCTATGCTAGTTTGAAGGCGGCTAACCAGAATAAGTACCGGTCCCGAAACAAGCACAACGATATTGCGCCTTTATGGTTAAATCGGGCGCAGATATTCCTCCCGGAGAAACCTCTACCAAAAGTTCAACAAGCAAAAGCAAGATGCTCCACCGAAGCCCACAAAGATGGGCTTCAGAAACTGTCGTTGCAAATTTTAAAATTTATTCTTTGAGTTAACTAATCGAATGTTAATCTATTTGAATGAGCATTTTTGAGAGGTACTTTAAGTGCTATATTAAATTGAGTTAGGTGGTACCAAATTCTATAATGTTTAGCTCTGATCAGCGATGTTTAAAGAATGCTCTGCAGGGGCCGAACAAATTTTGCTATTTACACCGACGCGAGCCGAGAGTATGCCGAGAGCTTGTGCAAGGAGTAGGTCAGTAGGTTCGATGGAAGTGAGGAGCTGGTTTGCGTTGATCGTCATTCGAACAGGAAAATGCTAGTACCAAGTTCGGGGGAATAATAAGAGCTCTCTTCAGATTTAAGGTTTCCCCTAAGGTAACGCGGTTGCCCAGACCTTCGCTCATCATCAGGCTTTTGTTGACAGTTGTACTTTCTCAGCGTGATGCTAGCCACATATTTTTATACCCGTTTCTCGTAGAGTAAAGAGGGGTATACTAAAGTCGTGCAAATGTATGGACAGGGATGCATCTCCAACCCCATAAAGGCTATATGCTTGATCAGCATGTACAATGAGTCAGATATAGCCACGTCCGTCTGACTGTAAGAACACCTAGATCTCAGAGACTAGAGAGCTAGAGCCACCAAATTTTGTAGTGACTCCTATTATCTGGCCGGGTGGCTCAGCGGCTAGTGTGCGACCGCGCATGGGATACTCGTGGATTCGATCCCGCCTCGGAACATCTAATGAAAAGTTTTTTTTCTTTTGGCGCCAGCTTTGTAGTAATTAGCCATGAAAGCTGTAAACTGTCGTTCAGGTTCGGCGTTTAACTGTATGTCTTTTACGCCTTTAGGCTGTGTCAATTCACGTTTATTTTTGCACTTTAACTTACCCTATTAGCCCTACGCAGACAGTTGAGTTAGAAGCTTGGACATCTGAAGCCCTTATTATAGTTCTGATTAGTCGATTAAACTCAAACCAAGCCGCTTTTACCTTAAACTGACGCGATTATGTCCTACAGCGATCGAGCAAAGTTGACGGTAACAATTTTGGACCACCTAGTACCCCAGGCGGCTGCTCAACCAGAGCACACTAGCATAAGTGATACAGCGGTCGAGTCAACACTTAGAACAGCAAAAGTAAGGACCAACTACTGTCAACGGGGAAACCCGCAGTGCGGTTTCGAACGCTGGCGACGCGCTTCCCGTTCAAGGACCGAGGGGTGCGGTTTTGAATAGGCCTTGGCTGGCCCGGATGTGCGGTTTCCGAATTTGCATTGTGTTGGACGGATTCTGGCTGAAAAGCGCCGCCCTTTTCGCCCGTTCCTGACCTGTTCCAGTGAGATTGATGCACTGTAGCCGGTTGGGTACAGCCACGGCACACGGGTACGCGTTCAAGCAGCTTTGGAACGGCCCCACGGGGGGTGGCTCCCACGACAAGCATCAAGTCGAACCAGGCCTCTGACGATCGGGCCACGAGATGCACTGCATCCGTGAGGACAGCCAAAAGTGCACGCGCGGGCACGCCCCATCAAGCAAGTCGGGTACTCCCGGCCATTAGGACGGCTCCCAGGGGTCAGGGACGACGAGCCAGATCAGCAGACGCACTGCATCCGGAACAGGCAACCCGGGTACTCAACCGTGACTGAACGTGAAGGACCACAAACACCAGCACCAAGAAGACATTGTAATAAATCAGAATACACGATCACTAACAGAAGAGCCAAGTGTCCCAGAATCAAATATCTGTGAAAACCCTGCCACCGGCGAGCTATATCCGAAAGTAGCGAGGGGGGGGAGCTGTAGTCGAGTGCTCCGACTACAAAATACCCTGTTTCCAGATTCTTGAGTTTTCTTACACATATATACACACTTTCCATACAATCACTCTAACATACGCACACGCACGCGCAGCGGAAACTGACAATGCCCTCCCACCCCTCTCCCCACAAGCAAAAATTGGATCCGAATATAACTTCGGTGTTTTTTGTCCGATCTTATTGATCTTTTTAAAATATGATATTTGAGCTACATTGATCGATTTTCGCTTAAAGGTGGGAGGGGGAATTTTCCAAATCTGAACAAATCTTTGAATCTGGTATACACCTACCTACATGGAAAAATTTGTGGCTCTATCTCTTATAGTCTCTGAGATCGCCGCGTTCATACGGACAGACGAAGACGGCGGAGACGACACCGGCTGAGAATCAACTCGGCTGTTTATGCTGATCAAGAATAATATATACTTTTATAGGGTCGCAAATAGCTTCCTTTTTTCCTGTTACATACTTTTGCAAAACTTCATGGTCCCCTTTTCCCCATTTTTAATGGGAAAAGAACTATGTACATTTGGTAGTTTAAATTAGGAGAAAGAGGGAGAGAGAGGATATGGCACGCGCCGTAGACAAACAAAACCGTTGCATTTGCCGGGAGCTAGAGATGGGCGTACATCGAAAACTACGGGGGACTCGGAGTGACCAGAATGACTTACCATCATTGTGATTGCTTGATATTATGTTAGAATTAAAGAACTAGACTATTTTTTGTATTGTTTGCAATTTAAACAATCCCGTCTTAGTAGTCAGAAGGGTATCGGTGATATATGTCCCCCGACCATCTCTAATTTTACAATGTGTATGGGAAAGGGGGAAAATGAGAGGGTCCCAGTTAGGTAAGAATCCAATTGGATCATAATGAGCTAGCCATAGCTGTTAGTTTTTGTATAGGATTTCGTGTTGGAATTACTCAGACAATATATTTTGCAGGCTTAATTAATTTAAAATACGATCCAATATGAATCGTTAAATCAAAATTTGACCTAAAATATTGTAGGCTATCACTTTGCTGTGTTATCGTTGCTATATATACATACACATACATACATATGTATGTGTTTTGCTGCTGCAAGAGCAGCGCAGATATATTGAATTTTCGTTTGCTCAGATCTTTACGTACCATTTATCCGATCTTTACCATGCTGATTACTAATATGACCTGAAGGAACGAACCTTCTATCTATAAAACTGTGGGAGATATTACGTTTTTTCCAATTTGTGGGGGCGGTAGGGGCGTGGCAAAATTGAAAATAAACGATCTGCAGCATAAGTCCCATACATGTCCAACCTCTGTCTCTTACCATCTCTAGAGATCTGTGCGTTCATACGGACAGATGGGACATGGCTATATATAGACTGGCTGTTGATGCCGATCAAGAATATAAATACTTTATGGGGTCAAGAGTGAGCTTCCTTCTGGCTGTTATACTTTGCATTCAAACTTATTATACTCTAGTGTCCTTTTGGTACAGAGTAAAAAAAAAACTTGATAGAAAAGTCCATCGAAGACAAAAAGACTGCTATTACGGCCTTTAAAATCAAACCAGTACAGAAAACGCATTAGCTTAAGCTGATATGTAGATAAGAGATGTCTGAAAAATACCTTGAGTTCTGTTTGCTGGCAGCAGTGTTGGGGTTGCTCAGGAGTGAGTGAAACAAAATTGAGTTGTGTTCTAAATTACTAATTTTTCTTCAGTGAGTCTTGTCCGTGAGAGTTGTTCAATCGTTTTTTTTCTGTCTCTCTTGCTCTGTGATTTTGGGGGGTAGTTCAGTTCTTTCTTGCTCGGGGAGTTGTTCAGTGATTTGTTCACTTAGTTCGGTGAAAATCAGCTGTTTTTTTTGCTCTCGATGTCTGATTGTAGTAGTAGAATCATTTTTATTTTTTCAATTTTAGGCTTATATTATTTAAAGGATTATTGTTAAAAAAAATAGAAAACTCTAAAAGTGATAATAAGTAGAAAACATCGGCTGCTTATAGCCCAGCCGTACTCTACCTCTACACCTGGCTTCCCGGGTCTTTCCCAGATACCAGATCGTTCGTCTAGGAAGCTTCAGTATGCGCAAGAGTCTAACTTCACTAATTAAATTTCTCCTTTACCAATTGCCTATACCGTTGAGCTTTAAAGATGTAGCCAATAAGCTACGGCCAGTTTTTTCCATGTTAAATATCCAGGCATTCTTCTCCGCTAAGCTGTCTTTTCCCAGTAAAAGTACCTTTTCTCCCTTAATACTGGGCATTTTTGCAATAAAGTGGTGCATATCATCTTTCTCTCTGTTGGAGAAAAGAGCAATCTTCCGAGCAGTCGCTTCTGTGGGGAGTATTCTAAGTTCAGAGCTCTACTCTTGCCCTGAAAAATTGCCGCAATTCCATTTATGCTAACATCCGTTGAAGTAGTTTGGCTCCGGTGCTTAGACATCGAGAGTTTATGGTACCTCAAGGAGTCTCGCGTTGTCTCGGGAAGATTGCTTCACTGCCTCTATTAACTAAAATAATAATAAAAAAAAAAATAATAAAAAAAATAAAAATTAAAATAAAAATAAAAAAAATTAAATAAAAAATTAAATAAAACAAATAAAAAATAAAATAAAATAAAAAAAAAAATAAACTATAATTATTTAATTTAAAAATTTAAATATTAAAATAAATTATATTAAATTTATAATATAAAATAATTAAATAATATAAAATATATATTTTTTAAAAACAAATTAAATACAATTATTAAATATAAATAAAAATTTTTATAATAATAAAAAAAAAAAAAAAAATATTTAAAAAAATTCAATAAAAAAATGGTAAAATAGATCAGATCTCATGGTTAACAGTTCCAGGTGGACCGATTCTCCGAATGAGCAATGTATGTTGCGTGATGATGCAAGAGTTCCCACTTTTGAAAGCACTGCATCTTCTTTTGCATCAAATACGTGGCGATAACGTTTGGCAGTCGGTGCGGTTCCAGTGTTTATGCCCTACCTGGTATAGCTTAGCTGTAAGTCTAGCTTATTGGCAACACTGGCGAGAGCCCAGTTTCTAAAATAACAATTGCATATTTGGCGTATTTAATGGCAGCCTAAACATTCGTTTTATAGCGTGTCTGATTGTTCAATTTAAACATTCCAGTCTGGCCGCTAACAACAACGTTTCGCAGTGTGACCAGCAACGAAGCGATTAAAATTTTAGTTCAATGATCGCTTAATCTTCACAATGCCCTAAGGACAGTTAATAAGCAAAAGCAAAACAAAAGAACAAATGAGCAACTGAACAACTAAACAATTTGAATGGGTTGACTCACTTAACAAAAAGAACTAGTGAACATGTTTAGTGGAAATGAAAAACCTTTACCCCAACACTAGTTGGTAGTCAATAATCTCATACATAAGTGTTATCGGAACAATGATTGAGCATCTAAGATTGATTGAGATATCAGTACAGTACACCTTTTGGTCTGAATTTTCGATAAGTTTAACAATCTGTAGGTCTTTGAATACATATTCTCCCATTGCCAGCTGCTTTGTTTAAGTTTACTTGCTTTATTTCCATATTTCCCTTTCCCCCAAAAAAAGTAATTCACTATAAAATTGTAGTTAATCCTAATGGAACTTTGGCAGCTGCAACGACTTAACACATACGAAATGGTTTTTTTTTCTTCCGAAATTTTCTTATGGCAGAAGTTATTACATTTTGTTTTTGTTGTTGTCGTTGTGGGCGAACTATGTACATTGTCCCAAAACGCAGCCGCAAACTTGCGCCTTGAATATGCGCGATGGAAAACAAAAACAAATTCCATGTGCTGCAGCCAAGCGGCTTCGAGCGGGTCGTCGCTGCGTAATTGCAAATTTGCACTTGAGCAAACATGCGCTTGCCAATATGCGCTTATATACGTTTGTATATATGTACGTTTGATATACATTCTGCACGGGAAAAGCAACAAGAAAACTCGAGACATAAAGTTGACATTGAAGCAGTGGCAGGCATCAAGGCGTGAGGTGGCCGGGCCAAAAGTTGTTACTAAAGTTTTCAACTCACATCTGAGTTAAATAACGTGTTGTCAGCTGCATTGCTAATTGAGTTAAGAGCCACCCACAACAGGTGCACGAACGAGATAAGCCGTCAACAGAGGTATAAGTTTGGCTCAAAACTATCAAATTAAAGCAACAGTTCAAACTTTTGATGAAAACTCTTTTTGGCTCTCAAAAGTGCGCTACAGTTTCGTAATTGATACCCATTCAAAAACTTAGTACTTTAAATTTAATGTACTCAACTCGCTTCTACATTTGCCCTGCTCTGGCATAATTCACTTTCCCGCTCTTACACACTGACAATTGCATTAAAAAGCCCTTGGCAATGCGGCGTATGTGTGTAATATCTCATTAGCTTTCACATTTTCGCCAATTAAATTATACCCATAAAATGCCTCAATAAGCTCTGACATGTCAGACAGACGGCTCTGGCTTTTATCCAAATAAACACCTTTCGCCACTCTTCCCCGCCCCCAAAACTCATCCCATTATGGAAGAGCTGATGCTGGGCTGCTGGTGGTGTTGCCCATTTCGAATTAATCTGCACATTGAGCATGACAATGCAGCTATGTATGTCCGAGAGGTTTGTGCAGTTTATGGGTTTTGCATTTGAATTTTATGACCTGAGCGTATTAATTTAATGGAACCGTTTTGGTACTCTTGAGGGGCTAACAGTTGCACAATTATTGAGTGTGAACCGAGGGTGGGCCGACTTACGCCCTCGTTTTTATTTATTTATGGTATTTGACTTTGACATCCAATGTTAAAGATACTCTTAATTATCAACTTAATCGTGTGTAAACACGGAAATCTCATAGTGATTTTCGAATAAACAATTGCATTTCATTTTTAAATTTTTTACCTTTTTATAAAAGTGACAAGTATATCTTCGGTTGGGGTTAACAGATGTTGAATATTGAGCGATTTGGACCTATTTGAACAGTCGGATTCATTTAGCTCAATTTTTCGGCATCACCACGCACATTATTATGTTATATAGCTTTTTTAAGAATTTTTTAAAATCGATCGATAGCCGAGAATTTAGCCAACATCGATTGTTGAGACCCACTATCGATACTATCGAGCAGTGCGTGCAACCTTCAAAAAAAGACATATTTGGCCCATGGGGCCTTCGGTTCGTGGGTTCGATCCACAAAATTTAACAATTTGAAGGTTCGGTTATTTGAAGTTCATGGTTTTTGGACGAAGGTTTTGGTTCGAACCCTTTGGTTCATCCCATGCATCACAATCTTAAAAAAATAAGAAAGATAGTCGGTCAAGCCCGACTATTACATAATCTGTTCCGGTGCTACCCATTAATTATTTGTTTTCCTTATAACACGACAACACCGTTCATCCAATCTTTTACCATTACTTTGGCGGATCGATAAATAATCTTGATTTCAAAATATGTTCACAAGGTTCGAACCTTTAATCTATAAAACTGACGGAGATATGACGTTTGTGTGGCAAAAATTGAAAACGTAAACTTGATCTGCCTTCAAGTATAAGAAGTTTTTGTTCCATACACGTCGAACCTCTATCTCTTACCATCTCTGACATCTGTTTCTTTATATGGACAGACAGACAGACGGACATGGCTAGATCGACTCGACCGATGATGCTGATCAAGAATATGTATACTTTATACTTTTGCACCAACTTAATACACTCTGTGTACCTCTGTTACAGAGTATAAAAAAATTTATTTCGTAATCAACACTTCACGATTCTACAAATCGCTTTCGACCTAAATACGTGGCCGTTTTTCGGTCATAAGCGATTTTTAGAACACAAGGGAATATTCAAATTTAATTTTCAGTGAAGTAAAATTAAATATGAGAAATACTACCAATGTTATGTTAATCTCTTGTTTTGTAAGTCATTTATGTTAGCTTTGGGGTCAGGATCTTTTAGAACAGTGGTTTTATGAGTGGAGATTCAATAAGTTGTTCTGAAAGTTTTTCTAGGATGTTTACTGTGGAGACCTGCACAATAAGTTAGAAGGAGTAATCGAGTAGTACTCGTCGAGTACGATTACAAGAAGTACGATTACCTTGCTGTCAATTCGGCACCCTAGAAACCGTAGGAACC